>WBMV01000503.1:2093967-2264072 GCA_013396655.1 Campylorhamphus procurvoides | reverse complement strand
CGGGGCCGGGGCCGGGGTCGGTGCCGGTGCCGGTGCCGGGGTCGGGTCGCGGTGCCGCCCGCGCCCCGCGCTTTGTGCGTGCGGAGCCACCACCAGCATCAGCACCATGCGGGGGGAGCGGCACCGCGTGGGACGCGGCGAGGCGGAGCGCCCCGGTTGCTGCACCTCGGGGGGCACAGCCCCCAGACTGCCCTGAGCGCCCGCGGTACGTAGCGGCACCCCCGGGAGCAGGGCAATGCTTTGCTTTATTTGTTTTTATTTCTTTTATTTTTTCTGGAGATGGGGCGGTGGTGGTGAAGTGGAGGATTTCTGCCGTGCAGCGTTTGATGGAAGGAAAATCCTGTAGGTGAAGCCACATGGGTTTTCAGTGGCGTAGCTTAGTGGCTTCTTGCCTTTACAGTTTTCAGGCCGGGAGTGTACAGGGTGTGTTTTAGGAGGGTTCGCCTCCTCAAGAGAGCTTGAATAGATACGTTTAGAGAGGCAGTGCTTTCCAGGAATTTAAATGAGAGCCTTTTCTGTGGTTGCTTTTCGAGCCTGTTCTGTTGGTTCTATATTTGCTCTTGCAGATTGCTCTTATCAATAGTTAAACAGCTGTGTTGGCGTATAAAAATCAGTATTCTCAAAAGAAAAAAAAAGTCTCGGCGAATTTACCTGTAATAAGCGGTGTAGATTACTTCTGCGGTCTCTTTCTGTATTTCATTGGTAATGTTATCTCTAGTACTCAACTATCATTTGTAGCTTATTTTGTCATGGCAATGTATTTCATTGGTACTAGAAAAAATCAGATTGGGTTACTCATTCAAGTAATTTAGGTGATCTCTTGGAGTATGGTTTAGTCATCTCGTTTCTTCACATGGAGGGAACCGTTAAGACAGGAGGCAGCAGCAAACCTCAAGGTTATAGTTTTCGTCTATTTTTCAACTTGATTTTCCTTTTTCAGTTTTAGAAACTTTCTGAACTTTAACTCTTTTGCAATGAAACTTTCCAGGCACGGTGTTTGCATGCAGGTAATTTTAATACATATATGTGAATGTATGCATCTTTTTTTTCTTTCTCTTTTTTTTTTTTTTTTTGAAAACTCATGTGAAGGCAATTCAGCTGGTTTTGATAGTGTGGGATTGTTGGATATGGGGAACAAATTACATTTTTTCCATTTAAAGATTAAATTCTTGCGGTATTTTGTTTTGTTTTCACGGAGGGGGGGGGAGTGGGTGTTAGTATTTTTGCAAATTCCAAGTATAGATGTGAGGTATTTTTCCTTCACGTTCATTTCTGGTTAGAATACTGCTTGAAATCCTACCATAGCTACCTACTGGGTTTGTGCGTGTCTTGCTAAGACCAAATGCTGCTGCTCTGTTGGGAAAAGACAGGCTGTATTTGCTGAATGAGAAACTGTGATAAAGGGTCTGGAGGTGAGATCCCGTCAGTGTATTCAAACCCAAGGACATTCAGTACTGATTTCTGCAGCTGACAACAAAGAGGTGTCTTAGCAGACACCTCTGCTGTAGGAGGCAGGACTACTCTTGCCATTTGCTGTGGAAGTGCTGGATTTGATATCTTGTAAGTGAAGACTTCGAAGTATTTGCAGGCTAAAGTCTTCTCTGATGGAGTTTAGGGCCTCTACAACTTCTGATGTGGTAATCAGAGAACTCTTTTTTGTTCTACACTTCATCTGGGCAGAGGACAGGATTTCCCAGCATTGTCCACACTGCACATTGAAAGTTGAAGGATGTATCCAAAATGTTAGAGGTTTGTTGCAAGGTTACAGACCTCTACGTCTATGTTTTGTGATGTATTTTCTACTGAGGAAATGAAAAGAAAGGCCAAACAATAGGGAAAGTGTTACAAAAACTTTATTTAAGCAGCCTAAGGGGATGTTAGGGTTGCATATGTAAACATCCCAGTGGAAAGACATAATGGATAAAGTCGTATGTTCATCTTACCTCTTGTCTTTTGAAATCTGCAAAATGATTGTTTCACGCAATTCTTAGTTTAAACATAGAGTTGTGCATAACTGAAATCTGGAGAGACTGTTTCCTGATTTAAAATTAAGAAAACAAAGTAGAAAATAATGGTAATATTTCAGAATTTGATTTTTTTCCTATTGCAATTAGTGAAATGAGTTAGAACAGCATCCTCTTGGTAGCATCCTAACAATTGCATGGTGAAATGATGCTGTATGTGCCAGTTACTGCATATACTATTGGAGCATGCTGGATTTTACATAAGTTGTTGGAATGCTACTGGTCCATTAGAAATAGTATGCAAATCTCTCTGCAGTAATTTTCAGATTGCAGTTTGGAAACTTCTCTGTATTTGCTAAGGAATTGGCTAGTGGTCTACAGAGAAGTACTTGGGCATATGGTATAGGCTAATTTTCTATGTGTTTAGCTGCTAATGGCATTAAAAGAAGCCAAAATATATTAAATACTCTCTTATATTAATTATCTTGTTAAGAAATTACTGCAAATACTATTAAAATCACAGATGTGTACCAAGGCTGTGTGATCAGTGTGAAGGCAAATCCAGGGAACAGGGTCAGCAAGAAATCTGTTGATCTGTGAAGATCTGTTGAGATGCTGTTGTTGGTACAAAAAGAAATTGGTTGCCCCTGTGGCATTGGAACTCTGGGACTTGCTTCAAGGAATGGAAAATCTGACTTTGCTGCTACTTTTGCAGTGTAGAAATCATTTTTGTCGAGTAAGACTCTTGACTTCCTCAGCGTAAAGGTTTACAACCTTTAAATAGTTCTTCCTGATGTTAAGCAGTATCCCTTTCATGTGTTTGAAGTGTGTCAGAAAGGCTGGCTGGCAACATTGGTACTGGTGGATGAAAAAGAAAGAAATTTACAACATCAGATACTTTCTTTAAATTATTTCCCTTGTTGTTAGTTATTACCAAGCATTAGACTGCCACACTTGAATATAATTAATGTAGTAAATGGCTTATTAGGCACCATCTGAACTTTTGCCTTGTTTAATTATAGAAGCTGAGTGCAGTGGCCTGTGTACAATATTCACCCTAAATAATTGCTTTCAGACTTTTATCTGACCATGTCTTTTTTGGAGAAGCTGCTTGCATGGCTTTTCTGCGAACTTTGCACTTCTTAGGCTCTCATTTTCAGTCCTGCACTACATTTCCAATTTGCATAACTAAAAGCAGTTTTGATTTTGCTGGTAGTAATTCAGAGCAATAGTTCTACATGCCATTCATATGTTTATTTGTTTTGAGCTTCTTTAAAATTCTGTAATTCATTTTCATATTTAGGTACCAACCAATCTGTGAGACCAATAGGACAGTTTTAATATTTTTTTCTGAAAGTGTTTAAATGTTTGCCAAAGTTAAGAGTATTTCTTCTGGTGACACTGTGTGTCTTGAAAATGATGCTAAGAATGTAAAAGGAGTGGCAATAGGATGAAATTTGTGCCATAAATTTCCCATGAAGGGTTCAGATACAGAAAATCCTTATTCATGTGCTTAATCACATATAATAATTTCATAATAAATGCCATCTTCCTCCAATAGAACTCATGGTGACATATTTAGAGTCCAATATCATATGAAAAGCTGACTTCAATGACCATATTGTACCTGAGAATAATGTAAAACGCTTGGTCTTTGTTACTTAGTTTATGAGCATTTTGTATTTTAGATTCAGTCTTTTCTAAGGTGCAGCCATAGAAAACTGATTTTCTTGATCAGTAACACCTCTGGAAAAAGCAGTCTTGTGAAGAAATTCAGATTTATTTTTATCTGGTCTGAAAATTTTACATACACTGGAAACAGTGCTTCAGTAGTTGGCCTTGAGAGCAAAGTATGCCAAAATCATTGTTTGCTGGATGCGTTTATCAGATATTGTCTCTTTACAGAAGGATAAATGCTTTAAGGGTTAAATGTCAGGGAGCTGTTGCCAGTGTTCTTGATAAGGGTCCTTGACCTTGGGAGCTTACTCCTAACAGATGCTCTGACAGACCTTGTTGGTCTACAGACCTTCCAAGCCCTCTTCAACACTAGTCACTTTGGAGAGGCCAGTTCTTCCATGCTGCTGAAGATGGCCCGAGGCTTGGCGGAGCTGCGGAAGTGGGAGAGAGCTAGGGCCTGGAGTGTGGTGGCCTGTTAAGTTTCACTGGAGATGTGGCTGTGCAGTGGATTGTGTGTTATTGCACTGTGCTTTCTGGAAGGTTGCACTTAAGAAATCTAAATGTAAATGAAAAGTAAATGTTATTCATTGCATAGCTCTGCGGTTGTCATCGGAGTAGGATTGACCAGAGGTTTTGTACAAGCCACAGTTTATTGTATTAGATCGTATGAATACCATCTGAGAGTAGGGCCTTTTATAGATAGGGCTGTGAAATGACTGTGAGTGCTCTGAGGACTGAACACAAAATCTTTGTAAGGACCTGTTAGCTGTGGAAAGGATAGTTTCTTCTTCCTGTGTGTTATGTATCTGTCTGGCTAAAAGATACATTGGCCAACCAGATGGAGAGGGCTTAGTGAGATGGGGAGATTTGTTCTGTGACTTTCTGAATCCATTATGTCATTGGTGGAGCCAGAGGTCTCAAGGGTGTAAAATCTGATGAGGTCACTTTATAGGATCCTCAGTTTAAAGTGACTCTGCTAAATTCTATATTTCATTTTGGTAGTGGAGTTGCCTTTCAGTCCATCACTGGAAGGACTGGTTTTAGTCTAGTCACTGTCTGAGTTTCTCAGCAAAGGCTCTGATCCTGTCTCTGAAATACCAAGTCTTCTTTGGCCCATGCTGTTCTGTTTGAGGAACTGGGACCTGAGTAAAACCTTCTGTATGTAAAAATCTAGTGATGTGCTCTACAGTCATGGTCCAAAAATCCTTCAAACTTTGCATAATTGAGTAGTGAAGAATTTGACATTCTTTTACGAGGTTGATGCTTAGATGTTGTAGGTATTTTATAATTCACTATGCAAAGCAGGAGGCATTTGGCTCTGGACTGACAACAAGTATCAGGCCATTCGCCCTTATGCTGTGGCAGAGAAGGGAGGTCAGTAACAAATGAAAGCTGTTACCAACTGATGGCTGTTTAGTCACCTGTGAAATGTGGTTTCTAATAGGCAGGTTTCCACATCATAGGAGCAGCAGCCACAATTAGACGAGCAGAGCCGGCCCCTTGTCAGAAAACTCGTACATCATGCCTCATCTTAGCCTCAAACCGATCCTGCCAGTTGTTTCCAAACACAGCTCAGGGACCCGTGATTGCTACTCGTGCTCTGTCTGCTGGTGGAGAAAGAGCATGTTTTACTGTTGAAGCTATTGGCCTGTCTCTTCTAGAAAGGTTTAATCTGTAAAAGCAGAAAAAAGTAGAGTCTACTGCAGTATCTGTGAGCTCCTGGCTCTATGTGTATAAGTTGCTTGCAAAATATTCAAAGGCTTCACTAGGTTAACGATTTCATCCTGTGAAAGCATTGTAGAGGACACCCTGTATCTCCCAGTGAAGCTAACTAATCATGTCCAGACGTGGTAGTAGTTAACTGACTAATTGGCTGAGAAGTCAATGATTAATTTTAACAAATGAGTTTTCTTTGAATGCAAGCTCATGCATGCCAATTATAACAGTATGCCTGTGATAAAATTAGACATTTTTAGTCTTCAAGCTTCAAATCTGCTGGTGTACAATTATTTCTCCAGTGTCTTAAAACATCTGTGTTTCGTGGGGAGTGTCACTAGGGAAGGGGAACAAACGCACACTGAAAACAAGTGCTTTTTCTCACTAAATACCAGTTAAATGTTCAAGATGGTTGCAAAATTCTTTTCTAGTGGTTAAGGAGTATTTAATATATGTATGCATCATACAGTCTGCATGGCCTCTAGTGTCTTCAGTGAACCACAGGCCTAATACCTAATTCCATAAAATCAGTGAAATGTCTTGTATTGCATTAAAGTGGGCTTAGGGTCTATACCCCAGTGAGTCCTAGTTTGTGTTCCAGCTGCAGGCTCCTTTCAACAAGAGACTGTGAACTTGGGTGGTAGGAAATAAAGCTCCTAGCAAATGTACCTGCATTGTGTCATATTTTGATGTGTTGAAGAAGCTGCTTTTAAAACCAAACCTGCTTGAGCTAAATATATTGTGAGATGTCAGGGAGAAATAATTGAGAATAAGAGGAGTGTAGGAATTTTTTGAATAAAGCAGTGTATAGTATGTGAGGTTTCTTTCACCTAAAAATTGTGGTGCTAACACAGAAATCACGTTATAGCTGCATAGAGAAGAAGACTTGTTTCTTAACAACACAAATGTGTTCTGTTGGAAAATGAAGCACTGACATGTTTGTAGACATATAACTTGGATGCAGTCCTGCAGATGGATAGGAGTTTGTGGTCAAATCACCTTGACTCCACACTTAAACCTTTATTAGTGCAGCTGGAAGGCACAGAATATCAAGGGTGGTTTTGCACTGATGAGTTCGTGTGACTGTAGTTAGTGTGGCGTTGACATTTTCTTTACAATATGCCACCTTATTTTCAGAAGCTTATCATTCACCCATAAACTGCATGTTCTGATTTAAAGCGTAGTTAAAAGGTTTACTCAGTGGAAGGAGAAGTTTTACTAAGTATAAAAACGATTGCTTTGACAAAATGGAAAAGAATGTGGCATTTATAAAGAGCCCTCACCTTTCTTTTTCTTTCTTTTGTTTTGTTTTAACATGCATAACTCTCAGTACCCTTAGATTTAAAAGACATTTAGAAAAAGACCTTTAGAAAAATGGAAGTCCCTTTAAATTTTTTCTTTCATTGTCTTCACAAACCTTGAAAAGTAGTTTCTTGCCTGCACATTTCAGAAACAGTTCTTAGGGGTTTTATTATGTGCTGAAACATATGTTTATAAAAAGACTATAACCTGGTGGAAAAAGTGTCTTACAATAATAAACCTGTTGATGGGCCATATGCTGCCATCAGTATGTTTGAAAAAAAATAAATTCTTCTACAAGTGCTAAGTAAGTTTACAGCCCGAGTGTTAAGTTAGGGTCAGACTGTGACTTGCCCTCTCTGTGGATTGAGAGGGGGAGGAAAGTGCCTGCAGATCCTCCTCATGCTCTTTTCATTAGCTCATGGGGTGGCAGGTGGCCTGGAGCTGGAGAGCACCCTTCCTGTAGGTCAGTGGAGGCAGGAGCTCAATGGGAGGCTACAAGTATAGCTCTTTGGTGCTCCTCAGGTTTGTGCCCACCCAGCACAGCAGGGGTATATATTTTGTAGAACTTGGTTGAGCTTTGTGTGGTCTCTCCTAAGAACAGCAAACCTTTGAGGAAGGATGTCTACATTTTAAAGGTGGCAGGACAGACATTTGAAGTCAGTACAAATAAAAGACCTCTGATAGATCTTCAACTGGGTAAGAAATATGAAAGAAAAAACTTCTGTTCTTACTGTCTACTAGGTAGATAATTTATATTTTATGGATTTTTTAGTACTTATAGCACCAGTTTTGGTTTTTAATGGAGGTGCTGATATGGTTGTTGCAAAGTCTGTTGCAGTAGGTCGAAGGGTATGTCATTCTTAAAAGGCTCTTTCTGTGTGGGATCAATGTTTGGTAAATGTAGACACTTTCAAGCCTATTTTACTTTGGATTCACTCGCGTAGTTCCTGCGAATGGGAGTCATGCATGTGTGCATCTCAAAAAGAATAGGCTTTTTTGTAACTGAGGAACTTTACATGAAGTGTTTCAATGTCCTAATGTTTTTCACCACTGGTCAGCTGTGCACTGCTTATTTCTCGACAACTCGGCAAGTGATAGTCATTGGCAAAGGAAATACTAAAGATTAAGGAGAATTGTTTTAAAGTAGTTTACCATGCTGAAGGCTATGTCAAGTGATACATGAAGTTGCCATAGTACCTGTTATCAAAATAAAGATTTTGAACAGAGCAGTCTCCATCAGGAGTGAATTCCTCACCTACAGTCTTTCCATGGTTCATCAAACAAACTAAAAGTTTGCTCAGGGGAAATTTGCTTCTTGAGGGCTGATGCCCTCTGTTCTGCCCTCTGGTTCTAATGCCCTCTGCTGTGTCTGTGTGTACAAGGCTCCTAGTCTAGAAGAGGCCTTGAAGACAGTGGAGCAGAGAGGGGGAATCAGCTGCACTGGAAGCACCCAGACCCTAGTATGAATTTTGCAATCACCATGGAATTGGAAAATATATTGGATCAATAGTCCATGGAGGAGAGGGTTACTTGGGAGTTATGTGGATGTTCACTGGGAAAATTTTTTGGGTACATCAGAAAGCAGGGCTAAGTATGGGTTGAAGGAGAAGGAAGAAGACAATGGTAAGTCTGAGGAGGAAACCATGTGTGCCTGGTGTGTGCTTAACTTTCCAAGAGAGATACTTTGGTCCTGGCAAGGCTTGGTAGCACCCCAGGACCATTTCTCTTCAGCTGACAAAATGTCTCTTCATGGAGTTTGAAGTCCAGCCAAGTTCCTGCACCCTGCTGGACCTGAGGGAAGGATCCTGGGTTTCGGTGCTGCCTCCTGAGCACAGTTGATGAGGTGACTGAGGAGCCTGCAGTGGGCCAGGCTGGCTTGCCTACGGTATGCACAAGCCAACGTGTGGTGTTAACAACTGCAGCGCTCAGAATTTGCGCAAACCCATATTTAGTAATAAAATAGCCTGCAACTAGTCAAAGGCACCAGTAGTAGCCAAGCAAATTTGGAATGTCTAAGCCAACCATTTTTAAGTTATGGTGAGCCAAAAAAAATGAGGGAACAGTCCAAGAAATGGAGAACACCTCACTTTTCAGGAACTCTCATATCTCCAAGATGCCTTGGCCGATCTACTTCAAACTTTCCAGAGAAGCTTTCCTTGGCACAAGACCTTGAATCTGAAATTTCATGTGACTGGGTTTTACTTTGTTGAAGTTATGAAGGTTAAAAGCAGAGTTTGTTACAGAAAGCTAATCTCTCCATTAGAAATATTTCTGCATAGTTGATATTCATTCTATTGTAATTGTTCACTGCTTGTTCAGAGTGATTGTACTTTTGCTATTTATTTCAGATTCTTTTTTTAAAGAATAAATTCAGAGCAGTAGAGCTTGGAGCCAAATTGTGCATGGCTGGCTATAGGCATATGTGGTAAGGAAGAAGCATTAGCCCTATAACTGCTGGATAAGGATTTGCAGTTGGAGTCCTGCTCCCACTGTTCTATCACTGGAGAGCTTTTAGGAGTGTCTGGTTTGAGAGATCACTATTTAGTACAGCTTTTCCCTCTCTGCTTGGCAGAGGAAAGTGTCCCTGTTGGCCTAGTTATGCTCTCACCTCCAGGTGAAAAATGTTTTTGGTTGATGGCCAGTTTGTCATTCAGGGTTTCCCTAATGGCAGCTCCTCCTGTGAAAGGCCATGAAGGTGGCAATAGCCTAAGATGAGGATCAGTGTTCTCCACGTGTGCTCTTGAGCTGCTCTTTATTGTATCTAAACATCTGTAGACTGAAATGTCTAGCTTCCAAAATTGTGGTATTTCAGATAGGTATTAGAAAATAGAAAGAAAATGTTTGTGGTCCTGGAAGTGCCTTTCATTTTTCAAGTCCGAGGCACCTTGGTGTGACTTAATTCTGTACAGGAGTGGGACCTGATTGTGCACCAGCCTTTTTCCTCTGCTCTGAGTGCTCTTTTCTGAATGACGTGGAGACCAAAGCATGCCATTGCAGATACTTGCAATTACTAGATGGAGCCAAATGAGCAAAGGTCTCTTAATATGTTGTATTTCAAGACACTGAATTAGTTTGACTGAGGCACTTTATAGACAAAGCAAGCAGGGCTGGAACAGATGTCAAGCTGGAATGAGCCCTCACCCTGAGGCAGGGGCTGAAGCTGTTTGAAGTCAATGCTCATCTGTATTTTTCTTTCTAGGGCTCAAGTTTAAAAGCTCCAGGAGAGGCTCAGCAGAAGTCAGGAGGTGCTGCTCCTGAAGAGACAGGGTGCTGTGAATCACTTTTTGGTAGGGCGCTGTTTCAGATAGGATCACTCAGCTGTCGATGAGGCCAGGAGGTGCTCTGTGTCTGTGCATGGCGCAGTCTTTGTCCTGTTTGCCGTCTGTACTGCTGCTGGCTAGCAGCTGTAGCGGAGGGACATTACTGCTTCTTGCCTGACACACCCCACACCAAACATACGATTGACTGCCAAGTTACAGTAGGTTTTTAGGGGTTAATTCCTGAAAAAGGGTTTCTGTAAAATACCGATCAGCAGGTTTTCTATTTGCTCAGGCGTTTTATTATTAGGAGCATAAAAAGACCAACAGAGTGAGCTAAAAATCAATGTGCTGCTATATAGGCAGCCACTGAGAAGGGTGCAGGTACAGTTTACAAAAGCTGCAAGCAGGAGAGAAACCTTGCTGAAAGCTCCTGGACCACGGAATTAAAATCATTAAACCTCGCAGTCTCTGGAATATATATTGCTCTTGCAAGGTTTTAAAAAGATTAAGTAGGGATGCTAGCACTAACTAGATAGAGGACACTATATACATGGAACTTTTCTTCTGTCCTATATGACACTAGGCTGTTTATTTTTAGTCAAGCAATACCTTGTTGCAGTTGAAAGTGCCCTGAGGATTCTTCAGGTGGCAATAGCACCAAAACCATAGCCATCAAAGAGGAAATTCAAAGCAGAATGTATGGATATGAGAAGGCATCTCTTGATTCCTGAGTTAGCTCAGACATCACTGCGTGGCCCTGGATTGCCTGCGTAGAGACTCCTTATGTGATTTCTTCAGTAAGCAGGACCCTGATGGAGAAGATCATCTGAAAGAATTTTTATCTCCTTGGCATTTCTAGAAATAGTATGTCTATGCTCTTCAGGCTGTAGAGCTTCAAAGCTTTGAGTTACTACTTGTGGTACTCCATACCATGCTCCCAGATGAAAGTTTCCAAGAAGTCTCATAAACCCATTACATGAGCTGAGAGAAGGGACGGAAATACTGTAATACTGCAATATTATAGTATTGTCTACTGCTGCAATAATCCTGCTGTGTTTGTAAGGTCTCAGACATACCAGCACCACGGTTAATCATTCAAGCAACCAATAGTAATTCATAGTCTGGACTACTGAGAAATTCAACATGGCTAAGATAGACATCTGATCCAGCTCAAGAAAGAAGCTCAAAAAAATAAAAGCATCTTTCCACAGCAGTTTGCTTTTTGATTGAGATGCTTTCACCCTGTTTCTGAATTTGCTCACTTATTTTCTGTAGAATAGTTTTAAAAGTATGACACTTTAAAATAATTAAAATACCCCCTTAAATCCTTGATACTAGTTCCTTATTTACTGGCTTTTAACATTTTAAGTAAATAAGGGAGGAATCTTGACAATTAGACAATAATACAGCCATGCAAAGGGGAGAAAGCTATTAGATGGACACTGCTGGAGTTTTGTGACTCAAAACTATATTCTGAGTGCTGAATCTACCCAATAAGTATTTGTGATAGAGTATTAAGTCTTCCTTATCTTACCATTGAGTTAATCATCCTCTTTATATGTGATATCTTCCCCCTGTTTTTCAGAATTGGTTATAAAGCAGAAGTGTGGTCAGTGACAGCAGAGCAACAAGAGAGTTGCTCATTAGCCCACTGTCCAAGTTTCTCAGAAAGTAATATTCAATACCACATCAGTTCCACTGTGGTTTAGGGATATAAACAAATTTCAATTTTTCATTCATATTTTTTAAACAAAAAGTTACATTTTTGTTCTTTGAAATACAATATCTTTTTAAGGCAAAGATTCCTCTCATTTATTTTCCATCCATTTGAAGTGAGGTTACAAAAGAAGAAAGTTGCAAGTCCCATGTATGAAAAGTACCCAGGGAAAATGTCAAGTGACTTGGAAACAAGCATGCTAAATAAAAGTGTCATCAAGAGAAAGACAAATTGAGTCAAGACTTGCAACAATGGTGACTGGTTCATAGGTCTTGGAGACAATTCATAATAAGGGTACTACTTCTGAGATCTTGGAAATCAAGGGGTGATTATAGTGTTATGGTTATGCTGGAGTGTCGTGGTTTGACCCTGAATAAATGCCTGATGTCCAGCAAAACTCCTTCAAGGCCTTCCCCCACCCCCTTCCACCTTCCAGAGGGAAGAAAAGAAAACCAGCTAGTAATTTACGGCTAGAGATAACAACCGAAAGAGGAGCTTTGATTAACACTGCGGGCAAAGCAGAACTTAGAATAATGCTTAAATTTATTACTAACAAACTAAAAACTGAAACTAAGAAATAAAAACAGGTTAGAAACACTTTCCCACCACCAGCACCCCTCGATCTGTCCATGCCCCCTCCTTTCCCTGATGGTGTGAGGGACAGGGGAATGGAAGGTTTACAGTCAGTTGTTGCAGGGTCAGCCATTCGCAGATCTAAGTCCAAAACTCAAGCAACAGTTCTGTCTCAGGGGGTTTTCCTGTGGGCTGCAAAGGGGACAGTTCGCTTCACCACAGTCATCACCACGGTCACAGGGAAATTACATCTTTGAGTCCTTCCCCTGCGCTCCGTGGGGTCCCCCCCACGGGAGAGAGATCCTCTGCTCTCTCGTGGGTCATTCCATGGGGTGCAGTCTCTCACGAAAAACTGCCTGTACCTACTTAGTATGGGATTCTCCCTTCATGGGTCTCAGCTGCAAATCTCTGCAAGGCTTTGCTCCACCTTGGGGGGTCTCCGGCTCAGCGTGGGTCCTCTCCCTTTGTGGGTCTCGGCTGCAGATCTCTGCAGGGCCTCTGCTCCACCTTGGGGGCTCCTCTTGCTGAGCGTGGGTCCTCTCCCTCTGTGGGTCTCAGCTGCAAATCTCTGCACGACTCTACTCCACCTTGGGGGCCTCCCACGAGGTAACAGCTTCTTTCATGCCTCCCCCTGCTCCGACAGGGGGGTCTTTGCACCCCGATGGATCCCATGGGCTTCGAGGGGACAACTCGTAATCACCACGGTCATCACCAACGTATTCAGGGAATAATAGTTTTAAGTCCACTCCCTGATCCGTGGGGTCCCTCCCCCTCCTTCTTCTCTTCTCCTCCTGCACTGACCTTGATGTCCGCGTTGTGATGTTGTTAACCCATGGCTGCCGAATTCTAACTGCGCCACAACTTCCTAAATATGTTTTCACGCAGGGGCGTAACTTAATGGTTCAAAAGCAGGAAGTTTTCCTCGGAGCTGGCCCTCATTGGCCCTGCTCTATAGGATGGAGGGAAACTTCCAGAGGCTTCCAACAGACGCCAATCTTCCTCTTATATAAAAAAAAACCCTAACCAGATAAACCCACGACATGGAGGAGACACACAACTGTAATATGGAATCATCAATCACTGGCTGAAATGCTGGAGAAATAATAGCAGTAGAGAAAGTACATAGAGTACATAAAGTATGTATTACATTAACAATGTTACATTTTCCGAGAAAGTGCTTTTAGAAAGCTAATGTCTTATACTAAAAGTCTATTTTTTCCCTGATTCTTTGATGCCCAAGCCAAGTGAAATTGATTTTAAACTAAAGACACCAATGTGCCTGTTTTGTACAACAGTGTGCTTGGCAGGAAAGTGATATATTAGAACTCACATAAGCTTGTATTCTTCAGCTGCTGGAAAGGAAACTGTATATGTTACCCACTGATGGAAACGTGGGCTCCTCTACAGTGTGCCCTTGGGCATGTTCTATTTAAGTGTCTTGAAAATATGTGATTATTCTTCATGCGCTTGTCCATGCTCAGTTTCTTTATGGCGACAGTGACATTTATAGTATCTGCAGTCTGGAATACTGCTTTTGCCATAGTTTTTAAAGATTATCTCCTTTTATTAAAAAAAACCTAGGAGACCTAGACATGGCGATTGCATGGAAGACTTAGCAGATAAAAATGGTTAACTGCATGTGATGATAAAGTTAGAAAACACTTTAAAGAAATCAAACATGCCATTAGCCTGATCTGAGCTAGAGAAATTTGTCTGCTTTAATTTCTCTTCCCTTATGGTATAAACCAGTATAAGTCTTCTCATTCTTTCATCAAAAATGATTCAGACCTGAGGGACACTTGTAATTTAGAAGTAATTAGTAAATAAGTCAGATAAATACTATCCATTCAGAATTGTGAAAGCAATTGTGAAAGCACATTGGATAGGATTCTTAAAGAGCTGTATCAAATTCGAACAATTAAAGCTTAAAAAAATTATCAGTAGTTAGTATGATAAGTCCATTTCATCATAAATTAGTTCAGTGTTAATAATTTTTGCTACTTTTGTAGCAATCTGAAGAGATACAGAAATCTAAAAATGTACTTAAAATAGAAGAAAATCTGTAATAGCACAGCATCTTTAAACTACATTGTGGCAGTATGCAGCCTCCTGATTTGCAGTGAGATCTTGAGTCTGTGCTCACAGTCAATGCTTGTGTACAAATGTCATCAGTGGGGTTCTCAGTCCGGAGCTGGACCTCAGGTTTGTGGGTGTCGGTACTCTTCCCCAGCTAAATTTAAAATATTTCTCTTGGGTTTTGTAGGTCATAACATTTTGTCTGCTTTATTAGAATGGTAAATTTGGTTCAATCAATTCACCAGATTGAGTTTGGTTTACTGCTAGAGGCAAGTTTTCTAGCAGCGAGTATGAATTACCAGCACTTTGCTCTACTGCCTCATGTCCAAATACTGATTCATAAGAATTTTATTCTAGTAAAAGAGCAGAGCAGGCACAACAGAATGTTTTGCCCAGATACTGAAAAATTTGAAGAGTTTGGAGTAGATTGAAAACAGATGAACACCAGAACAAGAGCCTTGTCACTGCTTTGCATCATTTATGATTGCTGCTAGTACATCTATTTGCATTTTTATACCCATCTTCAGCATGAACTTCAATGCATTTTACAGTTAAAAAAACCAACAAACCAACCTGATGAAAGTAGGAAAATTTTGCTTAGCTTGCAGTCTTCCTGTATAGCGTGTTCTATTTCTGCTATAGAAGTTTTAACTGTTACTAAAACATCTCTACTAACTAGAAATAGAGTTGTAAATCAAGAAATACAATCTTGAAAATGTTAGAAACATTAAGCATTAGTTTTTAGATCAGACTAATTTTTTTTTCTTATCTATTTAATATCTGAATGGGATTGAAGCAAGTCTAAACACCATCAGCAGAAAAGGCTTGAAAGGATTGGGTGTTGCTAAGGAATCAATCCATGTTAAAGCAAAGATTTTTTTTTTTTCAGACAAGTCTCTTTTCATGCTGGCAGAGAAAACGTTCTTGTGATTGATTTAGGGCGGTGAATTGGCTTGACTTTATTACTTGCCCTGTGCCTTTAGCTCTTGAAAGACGCAGACAAGTGTTGAGGCTGTATTATCCTAGGCAAGGGGCAAAATCATATAAACGTTCATCTCCACCCTTGTGAACTTTTTTCCTGATTCTGGAGATGGTTGGCTTGAGTGTTGCCAATAGCTTGCCTAAATGGCAGACGGTGCCATGGTGAGGAAAGACTCATGTTTCCTGAGATAAGGCCACGAACCTGAAGAGAAGCAAGCACTGCCTTAGAAGAGGTTCCCTGGGAAAGCAAGCAAGTCAGTGTGCTAGGGGAGTGTGAGCAGACCTCAGCTACTCCTTGCCACATCTGAGAGGTGGTCTGTTCCCATGGATGCTGAGTTGTCAGTGTGCAGCACGGGGGAAGAGGAGAGGAGAGGCAGAAAAGTGAGTTTCAGATGTTTCTGACACCTTGCTAAGAGGACAGCTATGCTCTGTGCCAGGCAAGAGGATGTACTGTATCTGCATCTTCTAAGCTGAGTGTGCAAAAGACAGGCAGCAGTTTGCAGGTCTTGGCTACTTAAAGGCAGTCTTAGAAGGAGGGATTTTTAATGAAATCAGGGATATTTCAAAGGCCTGCCAGTTGACTGAAAACCAAGAAAAGACATAACCAGCATTTGAAATACTAAGAAATATTTTAATGAAAATTTCGACAATCCCACCTGTTGAACAATTGAAGGAAGGGAATATATTACATGTGTACTATTAGCTTCAGGTTTCAAAGTCAGTATTTAAATTGAGACTTTAAATGCATAACAGAAGCCTCTGCCATGTGTCTTGAAAAGACAAGTGTTTACTCTTCCACAGAGTCATCTGTAGTAGATCTCAAAACACAAGGTTTCAGATTTTGTTATCTCTTATGATGGTGAAAATTACCATCAAATGGTAATTCCACAGTTAAATCCAATGAGGATGGTCTCAGAATCTTATCCCATGATTTCAACTTTTATAACAAAAACAACTAATGCAAATAATCTTGAGAACTAGCCAGTTGTGTCTTGCTTCTCACTTAACCTCAGTTTCTCACTGTTTTAACGGTGTCAGAGCTTTCAGAGACCCAAATGTTTTTTCTATCTTCCACCTTGTAAAGTCAGTTGTATTTGTAGGGAGCGAATGACAAGACTTCTTGTGTGCTGCTTTGTGCATCAGTGACTGCACAAAGCTATGAAAAATCCAACCAACAACCTTGGTTTATCATTATTGTTCATACTGGTTTCATGATGGTAGTTGTTAGAGATCCTGTTTCTCTGCAAAATTTTCAGGCAGGTCGAATTCAGGTTCCAGTGGTTTGTGTCAGGTTACAAACAGCTGTATCCCCCACAGAAGAGATTTCTGTTGATCTGATCATAGTTTAAACTAGTATTACCCACAGCCATGCATATAATATAATGGAGAGAAAGGGGAAAAAAAAAAAAGGAAGAAAAAAATACTAATACCGGTTTGTTTTGCTTTATGAAGCCAAATAAAACATACCAGCTAGTGTAGGTTGGCTTATTATCAGCGTAGTCATGTTAAGTATGAAAATACAGGGAAAAAAAGGGGAAAATTGTTTCAATCCAGGAAACTTCATTTTTTAGATTGTATTTGTAATGTAACAAGGGCTAAACTGACTTCATGCTTCAGTTTGGCAGGCCCTCTTCCAGGGAGAAATTTTTCATTCAAGCTTTTAGCCTGAGGCAAATAAGCACATAGAAGGCTTGTTGTTTGTATGTATGTATATAAGTATATGAGATGTTAACAATTATAATTTTCTAAATGCCCTCCTACAATTATTTTGCTAACATAAACAAATAGGAATTGGCACTGAGATAGAGCTGAGAAACGAGGAACAATTTGTTTACCACTGTTCTATTTTAGAGTTTTTAAACAAGGGCCGGCTTGCTTTGCTTCTTGAACAAATGTAAAAAGGCAAACTACAGTCTAATAAAGAAGTTAGTAATAAAAACGAAAGCAGAACCCTGTGCCTACAGGGTTAGAAACATACAGTAAGAATATCCTTGGATGTAAAAATTACTGCTATATTGAGATATGGATAATCAGTATATCTCAGAGATGTTATATTAGAGTAGAAAATAAAAATTCTCCAACGGCTTCTGCCTGGAAGAATTAGTGAATTTGGTCAAGTTTTTTGTGATATGATTGAAACAGACCTTTGGTAACTGCACTCTCTATTAATGTGTATGTTAGTATAAATGTTTCCTTCTTTCAGGATGCAATTCAGATTGCCCTTTTCCAGTGCAATTACTGCTGTGTTAAGTTCAAGTAATATAGCATCTAAAAACATTTATGGAGCAAAGAAAAGAAGCCTTTTATTCTAACCTTGCCAAGAGCAGAAGTAAAATGAGCTGTTGTGCTGGAAGTGTAGAACTGCATGAGGATTTGTAACGTCCTATTTCTCGTGGTTTAGTCTTGTGTGCAGCCTGAGATTTGTGTGATTTAATGAGACTGTGATTCGTTTATCCTGTCAAGCTTTAAATAAAAACCCTCAAAGCACTTCCTTCCTTTTTTGAATTATGTGTTTTTGCAAGTATGGTATCAAAAGCTGTCCCTTAAGAAGAGGGAGGGAAACTAAATACAGTTGTATATGTTGGCTGGATTTTTTTTCTTATGTTTTATTAGACACTGAGTATTATTATCCATTTCTCTGCTCCTTTCTGTCTTGTGTTGGGGCATTAAGAAGTGCCTGCTGTCCTGTTCAAGTTACACATGACAACAGAACATAAGCACAGGCTGCTCCTGAACTCTGCTTTTGCAGGGGGCAGTGGGGTTAAAACCTTATTCTGTGGGCAGAGATGAATAAGTCCCACAGAAGGCCAGCCTGTGCTGAAGATGGGCATAAACTTCTGCTTGTGTTGTGGGTCCTCAGGCACCATCTGTACCCGTATTTTGGAGCATCTCTGCATGGGGTGCAAGGTAACATTCACAGGGGAAAATATGTGCAGCTATTTTGGGTGCTGATCCCTTGCAAAACTCAGTCCAAGGGTGCCCTGGTACAAGGGCTGTGCTCCACCTGCAAGGAGCAGGATCAGTGCCCCATGGTCCCCTTTCCCAAGCACAGAAAGCAACACGTTGTCCTGGGATGGGCTGTCCAGAATAGGAGGGAAGACACAGGGCAAGTCCTGCTGCTCACCCAGACCTGCCATTTGCTGAAGAAACATGGTGGCCTCTTTCCTGTGTTGCTTGGGAGAAAGGGTTGTTGCTAGGGTAGGATGCTTAGGTCCAGAGCTTTCCCTCAGCAGTGGCAAGGCTCTTCTGGTGTTTCCCCGAAGGGAAGGATGTGATCGTTCCAGTGGGAGGAAGTTTTTGCTTACAGTTCTCACCCCCATAGTGCTGAGGTTTCCCTGTTTCTGGCACATGTTGTTTTGCTCTCCCACTTGGAGCGTAGTTTATTTCAGTCTCTCTGCCTTTACTGTCCTTCATGCTGCCCTGCATGTCGTTCCTATCCAGCCTAGTGCCCCAGCCTCTCTCAGCCCTTGCTTCTTCCTTCCTGTGTTGGTGTACTCACTTTCTCCTCATTGAGCTCACTGCAGCAATAAAACTAAATACCTTAATAAGGTGGTTATATATGAATGGAGGATGCACAAGTAAGTGATGGACATTAGTCTGGTCACCTGGCTTTTATCTACAGCTAGCTTTTTCAGGACCTTAATGGTGATCAGATTGCTTGGGAACAACTGCCGTTCCTCTGCTACCTGAAGTTTATGTGAGGGAAGAGAGCTGCACAAGGGTAGCACAGAAAAACCACGTGTGACTCTGTGGTTTGATCTGCAAGGGAACTACAGAGGTAGCACAGAAAAACCACGTGTGACTCTGTGGTTTGATCTGCAAGGGAACTACAGAGGTGTAAGAGTGGAGCCAGCTGGGTGGTGTTTGTACAAAGCTGGATCCCTCCATGACTGTGCAGTGGCATACTGAATTTTGCTTTGAAAAAGTGACTTGCACTGTCTTTTTTTTTGTGGTGCTTTTATACTGATGTAGATAAGAGTTGTTTGGGGTTTTTTTTCTCCCTGATGTTTGGTTCAAAGGACAGTGCTGTGGCAGCTGAAGTGTGACCAAAACCCGTCCAAAACACACAGCTGGTAGATCTGCAAGGGCAGAAAAGATACATCATCCACTTTTTTACTGTGTGTGAGGGCATGCTAGGAACTATGACCAAAGTGGTGGTTTCTGCACCCACGTCCCATGGTGGAACCAGGCTCTGGTGGCATTTGCAGAAACTTGAAGCAGCCTTGAACCTTTGCATATTGCTGTAAACGGTGCCAGGACGCAGCAAGAGCAATGGCAAAAAAAAGGAGTCAGGAGGAAATAACGCTGAGCGCAGGTAGTATGTGGCTATGATTTGAGTTAAGTTGTGCAAATTGCTTTTTTTCGGCACAACTGTGTGACACTTCTGCCCCTTTGTAATTTTAATTAAAGAGCCTGGAAGTAATTTGCACTGAAGTTGTACTGAATTTCGCATGAAGTGGTATGTAGTACATTTCTATAGAAACCCTCAGTTAGAAGAACAACACTCTGATCGGCTCATAACCAATCTGGAAAAGACAAAAAAGTTCAGTTGTCTCCGCTGACGTGAAATGTGGGAGGAAATCCTGGCTGGAGAGGTGAATATCAGGGTACGTCAGAGTGAGAGCTGCTGCCATGACTCCTGAGAGCACTGCTGCAAGTTGGGTAGGTGGAGGTTGACCCACGAGGTGCAGTCAGTCACTGAGAAGCCAAGTTTTCCCTGACCATTGTTGATGTGTTGAACATTCCCACTGGTGGTGGGAAAGTCTGCGTGTAAAGTCTAAGAGCTGGTACATCTATTTTTACTTTCGTTCTGTCAGCCCACACTTGGATAACCTGTATGTGGTCTCTGGGCTATGCAGGCAGCACTGTGGGCTGTGGGAAAGTGATAGCTGGTTTTGATGCCAGGCAGCTTGAACTTGATGATGGAGGGTGGATATCAGATGCATAGAAGATAACTTTGACCTCCCACTAAAACCCAGAGATTGATGCATCTAAGCCCCCAAGCTCCCACAGAATAATCTAGGACACGTTCCTTGGCAGAAACCCCACTGAGCATTTCTCCAGCTGCCAGGCTGCCAGCTCGAGTGAGTTTTGCTGCAAGTTTCACTATATTTGGCAATTTTCTTACAGCCTAAGCTCCTGGAAATGGGTCATTAGTAAAAATAAAAAAAAAAATCACTCTCCCCCCACCCCTTTTAACTTGAAATCCTAGCTTTTATCAGAGGACCTGAGAACAGGCACACCACCTGCCTGCAATCCTCAGAAGCAAGAACCTCAGACTGCGCTTTCTAGCTTGGGACCCCTGGCTCATGTTTAGTGGATAATTGAGGTTAACAATACCTTCATTTGAATACCTCAGAAGGAATTTTTCCTAAGTAGATAACTAAATATAGGTTTAAAAGGCAATATTGTAAAATAAAATAGTCCTACTTCTGAATTTTTGGATATTTTTTCTGTGTTTCAGAAGACATTTTCTTAGATTGCCACAAGAAATACTGAATGCAGCCTGACTCCTGTGAATAACATTGAAGGAAAGAACCAGATTTATTTGGACTAACAAGGAAGATGTCCAAAAGAGATTTATTAATTAGGAGGCCTAATCACAGCCAGTAAGACAAATGCCCTGGCCATCCACAGACTAATATACATCTTTTGGCAGTCACCACTCCCCACAGGCTTGCTTGTCTGTTGCTGACTACTGTGTGGCTTCCACCGCAGAAATGATGTGATAACACTAAAACTAATTTGGCACTTACCCCATGAGAGGACGAGTGTATTCCCCACCCTGGAAATGCAGCCTCCAGCTGTCTTGCCCTATGCCAGAGGTTTCTTAATATGCTGGAATTAGCTGACTAAGAGATGAAGCAAACTAAGGGAGCATTTGCTATCTGTTCAGGCTGCCTATGCTTTCCATCAAGTTAACCTTGGTCTGATTCTCAGCCCTTTGGGAACGGTTGCCCACAGCTAACATTTGCTACCCCAAATAACCCTGAGGTGACCTTCTCTCTGCAAAGCTGCAGCCAAGAAAAACCCTGTTTAACATAACAGTGCACATCTTAGCACATCAACTTGAACCATCCTGACCTCTGAGCTGCCAGGGTCTGTACAAATTAATTTTAACAATAGACAGTGTTGAAAGGAAGGAATGTTTCAAAGGAATAAAAAAAATCTCCCTCATCCATCTTTTCTCATTTAAGAAATAGTCAGGAGGCCTACTTTAGAAAAACGAAAAGTGCTCCTTGTTGCAAAACAATGGGCTTTATAAAGGGAGGGGGAGCTCATTGGTTTCTTGCATCTTAGTGTACCAAAATGAGATTTCCCACAAGTGGGTGCTGCTTCTGGAAAATCAGCCTTCAGTTTCCACTGGGGAATTGCCTTTATTTTCTGGGATGCTTCAAAGATACCATTGGAGTTTGCCTTTCTTTTTCATAACTGCTGCTAGTATTTCTATTTAGCAAATACAGAAGACTCCCCTTTCTGCCTACTTTACTGGTTTGTACCTTGTCTGAGGTTTTCCATGGCTTTTCTGCAAACAACCAGACTGGGAAAGAAAAGAGCCTTTCTCCCTGTAGTAGCTGGAACTTAAATCAGTTAATGATTGAAAGAGCCCATCAGAAAGAAGATATGTAGGAAAATGAGATCTTCAGCCTCTGGGGCAAACAGACATTATTTCTGCTGAAGAGGAACCTGGGTTGGGTTAAGTCTTGGGTGTTTCCCCCAGGGGCCGACTTGTTCATCTGATCCTCCTTAGCAGGAGCTTTGATTCCAGCAGTCTTGTCCTCCTAAGTAGGGAGGGTTATTATGGCAGGGGGGGTGAAGTTGGACGCAATGAGAAATGTTAATGATAATTTAAAAACTTGTGTAGAACAAAAGCTGTATGATGAGTACAGATGAGAGAGATGGAAGTTTATTCCTGAAGCGTCCAGTGGACTTCAGTAATTGCACCCATGAAACCACCTGTTTTTATGTATTTAGCCAGCCTAATTCATTGCAGTCATCATTTCTGCTGTCCTACACAAATGTTTTTCTCTTTGCAATTGAGATGTTTTGCCTTCAGTAGCACAGGGCATGAATCCAAGTGCGTCCCCAGGTAGTACAGAGGAGATACCCCTGTGAGCAGCAGAGGGGTCTGCTGCCAGTGGGAAGCTGGTGGGGAGCATGTGAAAGGGCTGCCCTCTCCTCCCAGACATTCTCAAAGCCAGGGACTGCGAGGTGTGAGAAGCTGCAGGGGCTGAGGGGGAGAGGACTGGATGTTTGGTGCAGAGGGAGATAAGATAAACTGATATTTCTCTGGACTTCGTGCAGCTTTCCACACACAGCTTTCAAGATCCTGTGAGGTTGTAGAAGTCCTCTTGCAACTAATACAGTAATGACCTTGAATTCGTTTCCAGCTCAGCTGTACTGCTGGAGGACAAGGCATTTCTTGTGAGCAAAAAAACATTAAAGCAGCACAGAGATTTGCCTGCATAGTTCCAGTCTTCCAAGAGATTTGAGTATCCTTTTTGAGGCCCCACTTGCAATGAGGAATTGCAGATAAGCTTCTGTGGTAGTTAATGTGTAAAGTTTTTGGATTTATTCTCACTGGTGCATCTCATTTTGCTTGCAGTGTTGACAAATATACTCTTGTATGCTGTTCTTTGTTCTACACAGATGATTTTTTTGCTGCACAAAGGCGGTAATAATATGCATGCTTATATGTCCATTCTGACCAAGATGAGTGTGCTTTCATGACCTCTTGAGTGTTGGGGGTGGGGGGACAGAAATTAGTTTACCTTAACTTGAAAATAATTATTAATGCATCTCAGACCTTTTTTAGATTGCAACCTGAATATTGAATATAGGAATCCTCACTAATTTTTTATACAGTCTGCTGCACCAAACACATGTGATCACAGATGATTAGAAATTTTTGTAGTTTCATGTCTGAAGTAACACTAGACCTTTCTGTTTCTCATTAACTTACAAGATACAACAAAACTTGGGGGAAAAAATGAGAAAAACTTGAGATTTTGTTGTGGATTATCTTTAAATTGTATCAGACCTTGTTATGTGACTCAGTAACTCAGGAAAATATTAGTGACCTCTTCCTTTATAACTTTGACTTCCTATAAGCTTACCTGTTAAAAAGATTATACAAGATGCTTCCATTGCAGATCCTGTAAGAAATGTATATTCAGCAGGAGAAACATCTGACTGAGCAAAGACTAACTTAGACAGTGGTTTGGAATCCACGTGTTGAAAAGTGCTTGGAGAAACACATCAGGGAAAATGATAACAAGGGATGGAAGCAGTTCAGATGGGTGAAGAATTCTGATTTAAAAATGCAAACCATCTGAACACTGATGAATGGGCAGGTTGCAGTAAGGTCAGGGCAGCTCTAACTTGCACAAGAGCCATATACTATAAGGCAACTCCCACAGGACATCACCTGCAGTGATTTAAAATTGAAAGTGGGGGGAGTGTCGAGGTACTGCAGAGAACAATCTTGCAGCAGCAGAGTGTAAGTAGGAAATGGGTCAGTTGGAGTAATAGCTTTCTCCCATGTGGTTTCTGTGAGCCAAATCAAATGTGTGTGAAGCACTGGGTTATCACAGTCATGATTATTTTATTTTTTTTTCAGTGTATTAGAAGTGAATATGTTTGCAATGAAATCGGGTCATCCAAGTGTAGCTTTATGAATTCTTTCTCTGTCTGGACACTGCCTTGAGCCCAGAAGTGAGCTATCTTTGTCTAATGTTCTAGGGTTTGTCAAGATCATTAAAATAGACTGTGTTTGGAAATGTAATACTGTGGTCTCACATTCTCAGGAGGTCAGCAGAAATGCTAGCCTGAAGTATCCCAGCTAATACAAACCTGCGGTTTGTTCTTGCCTCTGCATTTGTGGTAGGTGATTTCCCCATTTGTGCTGAAACAACTGGATGTGTGACCACACTGAGGTGGATAAAGGGGCTGACCCAGTTTAAAAGAAAACAACAAAATAAAACTAAAAAACCCCAAACAAACAAAAAAAAACCTAACAGAAAAACCCCTCTAACATGTATTTCCCCTGCGGTATGTTTCTGTCAATTTGCTGGTTCAGTTTGTAATATATCAGCCCCATACACAGGGCTGTTCGCAGTGGCAGAGGCACAGTGCAGGAATGAGGAGGAACCGAGCAGAGAACGCCTTCTCACCAGTGTTATTGCTGGGTTCTTTTTGATGTGAAAACACAGCCTTAGTTACAACTTTGGTCTAAACTTTATGCTCAGCTTTGATGTACTTCAACAGCTTGCAGAAAGGTGACAGCATGTGGTGACTGTGGTTTCAGTCCCTCCTGCTGGTCAGGTGTGAGCACGCAGGGTGTTATTCGAGGTGTGTAAGCTGAGTGTGCTGTTCGGATGTGATGTGATGAGGTGGTGGCTCCTGAGGCACAGGCTGCTAATGAAATCCAAGCCTGCCCCTACTCCCGTTCCGCTTCCTGATCATGGCTGACTGGTACAAGTGGCTCTAAGTCTCACCATTATGTGGTCATTGAAACAAACAGGGTTAGAAAGAAAACTCCAGAAGAAGGGCTTATTTTTAAATTCAGACCAGTTAAGTGAACTGTCACTAATTAGTACAGTGAGTTAGACTGCAGTGTAGCAGCTGAGACTACTGATAACTGTGGTACAGGGAGGTGAATGGTAAGGTTTATGATAGGGGAGGGCTGGACTTTCTTCAGTCAGCTTTGTAACCAATGCCCACACCACTTGATTAAGCAAGTGGGTTTGTGTAAGGACTTAGTGTGCTTAATGGTCCAGCAATGTTTTAGTGTATTTGCCTTGGAACATAGCCCCCTCAGTCAGACTTTATTTCATTTGGATCATACATCCCTCCATTAATGCACAAGCTGTCCAAAACCCTCAGGTATTAGTAGAGCACAGATTTCCATGTCTAGTTCTGACATTCTCTATCTACCCCCTTTATGTAAATCTCTGTTAGCCTAAAGGAATGTGTTTAGATAGTTGTGCCATCCATCCTCCTTTTTGGGAAATACAAACCCGTCACACCTTGATGTGCAGAACTCCTTAATTCCACCTCAGTGTGCGTGCAGCATCTATAGCATAGTTACAGCAGTCGTTCCTGCTCAGGTCTGGTACTGGGCAACAAATCATGTAGCCACTTGTGCTGTGGCAATTCACACCAGCTGAGGAAAAGGTTCCCCTTGCGTGGAAGGCTCTCCCCTGTGCCCCCTGATGATATCTGCAGAGCACCATCCTTTCCAGGCTGCAAGCAGAGGAAGGCTGCCAGCTTAAAATTTGTCCCTGCCTGGTCCCTCTGGGGACAGGCTTGCTCACAGTTCCACTGCATAAGGACTTTCAACAGTGAAAGAGAAGACAGCTAATATTGTTCCTACTATGCATGCAGCCAGGCATGGGTTTTGCTTTTGCTCTTTTAATGCTGTGCTCAGTATAGCAGAAGCAGGCAGGCACATGATCTCCCTGAAGGCAGAATCCAGTGTTACTGTAGAAACTGGCCACCAGCTTCTTTTGTAGCTAGCAGCTGTCACGGTGTGGTTACTGCCAAAGCGTGTCACTCCTACAGTGTCTGCAGGCTCTGGAGTTTGTTTCTGCTACTGAATCTTCTATGCTACAGCTTGGAGATTAATTCTGCACCTTCTATCAATGCATGTTAAGGTATTCCTGAATTGTGTCTATTTTTAGAACAATCTTTAATAGTATTTGATGTTCTCTACAGGTTTCATTTTCCTTCACCAATACTTCAAGGCACAGAGGAGCTGGTAAAAGCATTGCCATGAAACCTAACTTGAAGCAATGGAAACAACTCATGCTGTTTGGTATCTTTGCATGGGGTCTGCTTTTCCTGGTGATATTCATCTATTTTACAGATAGCAACACCGCTGAACCAGTTCCAAGTTCCTTTTCTTATATTGAAACTAAGAGACTTCTGCCCCTTCAGGGCAAGCAGAGAGTCATCATGGGAGCCATTCATGATCCATCGTTCTCTGAAACCATTGATGGAAATGAAGTACTTCTTAATCAAGATCTCTTAGGTACATTTAAATCAGGGACTGGAAATTCTAAGAAATGGACTGTATTGGAAGATGTCTTTAGAAATGAAGATGAGTTTTTTCCATCCCAGTTAGGAAGAAAATCAAAAAGTGATTTCTACCAAGTGAATGATGATTATTTATTTGCTGCTGGTCAGCCTCAGTCATACAGCCACCTTCAAGAGATAGAAAAATTCATCTCGGCAGATGTGAATAATGCAAAAGTAAGTATTTTGCAGAACAATTGGAGCCATCAGAGAAGAATGAGGAGAAGGAGCACAAAGCATAGGAGAAGCCAGATGCTTGATGAATCTGATGACTGGGATGGGCTGTATTCCACAATGTCAAAATCCTTTCTTTACAAGCTTTGGAAAGGGGATGTTTCTTCCAAGATGCTAAACCCTCGACTGCAGAAGGCGATGAAAGATTATTTGAGTACCAATAAGCATGGGGTGCGGTTCAAGGGGAAACGAAACTCCAAGCTGACAGGAGACCAGCTATTCTGTGAGCTAAAAGAAAGAGTGAATGTGAAAACAATAGATGGCAAGGAGGCTCCCTTCTCCACTCTTGGATGGGAAAAGCACGTTCCCCAAATTCCACTGGGCAAATTGTATACGCATGGCTTTGGGAGCTGTGCAGTAGTTATGTCTGCTGGTGCAATACTGAACTCCTCTCTAGGGGATGAAATAGGTGGGTGAAATGCATCTCTTCATGTGTGTATATATGTGTGTGTGTGTGTGTTCATGCTTATCTTTCAAAAGCTTTATTCTTCTCAAGTATAGGTCTGTAAAGTCTTGTTCTTTGTCACTAGAGTTGCATCAATGTAAACTTATGGACTTCATGGAAGCTGTTGCTTTTCAGGACAATATAACTGAAAGCAAAATTAAGCCTGAAGTCATAATTTAAGTTAAAAAAAAAAAAAGCCTTCTTGTCATATTGCAACTTGTATGAAGGAGGCCATACGGGTTTCATCAGATCTGCTATATTCAACATATTTCTGCAAAATGAATTTATTTCTTCAGTGGATTAAAGTCATATTCAAGTTTTATTCTTCAAAGTTTTGTTGTACTGTGGCTTATAGAGGAAATGCTGTTATATTGCTGTCCCAGGCTGAACTTTGTCTCCATGACAAAAAGCAGTAGAGTGTCCTCTTTGTCTCTTGCATGTTTAGAGTTCACACACATAAAAAATTCACCCCCTTGTGTAGCTTCATGCACGAAGTCCCCTGACCTCTTTTCTGAGGCTGAATTTAAATGAGTTCAAGTACTGTCACCTATTACTTTTTCATTGCACTGAGTCAGTGAGCTTACGGGTGTGCTGAGGTGTCAATGTCACTCAGAATTCCCCACCTCAAGATTTTGTGTTAGCTATTCAGAAAAGAATTGTGGGGCCATAAAACTAATTCAGGTGATTTTATTTTTTCTTTTTAAAAATACATGCTACTGCATTACTGTGTTAACATCTCAGTAGTTCTTCATTTTAGTGGTACATGTGCAGTATGCTAGGAGTGTTGAAAGAAGGATGAAATGTGCGTCTGAAACTCATTTCTGGAACAAGAAGAGTTATCTCCAACTCTTTATAAAAACCTTTTGGTATTCATTCATTAATCCTCCCATGGTCCAGGACTTCATATCCCAATACTCACTTCATCACACTGTATTGACACAGATATGTTTCACACAGGTCTCCTTTAAATCTCTGGGGTATGTTAGAGCTGCTAGTGTTATCAAACTATTCTAATAGGCTTCTGGCATAGCAGAAGTGCCCAGCCAGCTTGCAGCTAAAATCACACCAGGGTAAACCCTAATTTCACAGGAAGCCTCACCGATATAGGAATCTTTGGAGTGAAAAAGCTTAACAGTTCCTCCCTTCTCCAGTGTGCTATCCTTTACTAAAACAGAATCTTCTGCCTGTGTTCCCTGGTACACCCATTTTACATCAGCATGGGTTCGTGCTGCACTGGAGAATACGTAGCACATTGTGATATATTTACATAATGATGTACTACAGCATGCTTCATATCATATTTGCACATTCAGGTGCAGCTCAGGTGTGGACTTTGGTGCTTAATATGGTAGCTGAGGCCTGTCACTCCTGTGCATACCCATTTTCTTAGGAAGATTCTGGACACAGAGCTTATGCCATTTTCTGCAGAAGAGCTTTTGATTTAATTGGGAAATTGTCATCTGATGCGGCCTAAAGGGAGATGGGATTTGATAAGATCTACACAGAACCTTCAGACCTCCTCGTACCTTGTTGTGCAGGAACTGTTGGGGCAAGAGTCACAGAAGGTTTTTTCTAAGTGTGTCTCATCCCATGGACAGCTGCCTGTGACTGAGCAGAGGGGTTTGTTGAGACTGTGGAGGGGCCAAGTGACTGCTTATAGCCATCACAGCAGGACCTGCTGCAAACCTAAGGGTCTTAGAGTTCAGTGTGGCTCACTGAACACACTGGACACGTCATAGAATCACAGAATGGTTTGGGTTGGAAGAGGCCTTAAGGATCATGTAGTTCCAATACCCCTGCCATGGGCAGGGACACTTTCCAGTAGATCAGATTGCTAAGGGCCCCATCCAACCTGGCCTTGAACACTTCAGGGATGGGGCATCTCTAACTTCTCTGGACAACCTGTTCAGTGCCTCACCACACTCACAGTAAAGAGGTTTTTTCCTAATCTCTAATCTAAGCCTACCCTCCTTCAGTTTAAAGCCACTGCCCTTTTTCTATCACTACGTGCCATTGTAAAAAGTCCCTCTCCAGTTTTCCTGTAGGTCCCCTTTAGGTACTGGAAACTGCTGTAAGGTCTCCCTGGAGCCTTCTCTTCTCCAGGCTGAGCAACCTTAACTCAGCCTGTCTCTGTAGGAGAGGTGCTCCAGCCCTCTCTGATCATCTTAGTGACCCTTCTGGGGACTTGCTGCAGTAGGTCCATGTCATGCCAGTGTTTTTCGCTTAAAATGGAAAATGGAAGCTTGTGCATTTGTTTGTATTATTATTCCTATAGGGAAGAAGTTACGCTTTCTCTGCAGAGTCCAGATAGTGTGTGTTACAGCTGAGCTCTTGACCATGCCTCTGCGCTTTCCCTCTGATCCTTAAAAAAGTGATAAAGAGTCTGACCAGGAAGAGAAAGATTAGAATGTATGAGATGCTCTTTCTCCCTGTGCATGCACAACTGTAGGAGAAGACTGTCCTCTCCCAGACCTGGCACCAGGGCTGCCAGCTCTTGGTTGAAAATGCAGGTGAACCTGACAGAGACAGCCAGTGGTGCTGCTCTATGGACTCAGCCTGCTGCTCCTGCTGAGCATCTGCGTGTTCACAGAGGCATGGCAAAGTCAGTATCAGTGGGGAAAACACCCCATACATGACTTCTCAGTTTTGAGCTGTACATCCTTGGTTGATGATATTGCTGCAGACAAAAGTTTTTACTTTCAGAACTTAAAAGGGTTTTGTAAAAAAAGTTGGAGAGGTGCTTTTTTATGCAGGCAGGTAATGATAAGACAAGGGGGAGTGGTTTTAAACTAAAATTAGGGAGACAGATTAGAAGTTAGAAAGAAATTCTTTACTGTGAGAGCCCCATCCCTGGAAAAGTTCAAGGCCAGGCTGGATGGAGCTGTGAGCAACCTGGTCTAGTGCAAGGTGTCCCTGCCCATGGCAGGGGGTTTGGAACTAGATGATCTTTGAGGTTCCCAACCCAACCCATTCTATGATTTATCCTCTAGAGGAAAAAAAGGCATAAGAAAGCAGCAGCAAAGGACTTTTCCCTTCACAGGCCTTTAGCTCCCTCTTCTGTGTTCCTATTGGAAACACAAGCAAAAGTGTATATTTATTTTCTGCCTTTTGTCCTCCTCTGCCTCCCTCCTCTGACTATTTTTAAATGAAAGTAGGTATAGAAATACTGTGCAAGTAGAGCAAACACTCCCATCGTGATCATGCTATTTAATGAGAGAACCAATTATTTTGGCATTATCAGGAAGTAACAGGAATCTATGATCAAACCACAAACTTTTTAGATCTTTAAAATTCTTATCTCAAAATACTTACTGAAACTAAAATCATTTGAGTTAGAAACAACTATTATCAGTGTTAAGCTGTGTCCTGGTCATACTTTTTTTGGTGAAGGAAAATTTTTTGGTCTGGGTATCAAAACCCAGCATGAGTTGGAAATGCATCACACTTTCTCTCAATTGAGCTGCAAACTATACAGTTCCCATTTCCTAATCCAGTTCCTAGTTCTCAGTCAACAGACTGTCTAAAAGTTGTCAATCACAGGTCCAAATTTGTGTTCTTAAATTTATAAGCAAGTTTCAAGTACAACAAACTTTTGTTTTGCTCTTCCTTCTCCAAAAATGCAGAGTACCTGCAGCTTCTATTGACTTCATTTCCTCTAGCTTCTACATAATCAAGATGCTTATGTCTAGGCAGATGAAGGCTGGATGTTGAGGCTGGGGTTGTCCCTGCTTAGGGCATAGAAAAAACTTCCACTCCTTAGCTTCTGAGGAGTTGGGCTTGGTGGACATCTGGCAACAAATCTCTCTTTTTAGACAGAACTTGTTAATGCAAACATGTATGTCTGAGATGAGACTGCTTGGCTTCATGCCACACATTTCCTTGTATGGAGTATAAGAAGTGTGGAGTAAAGATGGAAGATCCCAGTTTGATAGGATCAGGCTGGGACTCCATTGAGGCATATTGGTTATCTTTGGAGACTTCTGTCTCTTCCATTTTTAAGCTACTGACAACCACATTTTAAGTGACTAGAGATAAACAGCTGTACAAACTACCTGTGGGTTAAGGCATTTCGTGCCCATTTTGGCCTGAATCATATTCTCTGCTTCCATCAATAGAAGAGGTAAAAATAGACCAAATAGGAGTCTATCAACAGGGACAGTGTGTTTCTGGACAATGGATATAATATCTTGCTCTCCTTCCTACCTTTTGGGCTTTGATATCCCCTTAAAAAAAGCACTGGGAGGGTGATTCTCTGTTATCCAAGGGAGGGTTTGCACATGGTGTCTTACCCTTGACCCATACTTGACCTATAGCTGCTTTCTATTCTGCATGACTCCAAGGTCAACAACTTGTGGGGAAACTTTGACAGCTCAGCTCTGTCAAATCTTTGCTGCCAAAGGATCCTGAGATTTTTGTGTGCAAGCAGGTTATGTGGGCTGGTTTCCCTACAGAGGCTCTTTAAGACTTGTACTGAGCTTGAGAATAAGTATGTAGTATGATTAATAGGCTTGGGATAGTCTAAGATTTTCAGGTATTACAAAATATTGTGAAACACAAGCTTATAGTTAAGCATTGTAATTCATTCAAATGTGCAATTACATATCTTTGCAGTTTAAATGCTTTTGCATGGAGTAATTCTTTGTAAATTTTGTGATAGAAGTAGTGAGCAATTGTGTGTACTGGGTGTACCAATAATCTTCCCACGCTGTTTATCCAATTAAGGGAAGTATTTAAGTATTGCAAGATAAATTAATAGATGGTTCTGAACTTTTTTCCAGTGGATTTTATGTTAATAACATCTGGCAGATATAAGAGGATTTTTGTTGTGCATAGTAGAATGTTTATCGTCCTTAAAATATCGAGTTTAGGAGAAATGTTTAAGTTTTGCATTGTTTAGATAATTTGTTTTATTTTACTGTTCTATATACTAAGAACAAGTTACCCCCTCATTTATGCTTCTAGATTCACATGATGCTGTTTTAAGATTTAATTCTGCTCCAACACGTGGCTATGAAAAAGATGTTGGAAATAAAACAACCATGCGGATCATTAACTCTCAGGTAAGATCTTCCTTTTGTGAATTCAAGTCAGTGTCACTTATGTACAATATGACATTACATTAATAACCTCTGAAAAAGTGTTGGGTAATCTGGGAAGCAGCTAGTGATTCAAAAGTCATGATATAGAGAAGGTGAAAGTTTTCCCTTACAGGGATGTTCACACTGCTGTCAGTGTAGAGTGATTGCTGTAGTTACTTGATAGCCTCATTTCAAAGAAGTGGTTTGTAAAGTTTCTCATGTGTCCTGCATCTGTAAGGGCTCTGAAGATGCCAGAGCTGTCAGTACAGAGGAGTTACACCTCACTGCCTGCAGGATCTTCACAAAATCCAGACTGTGGTGACCCCAAAGCTCTTTTCTCATATTTTCCAGTTCCCCAATTATTTTCTTGCTGGAAGGCAAAAGAAATAGGAACTGAGTTGTCTTAATATGTAACCTTAGACATGACATCATTCTTTAAAAATTTGGAATGAACAAGTAAAAAACTTTAATGTAGACTGGGTATTACACATAAGGTGAGTTTGTTCATCTGAATGGAAACAGAAAATGGGATTTTCTGCATATAGGCAGCAACAAATAATTGTGCATCAAGCTACAGTGACACCTTATGGTTCAGAGTAGTTTTTCAAAAAAGCTGTTGCCTTAATTCCAGTCTTTCCTCTTCTTGAAATGCAGACAAAAAGCAACAACAGAATTACTGTGAAATTTTTTGACATATTGAAATGGTGAGTTTAGTTAGTCAACACCAGTAGTATGGCTGGCCAGGTAGCATGCTAGGCACATAGTGATTCTTGCTGAAGGAGAGCAAAATTTTCATTTACTGTAATTCTTATGAGTTCATTTTTTCTTCTTTGAGTGACTGCCCATGTCTGTCACTGGTGGGTTTGTTCTTTGTGTGTGTAAACTCATGTTCTTTGCCACCATAGAGAGGACTGTTCACTGTCATTCCTTTCACACTCATATTTTAGGTCTTTGGGAGGCTAGAGAACAGATTTGGTCTTTGAAGTGATAGGTTAAATATGCCCCCTTTATTTTGGGAAAGAAGAAGTATCTTCTGGCTTTAGTGCTGAAATTGGTAAATGAGAGAACATGGATTTTCACGTAATTTATTTTACTTTTTGGTTTTCTTGGGATTTTTATCTTGGATGGTTCTCTGTTTTACTGTTACCTAAAATGTCCTGGTGCTATGTCTGAACTCCTATGCTAGGCAAGACAAAATGTTTAGCTAAATTAGCTGCTCTCCTCTGCTTACAGCAGGGCAGACTGGGGTACTCCTGGCTCCCAGAGCTACTGTGTATGCTCCCCCTGAGATGGTAATGGAGGGTCCCATGGTGCACTGTATCAGGCTTGCTCCCCATAAGAAACAAGCAGAGGGCATGGCTGAAGTTCTGTCCGGGTCAGCTCACACAGCTTCCTCAAAAGTGTTTGCATTCTCACCACCTTTCTGCACCTTCCGAGAGGTCAGAAATGGCCTGTGGTACTCTGGCCACCTTCTGAGAAACTAGCATTGCCCTCTCCAAGAGTAAATCTCTGCAGGCCACATGATGAAAGTTGCTTTCCCTAACAGTATTGAAGCTGAGTTACCCATACAGGTTTACTGATCCTCCTTCCCTCCTCACTGTTGGAAATTCCTGCATTCACTTGATAAAAAGGCTGCTGTGGCCCCCTTCCCTCATACTCTCACTGTGAAAGCCCAAAGGACATGAAGGAAGCCTGTGCAGCCGCAACAGATATTGTTATTGCAGAAAAACCTCATCTCATACATATGAATGCAGACTCGCTGAGAGTGAAATTTGTGTGGACAACACCTTCAAAGGACTCTTGCTTACTGAAAGGCAAGTAAGAGCTCCTTTGTGTGGTAACTGTGGAACTAAGCTTTTAAAATCTTGACCTTTTGGTCTGTTTGCGCTCTCTCAAAAAAGAAATTTATGTTCTGAGGTGAAAACTGCTCTGAGAAATGGAGTTGGGGATGCTGATAGCAGCATGACTAATTCTGTTCTTATTGTAGAAGGCTGATGGAAATCATTAAGCTCAAAGTTTATGGTAGGAAGAATATTGCTATGGCAACAATATTATTTTTCTGAAGAAAAATATGCATAATCAAATATGGCTCATTGGATCCTAAAGGGAAATGAAAATTAATATGAATTTATTTGTCTGGAATGTCGATTAGTTTTAACAGTTGAAACCGAATTCATGCTGTTTCGACTAATGCTGAAATAATTCAGCTTGAACCTGCCTGACATTGGATGTACCAGGGATCAAAGAGGTCTGGTTAGACATGGAGGGTTCTGGAAGGGGTGAGCCACCAGGAGTGAAGAGCAAAGTTCCAGTGGGATGGGAGGATCAGGCAGAGTACCAGGAGATCCAGGAAGGAGTTATATGAGTGCAGTAGATTAGAGCAAAATGAAAGTTATTTGAAATATAGCCCTATTTTACATGCCTGCTCTTGGAATTGTTTCTCTAGGTATACCGAGCTTGTATAGTCATGGTCTAATTTGCCTTTCTGGAGTTACTTGAAGTGAGACTGACTTGCTGTTGAAATGAGAAAGCAACCATGAAGTTGGTTGGGGGTGGGCAGCAGGGAAAGACATTACTCTTGGGTGCTTCAAAGTAGGCCTTCAAAGAAAGCTGCTCTGTGTCTAAGAGGATCCCGCATGAGGTCTTGAAATACCATAGCTTTCATTTTCAAGTTCCAGGAGACATGGTAATGTTGATCTACAATTATGCAGCATCTCAAGTGGTCCCATCACATCCCTCACAGATGGAGAGTAATTCAGCATACTGCTACTTCAAACTGTCGTTAGTGCATTTATGGCTAAGCTCTTTATATTTTTTTTAACAAAACAAGATGCTTAAAATCAGCGAGAACTAAAGCAGAACAAATAGCAGCATGGGTAGGACTGTTTATTCTAGAGAAGGATTTTGACATTTTTCTGGATCCCACATGCTTTTAATGCTGTGCAATTCTTTGCAGATTCTTACCAATCCAAACCATCACTTTGTCGACAGCTCCTTGTATAAAGATGTTATCTTAGTTGCCTGGGATCCTGCCCCCTACTCCGCAAATCTGAATGTGGTAAGATGTGCACTTAAGACCTTTCTTCCTAATCAGTTGAAAGCACTGGAGAAAATTAATGTATTTACTACTGTAGTCTCTTGGTTCTCACTTTTCACAATGAACCCAGGGTCTGTCTTTATGAGTGGAGACTGCTATTTCTACATGAATTGGTCAAAACTGGTTTATTGGTCAAGAATTTTTTAGTAGTACTGGTACTAGAATGGACTGTTCTGAGATGGTAGAATAGATGGATGACAGGGTTGGTTTGATAAAACGTTCCTTTCTCATATAGCAGTGAGTTTTCTGTGTGCTTGCCAAGGAGGGAACATTGCTAGATTTCAGAAGGAGGTTTTATCAGGAAAGGTGAAAGATTGCATCCATTTTTCCCCACCTTCCCTTCTGCCTTCCCATACAAAATACATCCTAGTGAAAATCTCTTCCCCATTTCTCAGGCCTCCTCCCCACCAGTCTTCCCTTTATGTCCACTGTCCCACAGCCATCTGTGCCCTGCTATCCACCCCCTCACTAAGAACAGCAGATGTCCATCTGTTTGTCACTGGAGGAGTCTCTGCTTTGGCTTTTGCTGCAGCTCCAGTAGACAAGTTGATCTGATGGCTTTTGGCACAGGGAGCTCAGAGCTGAGCAGGCTGCAAAGCAGAAAGTAAGCCTTCATCTGTGAACTCCCTTAGCAACAGATGCCAGAGGCTGCCTGCCTCCTACGCGGGCTGCCATCAGCCTGTGTCATGTGCTGCTGCTGCCTCCATCAGGGACAGGGACACTTTCACTGAAAGATTCACCCCCCAGGCCCAGAGCCCATGTCATGGCTCTTTGAACCCCTTCTTTAACGTGGATCTGTGAGGAGAAGATGGGGTTGACAGCAGTCAATTACTTATTGGCAGTCTCTGTATGAAGAACGAAAACAGAATAGCCCAGAGTGAGGAATGCCTTTCTAGGAGAAGCATCCACCAGTGCAAATTGCTTTGTTACCTTTGCTTCTGTTCTGCAGAATCCAAATAAAGCCAGTTTACGTTATTGTGTATAGAGTGTTCGAAACACATTTGATACTATTAGATTAAAACTTCTTACTTTTTTCCTCCCAGTGGTATAAGAAGCCAGACTACAATCTGTTCGCTCCCTACGTACAGCATCGTAGGAAGAATCCAACTCAACCGTTTTACATCCTCCATCCAAAGTTTATATGGCAGCTCTGGGACATCATTCAGGAGAACACTAAAGAGAAGATACAGCCGAACCCTCCTTCTTCAGGGTTTATTGGTAGGTGTATCAAAGATGGTCCCAGTAAACATGTTAGATTTTAAAAAAATTTAGAATGTGTACATTGCAATGAGGATCAAGTCTGTACACATGTACTGTTTGTTCTTGGTGCTCTCTACAGAGAAAACTGAGTAGCAAAAACACACAGTATGAGAACTAGAAAATAGTTGAGTGAATTGATGTTCTGCTTTCTTGCCCTTCACATCCACAGTATGCATATCATATCTATAAAACATACATATATCTGTAAGAAATTTGTATTATTCCATAATAATTTATCTGTTGAGGACCTACTCAATTCTTAAGCTCTTTATTGGGATCATAGAGCAGAGATGCATCACAACACGTGAAAGCAAATGGCAGATCATAGAGGATTAAATCAGAGGCAGGCCAAGGTGCATTCCCTACACAGGCCAAGTACTGGGATTTCTCATGCCCTTATGGCATGGCTTCCAGTGCTCTGTCTGGGCACTTCTCCCTTTCACTTGAAGCAGTAGATTTTCACTGTATTTTTTAGTATTATTCCTTAGTATTTCTTGGGGGATAATTTGGCACTGTGCCCACATTTCATACAGCAGAAGAACATACCTGATGCACAGCAGGTCCTGATCATGAATCCCTAAAGGGTTCTAGTAGAGTAGCAAGGGTGAATCAGAGTTGTGCTTGTTCATGCTTTCAGAGACATGGAGGGCAGTAGAGCTTCAAATACCATCTTCTGCTTTAGAAACTCCGTCCTTTTCTCACTGGCATTGTGGTATCGATCTATGTATTTGCTGCAGTCAGAAAAGATTCTTTTTATTCTTTCAATCTGAATCTGAAAGCAAAAACACCTGAGATTGCATCTGGTAAGAGAAAACCAGTTTTGAGTGTTTATTTTGGGTTCTGGATGCAGTAGTGGTATCCTAGGATATCATGAAGCATACCAAAGGCCTTAGAGGATGCTGAAGCTCTCAGAGGGATGACATGAGGGTGTCTGGGAGATGCCATCTCTTACCTGAGTGGGTTGTGCATACCTGGAACATGAGTGGAAAAAAAAGGAGGCCCTGTGTGTTTTAGGAGGATGGGCTTGGCAGCCTCCTTCTTGAAATGAGATTTCTTTTGGAACCTGCTTGTAAAAATTCATAGGGAGAGGACTGCTTACACAGAATGATCTCATCAGCAGCATTCACATTTTGCAAAAGTGTTTCTTGGAGCAATGAATTTATTGATAAAAATAGGTTAACAGCTGCTGATTGTAAGAATAGTGAAGAGGATTGTGCTGTCAATCTGTACTTGTACCATACATAAAAAACACTTCAAAACCTTCTTTGAAGAAATGGAGTTAATTTCACTGTAAGAATAGAACATTAATCTTCAATCCCAAATCTAAATGTTACTGACAAGAAAATATACTTCAAGCAGAGAAAGCTTTGAAAATATCAACTATTAAACCAACAACAGCATTAACAACAAAAGCTGTGCAGATAAATATGCTCTTGTGTGTACGGATGCAAATTTGCCTCCCTCTCCTCTAGTGGGAGTTTTACTTATATTGTTCGTTTCCAAGGAGCAGTGCTTTTTGATAATGCTGTTACTAACTTGAAAAATAACAAGGCAGTAAGACAAGCACAAGCTTACTGGGAGACATATCCACCTAATTTGATAACTAGCTACTGTTCTGAGAGATGCATTTTAAATGTTTTATTAGGGAGAGGCTTCCTATTTTGTTAACCTTATTGAATTGATGTCTATGCAATGCACATGTAGCATAATCTAAACTCAGAGGTGGCACAGAAACAGCAACTGTGTATTGGCAAGGGTGGACATAAAGGGCAAGATAAAGCATAGAAAATAAAATGCAGCTTGACAGAAATCTGAAAAGTCACGTTGGTCTTCAGGTCAGGTATCTCTCAATCACTCATGCAGCAAATAATCCAGTTGGAACTGACACTGGCAGGCACAACTGAGTGCACTGAATATTGAACTTCTCCTTGATTCTTACAGAATCTACAGAATTATTTTCTATAGAATTAATGGAAAGATTGGGTAAGTGATAGCCATCATATATGGGTATTTTAATTTCAAGAAGGGAAAATCATTTATTAAATGGCCACACTAATAAATACTATTGTGCTTAAAACAGCTGCATGAAGGAAAATAGGCTGTTGTTTAATAGAGGGTATTAATTTTCACAGAGAGATGCATTCCTGAACCTAAGTAATTTATAGCATGGAAAAGGATTAAAAAAAGTGGTTCTGATTCAAGTGAGGCACTTTTGTTTCAAGCTTTTAGGCCTCCAGTAGGCCCAGTTTACAACACTGGAGAAACGTATAGATTAAAACATGGAAACATCAGACTGTTTCCTTTCAGGAATATCAGGAATGTTCTTGCGTGGTCTTACACTGTTTCTTCATTAATTACATTTTTCACCTGACAGTTGTATCTATTTCTGCCACTTAGCACTATTTGCAAGAAACTAAATCTTCCCAAAGGGAGGATGCCTGGTGGAATGTGTCCTCATGGTGTTCTTCTGTAGCAATGAGTCAGCATCCTTCAGCAGTGATGGATGTCAGGGGAATCTTTTTAATGTTATTAATAGCTGTATTACAGTACTTAAGTCATAATATCATTAAGTCTCATGGAAAAGGGGCCAGTGGGTTATCTGGGGTGAAGAGGTAGTCTCTCACATGCTTTCACTTTAGAGAGGAGAGAGAGAGAGAAGTGGTAGGACTTTTCCCCTGTTTTCTTCATGACGTGGGAGCTAGGGAAAAGAATGTTTTTTGCATTTCCTGTGGAGTGTGGAATGTTCTGTATTGACATAAGTTTTTCCTGGAACCTCTGACTCCCCAAAACCCTACTACATCAGCTCTGCACCAGCATGCTGCTGAGGAGAGGCAATAGCATTGTGGTAGCTGATGGCTGGGCTGTGGGAAGGGCAGTGCATGTTCTGGGTGCAGGATGGAGAGGAGGAGATGGGAAGAAAAGTATGGCACAGAGCAGGACTGGTTCTGGCATGGGTATTTTTTTGGTGTGTGGGTAAAGGTCAACAAAACCCCAAATGTTTTAATTTTAATCTGGGAATCTTTTTTTGGTTTGTTTTCTGAGACACCTGTGTGGACTTTTGCTGCCTTGTAACTTTGCCTTATGTGGCATGTCATAGCTTACCTAATGTCCCTCCTCCTTATAAATTATTTGCTCTTTGTCTTCATTATCTAGGCCTTATAAGAGCTTTGAGAACCCATTCTTGCGTATTTTTGCAGCTGTTGCCTTCATGCTTTTAAACAAATCTCCGCACAGTATTCCTGTCGTCTTGCATTAACATTAGGCCATTATAATGATGGCTTTTCCCAGTTAAAGTTGTTGGTTCATGTTTGGCTGAAAAATGCATTTGCTAAATGAGTATTAATATGTTTACATCTCATCTTGGACTTGGATCTACGCCATTTTTCTCAGAAGAGATATAAGCATCAACCACCAAATCTCAGATTTGGATTCCACTGGAAAATACTAAATTGGCAGCTAAGAAAACATCACTGTTATTAGAGAACCTTTTTAACCTTTTACATGCTATTAATTACTTAGATTCAGGAAGGCATATCTCTGTGTAAATTCATACCCTCTATATTAAGCACAATGGTAGAGAAAGATTTGCCCTACCTTTTGGCAGCAGAAATAACTTACCTCTTCACTTCCTATTAATACATTTTTCACTGTGAAGTATGAACTGAGTCTTCCTTCCCTCTTCCTGTACATATCAAAGCTCAGTTTTTAATTAAGGATGTTGATAAATTGGTGATCTCTGTTGTTACCATTCTGCTGTAAGAAAAATCTGTTCTGGTACTCTCTTTGGTAGCCAATGTAAACAACATATTCTGATAGTAAATTTTTGTCATCTGAAGACCTAGACTAAAACTGCTTCTTTGAGTTTCTCAAGAGCAGCATTCTGTGTTCATTGGATGGGAGGGTACATTAGAATTCAGAAAGTTTGGGAACTTTTTAATAATGTCTAGATTATGGAAAGGTTTTTCTATGAAAATTTTGCTCCTGTCTGCTGTTCACTAACTGGATTGTCTGTGAATTCCTACTTAGCATAGTCCATCAATACACTTTGCTCCTTTACCTCTTCAGAGGTGACTTTACTTGAAATTTGCATTTATAATATCTTATAGAGCGGAAACTTTTGTCTGTTTTGTTACTTAAAAGTTACTTGAAAGCTGTGACTTCAGGGGTGGGGTTTTTTTGTTTTGTTTTTTGTTTAGCTTTTTTCTTTTTACTCCCAAATCAAAATATGGACTGTGTAGAATTTTACATTTTAGGTTGTCTGTGTAGGTGATAGTCTTTGTTATGTATTACAGCTTTTAGTGTAATGCACAAGCCACTGAAGACAAAATAACTAAGCCCAGATTACTTTATTGTTGGAGGAAAGGAAGTGTTGCTTGAGACTTTACAGTTGACATTACAGTTTTAACTGTTACGTGTCATTAATAGTTGATAACATTACTTTAATCTTCATTTGCATGCATCAAGACAATAGTACAAGCAAGTCTATGATTTCAGTGCAACATCAGCAGGTCATTGTATGACTAAGAACTTAAATTTAAAATGGCTTCAGAGAGCATGTTAAATAGAAGTATGCAGCTGATCTCCAGCTTTGCTTAGGAAAAATACCCTTGCATGAACTGAAAGAAACAATTTGACATATTAAGAGCTGCCTTTATTGGTGTCACTTACTCAGCTGTTTTGCCAGCAGCTGGTAAAGGAACAGAATAGTGCTTACTCACCAGCTCAGTGTTGTTCAAGTACTAGCTCAGAATAAATAATACCTTCAGTACATAAGCTTTAAATTATTCTTACTCTAATAAAAAGCACACTGAAATTAGAGTATTTCCCATTTCCCAAAATACAGACACAAAAGAGAAAACTCTCCTCTTAAATCACATAAAAAATCTTTACTACTCTATCACCCAAAATTGAATAATACATTTAAAATTATATCATTGGTCATCATTTTTCAGTCTATGCTCATATTACTGAATATATTATTACGATTAATGTACAGCTTTTTGCATTCACCATTAAGTGATAAATATGTAGTTTTCTAGGTTTACTGTGTAATGTAAATAACTATACATCAAAAATGACAAGTTTTACACAATTTATTAAGCTCAGGCACAGGACCCTTCGATAAATAATTTGGTTTTCTTGTGTTTAGTATTTGTCACATAGTTCATGAACTATGAAGGAGGTAAAGGAACCCTTTTTTACAAACATAGCATTTTAAAAAGCCAGAGCAACTTTTACTACATGTTCCAAAGGCTAACCGAGGTACATTTGGCCCAGTTTCAAGGAGTAACATATTTTTCTGTGGTACCTGTAATCCAGTCAAGAGAGACTATAGAAGTAGAGCAACATATGGAAAACTATACATTCTAAATACTTTATGTTTACTTGTACTGCTTTCAAGTGCACAGATTATCAAACACAAGCTTGTTACTGTGTTTACCTAAATTCTTTTCTGTAACTAAATTTGAGGGGTGTGTGTGTTGAAATGAAACACATTATAATATCAGATTATGTGTATTTAAATGTTTTCAGCATCTCTTACATTTTGTTCAAATGATTCTGCATTCTTCCTGAACATTTTAATTACACTTATTATTCCCGATGCTTTCATACAACATCTGTTGATTCAGGTATATTAAACTGTATTTTATTTATTTATAAACTACAGAACATTCTTTTTTAAATTGCTGTGCTAATCACAAAGCCTAATTGTACTGTACAAGATTCATGCTGGAAAAATCAAAATGTTTGGAGTTATGCAAATTGCCAAGAACAAACTGAAAAACATTTTCTCCTTTTGATTAGAATCCATAGTATATGTTCATTTGTATAAATTATCTATGCAAGGAATTTAATCTTCATTTCATTCTGGTTTAAATGTTCTCAGTGCAGATGGTAAAAGCTCCGTTTATTTGTATCGATTGGATTGGGTTTAAACCATACCTAAACACTTTCTAACACCATATATATCTGCCAAATAGGAAAAAAAAGCCCACACCCTTCTAAGGATTTTGAAATACTAGTGTATAATATTTTGAGATACATAGTACTGTATTACCATCTAATATGTAGTGTTATAACAAAGTCGCCATTTGACTATTTCTCTGACAACCACATAATTTCCTAGGAATAATATAGTACTTTTCAAAGAGTGTTCTATCCTCACAATCCCTTGTTTTTCTTTTCCCTCAGTGGGGTATTCAAGAACATTGCCATTCAATTATAAAACATTCACAAAGCACCCCTTTGAATGTTCAACTATAATACAACTTCGCTCCACACAAGCAGAATTACTTTGGTTTTTTCCATTTTCGCAGTTGTAATCCAAATGGGACTTTTGAAAATCCAGCAAGGGTATTAGAATTAGATTAGACTGGCCTATGCAGAATTACCTTCAGTTGTAATTTTGAATGTGTGGTAGCACCAGTCATGTTTGTCAAAGCTAAAATCAGGCCATATTCTCTGACTTTTTTCTTACTGTGAAATAAGGATTGGATATTTGAGATCTAACAAGTTTTTTGATGTTTGCATTCTAGAGATGGCCTATAGGCTATCCCTTTCAGGTTTGATATTTTCTTAAGCTGTGCATGTGTACAGGCCTTCCCTAAGTACTTTGCAATTCTCTGCTTTCACTCCCATTCCTGTACCTTAATAGTTATGAATGCAAAAAAACCATCTCCTCAGCTTAATCCTTGAACATAAAATTGCCCTGTCTTTATGGTCCATGGCTGGGTCAATCAGACAGCAGGACTTATGCCACCCTGCTTTAGCTGTTTCCAGTGCAGGTCTTTGTGTTAGTCACTCTCAGACTTATTAGGGAAAAAAAACAGGCACCTCTTAAATATAGCTCTGAGACTTATATTACCCTCAAAATGTGAAATTTTCATCCCATATTGGGAGTGCAGGTATCCATCCTGTTACTCAAGGCTGCCCCTACAGCCAACCAGAACTTCTGGGGGAATGGCTTGTATGATCCATTAGACTTCCATACTTCCTAAAACTATCCACTTTTTTTCTCCTGAGAGCAAGGGAGCCTGTGGTACCTATCTCAGGTGTGGGTAACTGCTTGAGTGGCACATTTGGTCACACCTCGTTTTCATTTCTTGTCACAATGCTCCTGGAAAAGACAATTATATGACTTTTTCATGAAGCTGCAAAAACTATTTACGTAGGAGGGTAGAGGAGAGGGTTCCTGATAGCCAAGTGCCAGTATTTTCGGTCTCTGTCTAGTCACAAAGTTCTCTGTAAGTGAACAATTCATTCCATCCTAAAGGAGATATCTGAAGTCTGAGTTTTGCCCTAAAAATACCTGTCTCCTGTACTGTCTGTAAAGAATGCTGTTGACTAGCAAGGTCAGAGATGAGCATGAACATCTCAGTAAGATTAATTCTGTCCAGACTCTATATGGTGTTGGGGCAATGACTGTCTCATCCTGATTATAAATAGCTCCTTATGTCATGTGTAAGCCAGTCTGTGCTGTTTTACATGCAGTGATTGTGCATTGACTGAAAATTAACACAAGGACCGTTAGCAAAGACAAATATTGAAGTGGAAATGGAAATATGGAAATTCTCCACCTTACAGGCTATGAAACAATGCCTTTTTCATTCATGCTGGAGGAGTGTTGAGCTGTGAAACAAACTTGCAGATGATGTTGAACTGGGCACTGATGTGAAAAGTACACAGATAAAAGAGTAAGTATATAGACATGTACTCTGTGGGTGAAACAGGGAAAGGAAATAAACAAGGCACACTTGGACACTACAGGTTAATACGTATGGGAGACAATGCCAAGAAATTCAGTCACAGGAGAGAGACCTAAGAAGCAATAGCACAGAAAGAGATGTGTAAAGATAACAAATGGGAAGCAACATAGGACTTCTCAGAATAGATGGGCAAGGAAAACGGGTTAACAGAACAAAGATTAAGTCAGTAAGCAGTCAGGCACACCTCTTTTTCATCTTTGAGACTGCATCCTAAACATAAAAGTTCAAACATAATGTAAAAAAACACTTTGTGTGTTATTTAAGTGTCAAAAAACTATTGGCAATTTACGAAGTTCATAAGATCCCTGAAGGTAACTGGAGGAGAGAAGGGAAGATGGAAAAAATTAGTTATGAGATAGATGGAAATATAGATAGCTTGGCACACTTATACCTGCTGAATACAAGTGTCAGTAAATCACTGTGATATTGTTAAAACCAAGCAAAGAGAGAAACTGAGTTAAAGAGTGGTGTGAAAAAACATGGCATGGAATGTGAGACCTGTAGTCCAGGGAGCTCTGTTGCCAGTCCTGTTTTAGGGAATTAAGAAAAACAAGCTAGACATTACATTAAAAAGAAAATAGAATAAAATATATATAATAATATATATATATCCTAGTACATGGACTGATGTAAATGTCCTATATCTAAACCACTGCTATTCTTTTAAAAATGGTCAATTAATGTTTTTTGTAAACTGTGTTTGCAGTAATGGCTCTACAACACTGGGACTGTCCCATGTGGAGAAGGGTTCACATCCTCCAAGGCACAAGACAGAAATGAACCCATTTCTTCCCTATTTTTAGAGAGGACTGTATTCATACAAAGATGGCTTCCTTTCCGAAAGGAACCTTGTAAAATTACTTTTTTTCCTTTTCCATCCCACCTTTTTTTAATATAGTGCAAAACAGCAGGAGCAGATCATTCTGAGGGAGAATCTGGAGGCTGTGTCATTTAGGTGGAGGGACCTATCTCCTTGGGTTCATGTAGACTTGAGCATGCCCTGGGATCTTACTCACAGATGGTTTGGGTTGGAGTCTTGGCTGTACCACACTGCTGGTCTCTGTGGCTGGAGGTCACTGGTGCTGCAGGTGCTAAAGGAGAAATAGTCTGCCACTGATGACCATTTTTCCCCAGAGTAGGGTTTGAGCATTTGACGTGTGCACAAGGTCTGGAAGTATCAGGAGTGTTCCTGTTTCCACCAGGACAGATAAGCGTCTAGCACAGGGACACTTCTGCATGTGGTAATCTCTACGTGTTGTCATAGTTCATCTTTCAGTTTGTTGACCCTAGACTTAAACACAAGAATGTGCTATAAATTAGCTGTTACCACCAGAAACTAGCCTGTCAAGTCACTGTCTTTCCTCCTGCCAAACATCATTGTCCAGCATGAGCAAAAATGTGAGTGGACCGTCAGAAGTTATGGTTATTTATGAGCAACCTAATCTGAAATCCCAATACATGGACTGGCTGGAACAAGGCAGGAAAGGTAAGGAGCTAAACTAGATAGTCCAGCATGCCGTTTAGATTGATTCTGGAGGACATTGAACCAGAGATCACTAAAAACTAGAAATGTACCACTTTTAAGTCCTCCATTAAATAATTTACAGGAAAGTCAATGACAGTGCTTAAAATGTTGTCATCATGGAACCATACCCGGCACTTTTGTGGCTATCTTTACTGTTATTAAGGAAATTATAAGTGAGTCACAATTTTTGTTCCTGACAGTTTTCCAATCCCACAAATGGCAATTTTCTTTATTACTTTTCAAATAAGCTTGGTAATGTGGCAGTGAAATAAAACACACTTTGGTTAAGGCTTGTACTTTTCGTACAGAGCAAATCTTCCTAAGACGTTGAAATTGGCTCCAGGCTTGGCTCTGGGTGCAAGAGAGAAGTCATTTTACTGTCTCTTTCTGGATGTAGTTCATTATTGCACATGTGTCCACCATCTGCCCTTTGATTCAGCTGGATAATGGTTACCTTGCAGTGGCAGGTGGGCTCTCCATCAGTGGAGGGAGGAGGTTGGCAGTGGAAAAGCTGACGAAAGCATTTGTAAAACTGAAACAACAAAAAACCAAGACATAGGTGCTAGGATACAATTCAGAGCATCTCTATAACAGCTTCAAGAAAAGAAAACATGGTTTATTAAGCTTGTACTTTTTGCTCAAATAGAGATTAAGGTTTTTTTCACCATGAATATGTGTTCCTTGCTGCTTAAGACTAAAGTTCACTTAAATTTGTGGACTTGTTTAAAATTGCTATGCTTAGCTGTTCTAAGACAATAGATTCTGTATAGGGTGAAGCTGTAGAGCAATATAAAAGATTTTCAGAACCTTTAATTTATGATAAAAGAATATTTAACCACAGAAGAAATTGGTTTTCAGTTACTTCACACATCAGGGGCAGAAAAAATCGTTTTGATAATCTAATGATACACAGCAGGGAGGACATAGGGTTCTTTTCATTAGCAAGCCATTGAAATCTCCGTGTCCCCAGACTGCAAACTAAACTTCAAAAAATGGCTTTGCTTAATTAATGAACCAAAATAATTTTTTATGTTAGTTCATTTTACTTCTGAGATAAACAAATTATGTGGTGAGTGAGCAATTGCCTCACAGGTTGAGCACAGAGGGTTATACTGAATGGGGTAGCATCAGATTGGTGACCTGTCACTACTGGGGTTCCACAGGGCTCCGTCTCAGGCCCTGTGCTCTTCAATATCTTCATAAATGACTTGGACACAGGACTGGAAGGGATACTAAGCAAGTGTGCAGATGACACAGAACTGGGAAGAGCTGTTGACTCCCTCAAAGGCAAGGCCCTACAGAGAGACCCAGACAGATTAGAGGATGGACAATCCACATAGGAAGTTCAACATGGGGAAGTGTCAGATTCTGCACCTGGGATGGGGCAACACTGGGATGTACACACAGACTGGGAGATGAGATGCTGGAAAGCAGTGCCATGGAAAGGGACCTGGAGGATCCTGGTCAATGGCAAGTTGGATGTGAGTCAGCAGTGCCCTGGCAACCAGGAGGGCCAACCTTGCCCTGGGGGGCATCAGGCAAAGCATCACCAGCTGGTCAAGGGAGGGGATTGTCCCACTTTGCTCTGCACTGGGGTGGCCTCACCTTGAATACTGTGTGCAGTTTTGGGCACCACGATATAGGAAAGATATTAAGCTCTTATAGAGTGTCCAAAGGAGGGCAATGAAGATGGTGAAGGGTCTTGAGGGGAAGCCGTGTGAGGAGCGGCTGAGGTCACTTGGTCTGTTCAGCCTGGAGAAGAGGAGACTGAGGGGAGACCTCACTGCAGTTACAACTTCCTTGTGAGGGGAAGAGGAGGGGCAGGCACTGATCTGTTCTTTGTGGTGACCAGTGACAAGACCAAGGGAACGGCTTGAAGTTATATTGGGGGAGGTTTAGGTTGGATATTAGGAAAAGGTTTTTCACACAGAGGGTGGTTGGGCACTGGAAGAGGCTCCCCAGGGAAGTGGTCACAGCACCAAGCTTGTCAGAGTTGAAATGTTTGGATGATGTTCTAGAGCACATGGTGTGATTCTTGGGGATTGTCCTGTGCAGGACTAAGGGTTGGACTTAGTGATCCTTGTGGGTCTCTTCCAACTCAGCATATTGTGGGATTCTGTGATCTACCCAACACAGCTTGGATGTAATAACAGTTACATCAGTTCTTATCTGTAAGTGCCAAGTGAGCAGAATTATACAGTTACCTCCTCCGAGAACTGACAGTCGTATTCAAAGATAGGGATACCAGTAGTGCAACAAAGTACTTCAACACATTTTCTACACAAATTTATTTTTTACCTGAGATCTTAAAAAAAATAAAGGGTGTCCAAGACTTACTTCATGTTATTTTCCTTTCATGTGGCTACTTGAAACAGAAAAGGCTTCCAGAAGCTGTGATTGATGTGAAAGTATTGCAGTTTAGGCAGTGCTGTTGATCAGTGTCTGGTATTAGTCCCTTTGAAAACGTGCAGTTATAACAGTGAGATTTCTCTTGTTTCAAAGCTATAAAGATTGCAGTTGACAGTGCTGATGATAGTCTACCACTGACGTGTGGCAGGAAGAATGTGTTGTCATCTTGTGGATTTCTCTTTGCTGAGCAGGAGGTGGTCAGCACCTTTTGGCTGTGACAGCATTGCTCTGAGTAGGAATTCACTGCCTTTGGCATCTCTTCATGATACTTTTCACAGAATTATCAGAAGCTGTCGGCTTCTGTACCACCACCACATGGGTGATGTTTCTTTATATGCCCTTCTGTGTGTACTTAGGCTTCCTTCTTGGTCATGTCTTCCTGCTTGGAGAGAAGCAAGTGGATGGAAAAAGGGGAGTAGATTCAAGTCCAGACTAAGAAAGACCAACTGTAATAAGGTGGAGATGTTTCAAGGATTCTTGTGTGGGATGTTTTGTGGACAGTACATAAGGTAAATTGTGGAAGGTGCGAAAGAGGAATCTTCTCAATCAGGAGGCTGATGGTGAAATGCACGTCCTTATAGGCTTTTTACTTTTTCTTTATGACTGTTGTCCTACCCTGTTGACTCTACAGGGATCGCAATCTTTACGTATCAGGAACAAGTGAAAGCTGCTCTAATAAAAGGAACTGTTGCTTCTCTTAATGATTTTACAGAGGTAATACTTAAGGTGTGCAACACAAAAAGGGAAGCAGGAAAGAAATATCAGATTGGATGACTGCAGGGAAATTTCTGCAAGGAAAGTGAAACCTGGGGTTCACCTCTTTTTTTTTTTCTACTTCTTGCTCCAGGTATCCTCATCATGATGTCCATGTGTAATGAAGTGCATGTGTATGAATACATCCCTTCAGTCCGACAGACCGACCTGTGCCACTACCATGAACTCTACTACGATGCAGCTTGTACCTTAGGGGCCTATCATCCACTGCTCTATGAGAAGCTCTTGGTGCAGAGGATGAACAAAGGTTTGCAGGATGATCTGTATCGGAAGGGGAAAGTCATTTTGCCAGGATTCAAAGCTGTCAAGTGCCCCAAACGAAATAATTTCCCACACTTGTAGAAGTAAGTCCTTCAGAAACAATGTGCAATAAGGTACTACTGTCGTACTATAAACAAGGAGAGAATACTTGAAAAAATATATCTTAGACCAATCTAGTCTTGAGTCTATAAATTGTAATTAAGTAGCAGGCATGAGAAATACTTCTTTTCTGAGCCTGAGTATTTATTACCGCTTTGCTAATAGTTACAGGAAAAAAAAGCAAAGGCTTAGCTCATGAAGGTACAAAGGACATACTTAGGCAGAAATATAATGTGTTGTTGTTGGTGTGACTGTCAGAATTTGTCAGTGGTCTCTTATGCCACATATGCTAGACTGTAATTTTTTTAATGAACTTATTTAACTGTAAAACCTGGCATTGTGAAACAGCCTCTATTGTTCATGTGTGTGCAGAGCGGCCAGTTGAACAATGCAGTGTTTCCCATGGCTTTGTAAGATTTTCACACTCTCCCAGAATGAAGTAATTGCTACTCCAAGCTGTGCAGTCATTAACTGGAGTAGACTTTAATGCCTGTTCACATACAGGCTCAGTTACACAGCTCCAGCTGTACAGGGGCCTTACGGTGGCCGTGAAGTCAGAGCAGTCAGAGCTGGCAGTACACACAGCCAAACCCATTAAACTACTGGATGTTCTTTTAATGCCAGCCTCCCATGCTCACACTGACTGCGGAGGGAAGAGAGAAATGTCTCATTTCTTTAGAGAAAACCAAACATATCTGTAACACATTTAGGAAGCAATTCTCTCCCTGAAAGGACTATCAGGAAGGTGTGAGATGGAAATGCTGCCTTCCCCCAGCCTGCACAGATACAGAAGATCCAGAGAAAGCCAAGGAAGGCTGTGCAGCACTCACACATCACACTGAAAGCAAGCATAGAGGGAGGTCACCTTTCTGCAACAAAGATAGCAATCAGAAATACAGACATTATTTGTTAAATATTTCATTGGTATCTGAATCAAAGTCACTTGTTCAGAAGTTATCATTGTTAAGAAAGTAGAGGGAGTTTACTGACAAAAAGAAGAGGATATCAGCATATTTTACTTAACATTTTAAAGGCTATACCCCAGAAAAGCTGTAATGCCTGCAAAACAACCTGACTCTGGATTGCATATGGAGATAGTTTGATATTTTCATTCATAACACACAATGAGAATATTCTGTAAGACATTTCTAAAAATTTGCCCAATTGCTGATATTTTCCATATTTTTCAAGACATCAGTTTCAGATTTTCCAAGTGGCAGGAGGTTAATGTTTGGGGGTTTTTTCAGTTTTTTGTTCTGTTTTGTTTTTTCCCACCCAACTGTACCCTTTCTTTTAGAGTAAATTCAGCAGGAATGTGTATATGCAAAAGCACAGTTGTATCCTATTCATGTCCATTCAGTAAAAAAGCAGACAGCTCAAAGAGACATTGAAAAAAAAACTGAGTACTTGTGATGGGAAATATTTTTTGTGTTTTGACTTAAGCAAAAAGACCTTTGCCAGAAAGGCAAAAAAATGCAAACAACATTAACAACTATTTAATCTCCAATTTCAAGTATAAGCACAAAATCCTCTTTCTCTCACTCTGCTCTTTGGGAAGCACTATTGGAAGGATCTTTTGGAAGAATTATTTTCCTTCCTCAAAAATGAAGAATAGTTGTCATACATATAACCTAGCCTTCTTTTTTAGCTTTATGATGATCTCAAGATTCTTGCTGATGGAAATTATGTCCAGATGATCTAATAACTGTACTTTTGTGTTGTATGGATAGTTACGTCCATAATCATTTTGGTACATGCCGAAATGAATGCATTTTACTCATATTAGCCTTAGACTTTGGATATATTACATACCAATTTCTTTTTAGTGTTATATATGGTGGCAACTTTTATTCTTCAAGGTAATAACATTGTTATTTAATTGCATAGGGAATAGATAACCTACATAGAACTAATATATTTTTCCATATGTTTGGTACCCTGTTTGCAACACTTACAAACTCTGAACAGTGCAATCAAACATGTCCCTCTCTGCTGTACACTGTGTTAGCTATGACATATTTGTAAAAGAAGGGAGTTGATTAGCTTTCTAAGACTAGTGACTACTTTTCAATAAGCAGGAAATTCTTGAGTTCCAAAATTAAAAAGAAAAATCACTTTGACTGCCATGCAACAACTAACTTTTAACCTTGATTTTCACAGAGAAGAAAAATACTAGCTGCATTGCTCAACTACCCACAGCAGGATTATGTAGTATTATTCCCTCAAAAAATTGTCAGAAAAATCAACATGGCTGTTGTACTGAACAAGGCACATTATAAAGTTTCATGTAACAGATGCTAAGCATACCTACTTATTACATCATTTATATACCAATGCAGAACCAGTATAAGATGTTACAAAATGAACTGTAGATTTTTAATTTACTGGGCTGCACATCCAAGCTCTTGCAGCCAAATTTCTTTTTTTTTATCACATCCTTTTATGGCACTCACTCCTTCCACAAGTGCAAATGTGGGTACTGTAGCACCATCACCTCAGAAGATGCCACAGAGCTGTGCTGCAAACGCTTGCTCACAGAGGAGGAAGACCAACTTGTGATGCCCTCTTTAAAACATAAAGCATCCCTGGTGTGGCTTCCCAACACTGAATTCCACTGTGATGTTTCACTGGTCTACCTGCTCAAACACCTTGTGGTTGCTTAAAAGAGTATTTTCTCTACTACCTTGTGTCCTCCTTTGGTTTTTGGCACAAGTGCAAGTTCACAAGTTACTGCTGTTAAGAATGTAGAGGGAGTTTTTCTAACATAAAAGAAAAGGATATCAGCATACTTAATGTTTCAAAGACTGTACCCCAGAAAAGCTATAATGCCTAGAAAAAAATTTGGTTTTGATCTGCTAACTGAGGGCTCCTCTCCACTTGCTGCAAGGGGCGAAAGGGCAGAAATAAAGGGGAAACATAAAGGACCTACAGAGGTGCTCCCCTCACTCCTGCTTATGCTCTGTGGCATTGGCATTGTTGGCTTTCATAAAATCCCACCAAGTATTCTTGCATTAGTGGCCATTTCCCCATCCCTTGTGAGTGCAGAGAGATCTTTACAAAGAACTGTGTTCAGTAAATTTCAAACAGTGAACATGTAATAACAATGAAGTGTGTATCTTTTAAAAACAATGGGTGAGAGTGCTGGGTTTAGATACATATATTAAATGCATCAATGTGAAAAAAGTGCATTTTCTCACCAAGATCATGGGCTTTTTGCAGAAAAGATACAGACATGGCTTTGTAGCTCTCCCGTGTGGCTGTTGCACAGTAACAGAGTAGAACAGCACTGTAAACAAGAGGTTTGCACAAACCCAATTCATGAGGTGCATCATCAGCCAAACAATTGCCTCTGCTGCTGGACCCCTGAGCTCCCTTCACACTTTCTGCAGGCTTTAAATTTCTGGAGTTTTACTGACAAGTAGGAACAAGTTGCCTTCAAACACTATCGAGCCTCATTTCTGTGCCCTGGTGCTGTGGACAACAGCTAAAGTTAGCTGAAACACAACCAGAAACAGCAGCAGCTTAAGGAAACACATGGAGTTTATGCTGAATTTCATTATGCTCCTTTTTTCCCCACTGTGAATTCTATAGCTTTTCTGACTTGTGGTGCTCTTATCATTTTATGCATTCAGCCTTTGGATGGTTAAATCAAGGTATTCTTCTGTTTATTCAAGTAAATGAAAAATATGAAATCTTTTGCCTCATTTTGAGCCAAATCTCTTTGCTACAAGAAAAACATTAATTGTTCCATTACTCTATAAAGGTTACCTCAGCAGAAGCTCACAGCTGAGTTGATCATTCCTTGGATTAAACTACTACATCTTTTTTTACCTTGCCTTGCAGTTTTATTCTGTAGAAACTCTGGTAAATTCACTGAAATTAACATGATATAAGACATAATGTACCTCTGGAGAGCGGAGGGTAATATTAAACACTAATCTACATTCTCACTGTACAAATTAACTTAAGTATTGCTTATCTTTGGTCAGGACATTTTCTTTGGTGAAGACATTCAAATTTTGAACTTTTTGCTCTTGCCAAATTCAGGAAAACCAAGACAGTTTTTTTCTTAAATGAAGTGTCTACACTCACTCTCTGTTGCACAGACTGAGCACAGTCATTTTAGAGATGGATTGAATTAAACAGGAGTTCAAAACACATGTAGACCAATCCACAGTAGAGTTTTTAATTTCCTTTTTTCTTCAGCAGTTTTTAAGGATAGAAAATGTACCATGAAAGGAGTATTAAATGCATTGACTGGAAAAATAAATGGCTACTATTTTTCCCTTCTGCTCTCTAAAGTTGATGGTATTGAATAAATGAAATTGTTCTTTGAAGTAGGTAGTTCAGAATCCTGTTGCTAAAAAGCACCTGAATTTTTCCTGGTGACTACCCTCTCACACACAAAGTGGATACCTGATTTAACTGTTTGAAATTTGAAGTAGCCCATGTCTGGGCATACCTTCATCAATGAATGAATTTTGACACTGCAGATGTCTTTTCTCTGGCTTAGTAATCAAATTCAGAATTTTGTTCCTGAAATAAGAGTTGTGTGTAAAAGCCTTACTTTTTTTCATATCATCTCATCACTCTTATAATATGTAGTCATTGAACTATTCAAATATAGACTGTGTACTTTTTAATAGCTTTGAGAATTATTTTATATGATGATTTTTTTAAAGGAATGTGTACTCTAATAACAAAGCTTAAGATTTTACAGGAGTCACATTTTTAAGCAGTGTTTGTATACATTTTAACACTTTTTATATTTTCTATTATGATTTTGTATATTTTTATGTATGCACAGTGTACAGATTTTTTCCTGTAAATAAAACATTTGTTTTCATTTGTTTAGGAGTGCTGGTCTTTTCATATTGCCTTAAATGGTTGACACTGAATTGCAGGTGGAACAAAATATGAAAGGTGTGCATCAGTTCTGCCCACAATTTCAATGAAATAAAATGGAAATGGACAGCTAGGCTATCACAGTAAACTACAGAAAAGATGCAAATATTGTAAAGCTTTATTCTAAAATGAACATATGTACCCAAGCAGGTGCACTGGGATTCCCTGGGAGAATATATTCACCATACTGCTCTATATTTGGCAGCAAATTTCTTGAGGTAGTCAAGCCCTCTAAGCAAGTCACACTCTGAAGTCTTGATGCTGTACTTGAAATGCTGGTAAACTTCAGCTAAGTAGCTGTGTCACCCATTCAAGGAATGCAGTGTTATTGTTTTAAGGAAAAAGAACTGACTTTTTAATAAATTATTAATTAAAATGAAAAACAGCTTACTGGAGGGAAAATGTAATTTGCCATTTAGTCTGTGATGAAATACCAGGCAATTCAACCACTACAAGTCTGCTTACATCCATTAAATGTGAGACATCCTACTACTTTCAGTAGTCTTTGAACTACACATTTGGGCCAATGGAGGTGCTAGTCAGTGTTTTCATCCCAGGGAGCCACCTTGAGCCCATGCTGACAATAACACTAGTTATACATTAGTGAAGTGCTAAAAGTTGGATTGCCATTGTGTACAGTCAGTGTACATGCAGCTCATCCTATGTGTTACACCACCTCCTGGCAGGCAGTGTTGAGGGGATAATTACTGTGTGTCATAATATGCAAGTAACACCTCTCACAACACTTAGAACAATGAGCTACACTAGGAGATAAACTGAATGCTGACATGCATGAACAAAGCAACTAATTGTTGCTTTTCAAATCCATCAACTTTGTTTTGACTGGGGTTTTTCATTTAAAAAATAACACCAAAACATGATCACTGTATTCCATCTGTTAAAAAGCTCAGTCAGCTTCACTGTCTGTGACATGAGAGGACATTGTCTCACTGCATTCAAACCTGTACCTCAGTAGGAGGTTGAAATCCATGAATATTGTGTGGGGTACAGGGAACATCTTGCTGTAGTTACTGTTCTTTAGCAGTGACAGCTATAGGAGGTGTGACCTTACTAGGTCTCCTGGTATCTTGATCTTTCCAGGTTGGAAAGTAGATAATTTGATTGTTTTGTCAGAATAGCATGGATTTTTCCCCAATACTTACCAATGTCTGCTTCATGTACATATCCTTCTTTTTTTTAATATTTATATTCTACTTTCTTTTACAGTAGTAAGTTATTCCAGACAGTGCACTTCAAAGAAATTACAGCACTTTTGTGAAAGTTTAGTATAGTCTGACCCCTGAGCTTCATGCCTTGATAAACAAGGCAACTTAGAAGTGCATGCTCTGATATTTCTTTTTTCTAAAAATATGCAAAGTAAATGCTTCTTAAGTTTGATGGAAATATTAGCAATATATTAAACTGACAGGGAACTAACTATAATGCAGTAATACAGTATGTTTTTTTACACTGGGGAAAGAGTAGCCACCAGAAAACTGGCAGCTCAAGTAGGTTGTGACAAATCACAGGAAGAATCATTGATGGTGTGATTGCTGAATTCTTAAAAATTATAAAAGTAAAGAATGAGGTCCAGTGTAAAGAAGGGAGTGAGACAAGGAATTATGGAAGATGCCAAGGAAATAGAAAGAAACAGGTATAAAATGTACCATGACAGATGGGCAGAATTGGTTTGGGTTTTTTTTTTCCTAATAGTCACTTACTTGGTTTTGGAATTTTGTTTTCTTACTTTTTTCTGCACATTTGAAGAGAAGCCCAAGTCACCTGTTGGTGCTCATATTGCTGCTGTCAGGTTTAGCATGCTGGGATGTGATCATAAAATGAAGAACTATGGTAGAGTTAAGAACAGACTTTTGCTCGGGCTCAGCTTCATTGTAAACATATGAACCCCACAAATTAAAGTGAACAACCTCCATGTGCCTATAGTGATCTGTATGGTAACTAAAATAAGAAAACCAATTTCCTTTGGTGACCTGTGTTTGAGCATAGATAAATACAAATCAAATACCCTCTTGATTATAGGATGCTGACAGGTAAGAGATAATTACTGCAGCAACAACTCCTTATATGCTTGTGAGAGGACTCCAGAAACCTGGAGGGGTTCAGGAGGGCAGACAATAGGCATCACAGCTGCCTTGATTTTATGGAAGCAGCCAGAGGAGAAAATTGCTACTAGCGCTGAATCCAGTCTGTGTCAGCTGCTGTTAATTGCCTCACTCCCTCACAGTTGTCTGACTGCAACTGAGTTTCCTGATTAAACTATTTTGCTGGCCCACCTTCTAAACTAGTTTTTTTCTGCCCTCAGTCCTGGAGTACTGATGAATATGGTGTACTGCCTGCATCCTGAGCTGCTGCTACCATCTGCAGCAGGTACATCCCCAGTGCAAGTGAGGTCTGGGCTGCGGGGAGGGCAGTGTTGATAACAGAAGAGGTTTGGGTTATTCTGGATTGGTTTGGTTTTTTTATAGCTAGAATACTTTTTTTAAAATCTTTTAAACATAGTTTAGTAATGGAATTTAAAGGAAACATAACGTGAACATGCCTCAGGAAGTTAGAGTTCATGACTTCTGATGTTTTGAAGACTAGGTGGCATTCCTGATCCAAAGTATCTACACCTTGGATTAAGAGAGGGACAGCACAATAAATTTCTGACAAGATAAGAAATATGCAACGTGTCTCCTGTGCAAGCTAAAAATGCCAGAGTTCTACATGCATGCCTAATCTTACTGCCCATGAAGCGTATGAGTCAGGAGGTTCATATAAGGTGTTATATCCTAAGCACAAGGAGGGCAGGTGTACAGGCAGGTGACCAGAAAGGAAAAGTGGGGAAAGTTCTGCTCTGGACCTGTTTCTGAGCCTGCTTTTTCACAAAAGGGGACAGGAGTCTTTGCTGATGCTTCCAACTAGATCAAGCAACAGTACTTACCTTTCTTTATTTCTCTCTGGAAGTGTTGGGTTTTGGGTTTTTTTCAGTTACTTCCAGTGCTGTTTCTCTTCTATACAAATGAAACTCTAAGATACCTGATGGAACTAATTTTGACTTTACAAATGCATGGGGCTGAGTGTAGCTATCAGGTCATTAGGCATTTTAATGAGCAGTTGGACCATCTCAAGAAGTAGAGATGAGAAGAAAACACACAAGCTGTTAACAAAATAATAAGTTATTCTATGGTAGAAGAGCAAAGAAGACAGAAACAACAGAGCATATAGCAATGTCTGAGAAATATTACCTTATTTTCATGGTTGTTTTATACCATGCAGATAATTCTTTTAAAATAGTCTTTTTAGGTAAGTCCTCATGAAATGTGCTCTCATATAAAGTTAACAAAATGAGAGATGAAAGCTGAAGGGATTATAAAGTGGGGATACTTATTTTTTTGGAGGAAACAGAAAGAAACTTTTCTTTGCTCACACTTCATTGTAAACAGCATGGCTGCTCAGCTTCAAAGGGATTGGTTATGCACATGAAAGCAAATACTAACAATGCTACTGTGTCTTCAATGCACATCGGTTTAAGACAGCAATGTTGCTTTCAATTGGGTTTATCATTGCAGGAAAAAATAGACCAGCTGTCATATTTATCTCACACATGCTTTTCCCTGGTCTTGAACAGAGCTACTAAACCCCATACAGTATACAATAGGAGTAGCATACGTAAAGTTAATTCCTTCTGCCTAAATGAAACTTCAGAACAGTTTCCTACAGCAACTTGAAGAATAAGAAGAGGCGAACATCAGTGGATAGCAACAAAAATGGATCCTGCCTCTGTCTCCTATTTCCATCTTGTAAATTCAAATTGTTTAGGACTTTATGCTGTGATTGATGAATCCTGACAAACAGATGCAGGAGTAAATTTACCAGTGCCTACAGTAACATTTTACTTCATGAGGAGAAATGAAGGATCTATTACCACAGTAATATGTGATGAGTGATTCCAGATCATTTTGAAAGAACTCCCATTTTTTTGAAAATTCAAAGCATAAGAACAAGAAGTATTTTTTGACACTTGAAAAACTTATGAGTTTATTTAGTCATAGTAAGTATGCTGTTCTGCTGACCCAGTTTGTTCTTGTTTTTTTCAGTTCTTCACCCATGAACTGTAAATCAGCCCATAAGGATTAAAAGAAAGGCTCCATCTGACTAGGATTTATGCTGGTATATTCTTGCTCCAATCCTGCTATGACCATAGTACATCAATAAATAGAAATGTGATCTTATTGGGTTCTTTTTGTTTGGTTGGATTTTTTGTGGTAGGTTATGAGCTGCCTATCCTTGGCTATGTGTATAGTGTATGTTTAGGGAAAACACATCTTCCAGATGCTCCTTAAAGACTTTCATTAAGGCTGTGATGCAGAACACTGCACAAGGAAATCCAAAGGTTGTTTTTGTAGTAAAATACCACTGACTGTCTTCCCTTCTGAATTACTCAGGGTCCTTTTGCTTGAGGGTTGTTGACTCTTACATTCTGCTAACACACACACAAAAAAAAACCTTCAGCAATTCTTGTGTGTTTTACCTACTGAGTCGTCTTTGTCATTATTCAAATCTGTCTCTGGCTAAAAGATATGTTCTTACAAGCCCTCTCTTCCTCCAGATTCCCATACCACTTGCCCTGTTGTTACAGCTTCTCTTGTCCAAAATGCTATTTCCATTAATTGCTATGAATGATGTATACATGAGGTTCTCTGATATGGGACTGCTGGAAGAACCTTTCAATTACCAGATAAACATCCTGCTGTTGGATGAAGGGCTCCTATTACAGAGCTCACACTTTTTCAGCCAATGAGAGATGCAGTGTGGAAAGTGGTGGGTAAAAGGGATGGGAACTCTTTCCTGTTTTTTACCTTTATCTTGGTTTGCAGCCAATTAGGTATTAATAGTATCCAAGACAGTATTAGAATTTGCCAAAAGTGGTTTGATTTGTGGCTGTTTTGGTATCTGTTGTTTGGTTTTATGTGTAAGTAATGCAACAACAGAACCCACTGGGCTGAGAAATCACAGTTTCTATTCTGATGGAATTTTTAATTCTTCTACAATTTCTTTCTTATCTTAGACAAAACAAAAACAAAGTATCAAAAAATTCCAGATGAAACACCGGACTGTCAAAATATCCGATTACAGATAGGTGTCTTCAAGGATGTCTTCAGCTTCATTCTGACTGTTCCCCTGTAAATCTGACTGTTCCCCTAGATCTTTGGGCTGGGCTATATTTCACTGCGTGTCCTCTCTTGCTAAGCTGCCACTGTTCCTGCACTGGTGCATGGGGAGTGAAGTCTGGTAAGAGAGCTTGATCTGCCTGGGTGAAGGACAATGGGTTTTGGTGAAGCCGAAATGGAAAACAAGTTATATATGTTTTTGGTTAACCTTTGAATCCTACTTCTAGTATATTCCTATTGGCCTAAAGCCAGCAAACACAGAAGTCCTATAAAGTCTTGGATGAGTTGTAATGTCTTGAGTAAGTATTTTCCCTAAAAGGTTAGAACATTACATCTGAAGCAAGGTCATCCATAAAGTACTCAATATAAAACAGTTGTGCTGTATGTAGTGGACCCCTGCATATTTCTATAAAACCCATTTCTGAAAGTCTGATTCCAATTTAGATAAAGGGATTTAAGAAGTCACTGTAGAGCTGATATTCTTGTTTTCAGTTAAAATTCTGAAGATAATAATAATCAAGGGTTAAACACTGCAAACAAGAAAGAAACAAGAAATAACTCCTACTACATTGATGTGCTGGTTGTCTGCTAACATCTAGTGAATGCCTAAAAAGTTTTTCAGATAAAATATACAGTCCCAAACATGATTGCCAAAAGGGTTATAACCTGAATAATTGTTTTGAACATGAGATTATGAAAAGAACTAAACTAGTTCATGCTAACAATATAGAGACAGAACGTGAACTGTTTATTGTGTCCCAGTATGAAGAAAAGGTATCTACCAAAGAAGAAGGGCTCTTTGACGAATAAAGGTTTATAAACTAGCTAGAAATGAAATTAGTTTAAGAGCAGTTACTATAGTAAACATCAGAGGAACAAAGCTCTGTAGCAGCTTCTACTTTGAAAGACAATGAACCTCAAATTTATTTTCATTCGGACACAGTCAAATTTCTGAATTGCATTAAATGATGCAGTTTATTATGAAAAGGGAATTATTCTAATGAATTACAGACCCAAAACAGTTTTATGTTGTATTTTTCATACTGTGGCAACCACTATTTCTTTGAATACAGCAGTTTTTTTGCCCTGAAGGAAGGACATCAGGATTAAATCATAAAATAAAGTTCTACAGATTTGAATTAGAATTGTCGAGCAAGTCCAGGAGAGTTTGGGCACTAATCTAACCTTTAATCCTCAAATTTCTCCTGCTGTAAGACTAGGATGGTGATAATCATCTGCTTTGCAAGGGTACTGAGGATTAACTCAATTAAAATATTTGTTTAGGGGAGGTTACATAAATGCTGAAAAATATCCTCTGTCTAGGAAAACTCGTTTTTTCTCCATCCATCTAATCTGAAATGATTGTTACTTGAATTTTTAGCTAGATACATGGCTGCAAATATATGCCTGATATGCACAGTCAAACTCTAAGAAGTAAACTCAATTGACACAATATATAGAAAAATATCCTAGTCTGGATAAAATTTTAGTATTATGCCACTGCCACATGACAAGAGATTACTCAGTTATTGAACAGGAGTGGAAAATTAGAGGCTCTGTCATCTACAGGGTTAGGCTTACTTCTTCAAATCTTTTTTATCTGTTGAATTTGATTGTACTCATAAAGCACGTCAATTCTTCATTTATCTAATACGTTGCATTGGATTAGAAAATGTTGCATTCTGTTTTCTTCAGATGACCTATGCTTGTATTCAGCTTTGAAATGGTAAGTTGTAGCAAGTACACAGCTGTAGTCTGACATAAAACATGGATATATTATAGAAAAACAGAAATTAGAATTGAAATGGGGAGTACTGAGGCTAAATGATCTTAACGTAAATAAGGCTTGGGCTAAAATTCAATCTGATCCCTGAAATGGCATTTCAGCTGAGATTACTGCAAGAGAAGATCTTGTGACATCTGTTCAGTGTGGCTTGGCAATGCCGTTTTGAAGAGTAGCTCAAATTCAGACTGCCTGTTGTTCACGTATGCCTTTGTAGGGCCTGAGCTGCCCACCTCAAACTTGGAAATCAGTTCACAAAAAAACACAAAATGCCAAGTACTTTCACACAACTTCCAGATCACACTGAAGTAATGGCAAGTGAGAAACAGCACAATCGTTAATACTTTATCCTTTTTTTTTTCCTGTGTTTCTCTTAGGACTGACTGAGCTCTTGACCATCCAAACTCTCCCTTGAGGACAGATGTACATGTGAAGACAGCAAAGAAGTACCACTTTGGTTGAGTTTCTGCTGATTTCTACTTGCAAAAGCAAACAGGCTACCAAGGGGCCTTGCTTACAAACATCCTAACACCTTTTTTCAGCTGTGAACATATCACATTGCGTGCTCTGTAGTAAGCTCTGGGTACTGGAAACTTCCATTATCTATCAATCTACCCTGCAGGTTTAATGTTACAGATGGAAGTCTATGAAAAACAGCTGATTTTAAATGATGTTCTGAAACTGCCAGCACAACTATAGGCTGATTAATACAGGCAAGTGCAAACAGTTTGACTGAAGCTGTTTTCCCTGTACTGGAGAAAATTTGAGATGTGCAACCCTACAAATTCTTTGACTCCCTAAACAGTTTGTTTTTTTATTGCCTTTTGGATAATGACAGTGATTTTAAAGGTCAAACCTTATCTATAGGTATTTCCTTGCTAGGCCTCAAACAGGCAGCACTGTTAGTCTCATGTCATTCAATGACTGCAGTTAATGCTGATTTCCCTGTCTCCTCTAGAGTAAGTGTGACTATGACTCTTTCTATTGACCAGCATTAGTTGCAAGGTTGTCAGGAAACAGCTGAAGAAATGGTCCCTCTTTTCTACACTTAATCCCAATGAAAATGCACTAGAGTGGATATGACCTCTTAAGTTATGTTTTTGTTTTGAAACTTGGCTAATTCAAATAAATCAAAATGTTTGCCTGCATCATCCTAGGGATTTATTTTAAATGACACTGATCACTTAAACTTCTGAAGAAATATGTTAGTCCATCCAGGTTTATAGAATAAGTGGAAGAGACAAGAAAAGACCTATTAAGTGTGTTATATGACAAGATTAATATCTATATCCTAGAATAACATAGGGGTTGGGTTGGAAAGGACCATTAAAGATCTTTTAGCTCCAACCATCCTGCCATGGGCAGGAACATCTTTCACAAGATCATGTTTCTCAAAGCCCTGTCCAACCTGACCCTGAACAATTTCAATGACAGGTTATCCACAACTTCTCTGGACAGCCTGTTCCAGTGTCTTATCATCCTCATTGTAAAAAGATTTCTTCTTTACATCCAGTATAAATCTACCTTCTTTCAGTTTAAAACCATTGCCTCTCTTTCTTTACTACAGACCCTGGTAAAAAGTCTCCATCTGTCTTCCTTATAATTCCCCTTTAAGTACTGCAAAGGCGAGAGAATGAAGCCTTCTCTTCTGCAGGCTGAACAACCCAAAGTCTCAGCCTTTCTTAAGTGGAGAAGTCTTCCAGCCCTATGACCATTTTCATGGCTCTCTTCTGGACCTGTTCCAACAGGTCCATGTCTTTCCTGTGCTAAGTACCACAGAGCTTGATGTGGCATTCCAGGTGGGCTCTCACCAGAGCGAAGGGGCAGAATCACTTCCTTTGACCTGATCACACTGCTTTCAATGCAGCCCTGGACACAGTTGTTTTTCTGGGCTGCAAGCACACATTGCTGGCTTATGTCCAGCTTTTCATCCACCAGTGCTGCCAAGTCCTTCTCCACAGGGCTGCTCTCAGTCCATTTATTCCTCATTCTGTATTGATACTGGTGACTGCCCTGACCCAGGTGTAGGACCTTGCACTTGACCTTGAACTTCATAGCATTTTCACAGGCTCACTTCTCAAGCCTGTAGAGGTCCCTCTGGATGGCATCCCTTCCCTCAAACATATCAATGGCACTACTCAGTTTGGTGTCTTCTGAGGGTTCATGCAATTCCCCTATGTCTTCAATGAAGATATCAAACAGTATTGGTCCCAGTATGGACCCATAAGGGATCCTCCCTCTCTCTCTCTCTCTCTCTCTCTCTCTCCTACTTGTCACTTCAACTTTAAACTCAGCTTCACTCTCTTTTGAGTATCCTCTTCCTTCAGAAATGCCTGTTTTCTTCTGCAGGGTCGATACGGACTAAAAAATTATCCCATTGTCTTTGCTACAAACACTGCTCATTGGATTTTACCCTTGTGTTCTGACCTTTTCATTTCCTTCATGTAATGTGAATGTCTCTTCCCACTTTTGTGAAGCCTCATGTTTCTCTTGTGCTGGGAAAAAAGCAATATAGGAACAGAGGACAATGTATTAGATGTTGTTTAAAATATTTAAAGAGATACTTCTGCCCATCAGTTTCTGCGTCTTCCAGAAAGGAAGATCTTTTAACTGGATGTCATTTCCATTAGTGCATTCCCTAGCCATAAATCATTATATAGTTTAAAACACGTGTGCTTATTCTGTGTTTGTGTTCATTCATGCGTATTAGTTTCCAACTTTATTCAGTATTTTTCTTGCATGAGAGGTGGTCTGGCTTCCTACTTTTGACCTAGGTCTAGAAGAAGCAAGTTCTAAACCCTTCTGTGATGTTGAAGGCAGTCCAGCCCCCACCAAGAGCATCCACAGGACAGGCAGGACAAGGCTAAGCTCACGTCCAGATACTCAGACAGACTGTATCAAGGATGTAGCCTGGGCAGCAGGCTGGGTTAGGGCTAGGCTGGTTAGGGCTGCTTGGGACCCTAGTTAAATGCCCAAGTTATTTACCTGATCTTTTCGTCATGAGCTGCAAGAGTAAATCGGAAAGTAATTTTGAACTTACTGTGTGAAATGTAATGATACCTTATGACAGCAGCAAAGGTGCCCTTGAGACCTTTCTTCTCTTTGCCCCTCAACTTTAAAAAGTCATAACACTACGTGTTGGCAGAGCAATAAAGTCAAAACATTTCTGAAATGTACTACAGTATTATCCTTAGTGTGGATTATACTGCAGTAAGAGATCATTTTGATGGCCCATTTTCAACTTAAGAGCCCAGGTGTACCATTCTGTTTGGACTACTAATTACTCAGTCAGCCTGGCTACCAGTGAAGAGAGAAAAAAAACCCAAACCAAACCAAACAAACCCCAAACCAGATCATGAGTACTGACATTGATGTCAATTTTAATGAAAAATTATAACAGCTTAAGATAATGATTCTTACACTAAGCTCACAAACCTCTGGAAGGTCATAAACTAAGCAAACAGGGGCTTTTTAGGGCTTAATAGCTGTGTTCCAATTTATGTATAAAATTAGGTTTGGCACAATTGTGTCTGCATTGTATACTGGCTTTCTGGATGTATAGTTTTGTTTCCTTGTGCAGCTAAAATATCTTAGTTTTCCAAATGTGAAAATGAGCAGCATAAAAAATACAATGTTAGCTTACCCACATATAGTTCCAGCTTTAACAATGAGTCATTACTTTTTTTTGGAAATACTGAAAACTGTACAATACTACATGAAAATTGACTGAAAATAAAGTTGTTATATGGCCAGTGTTAAGAAATGTTAAGGTTATTTATTTTTTTATCACTATTACATGTAGCTCTCTTTCCCAAAGTGCATATGCATTTCTCCCTGCTCAGTGCATAAGGTAAGATCAAGAAGTACTGAAAAGGGTTTCTAGAAAACTGCATATGCAGAGAATAAATAGATTATCATTAAAGACAGAAGCATGTGGCAGCAAGGAAGTTCCACAAAGGCCCTGGAAGAGGGGGCTGCCCCAAGTAGGAAGCCATTCATTAGGTGAGAGGTTGGTGGTGACGGTATAGCTTCCTGAGGACCATCATTGCCACTGTGGAGGTGCCTGGGAAGTGTCTGGTGTGTGATGCTGGGCCCAGGTCCTGCTGAGGAACACTCTTTAAGTACATTATTATTATTATTATTATTATTATTATTATTATTATTAAAATCTCTCAGGGAAATGTCTTTGTACTTGGCTTAGTTTTTTCATTCTTCCTATTTAATTTCTCCCTCACCCAGCATCTCTCAATACATGATAAATTTGGAAAGGTCAGAGTATTAATGACTTTCAAGTAAGTGTGTATATTCTTTTCAGCATCACTTCTCCAAATCCTTGGGGAAAATGACAGTCACCTTCTATTTTTAAAAGTGCAGTGATTTTAATACAAGATGACAGAGACTAGAAATCAGATCACTAATTATGGACTTATTACGCACTTCTAATACATCCCTTCCCTCACACTCTCCCTCCTTACTTTTGCTCAGAGGCACTTTCTGACACCAGAAATAGCATATTGCTGATCATGTGGTTTGGGTGGACTTCTTCCCCAACTGTAATATACAAAACAGTACCAGATGTGCTAGCTTGAGTTTCAGTAGTCCAGGGAGACTCAGGTGCACTACCTGAATGACTAAAAATACGAACGTTATTAGTGAAAAACTCATGAGCTGCAGTGGAGCAAGGCTATTTTACATGAGAAAAGATTGTAACTTGTAATCTAATCAGTGGTTTCCAAATATTTGGTAGGTAGATCTATGAGTGATACAGGTTTTACCTGACTTCAAAGTTGGCTGTCTAGCAATTCAGCAAATTTCTATTTTCTTTGAATGCTAACTTCAAATCACGTGAAACCACTCGTGCAGATTCACATCTGTTCTCTCATCCACAACCACACCTTCTTGAGCAGTCATTATTCATATCTTGACTTCTACATCAATAAAAAATGAGCTGCTGGTATGTAAGATAAGGTTAACCTCTGAAGCTGCCACACTATTAGGTTATTCAGCTAATAATCCCTGGCTCTCAGTGCAGTATGTCCTCCCGTAGTTATAACGTCCAGAAAGCTCTTCCATGTTGGGATTCCTGTGCTGTTCTGTGGAACACATGAAAGCAGGATGCTTCCTGCAATCACCTTTTCAGAAGCAAGCCCATGGCTACAGGGAAACTCCATATTTCTTGGAAGAATGCTTAATACCTGCTTGTATGTAACATGTGAAAGAGCAGGTTTCTGTCAGCACCCCTACAGTGAGAACAAGGTACTTGAAGCTGTCATTAAAACCCTGTTTGGGGTGGCTTCATGGGTGGAAGTTTCAGCAATGTGAACTTGACAGGGAAGTCGAAAGACACAGAGAGGTAAGAGAAGATGAAACAAAATCTGTATAACTGCACTAACTAAATAAAGGACTGATGCACTGAAAGTATAACCATACTGATCCTGCACAGCTTACTCTGGAAACTGTGCTGCAGTGCCAGTCCAGCCAGCATGGTACTTGGCTCTGTGTTGCATTTTTGGGGCCTGACCTCTGGAGAAAGCTGCCCCAGGCACACACAGCCACATTGCCAAGAGTCAAAAGAGCCTTCCATAGAGAGATCAGGGCCTCTTTCTCCACTGTCTCCTCCCCCTTCACCCCAGTATCATTTGGTCTCATACAGTTTAGTGCTTTACACTTTTGTCAATGAAGCTTTATGTCTGCCTGGCACGTTACCAGCCCAGTAACTGGCATGTTACCAGTCATCCTAAACAGTGCATCTTTGTGCTCCTGCAGGACAACAGAGGAAGAAGGACATCTCATGCCATCCCACCTGAGGGACTTCCTGCAGCTGGAAAGAAATTCACCATTTTCCTCAGTGGTTTATCACCACAGGTCAGTGCAGTAGGCAATGACAAAGACAGAACTCTTTCTCTGGAGTTCCAGGACCATGAAAGTGGCTCAGGGACTGCTTGAGAGTTAATTTAACAATGTGCTCTGCAGGTTGAGTTTTAAGGCTGACTCAGAGGCTGACAGTTCTACGATATTCCTCACAGATTTATGATATCTGGAAGCTAACACTACAGCTGCAGTCAACCAATACTATTTTACGGTCTTCAGGACAGTCTTCAGAGCAAAAACATTAGCTTATGCATAGAGAGTTAAAAATTATGCCATATGTTCTCACTGTATTTATAAGATGCAGGAATAAATAGCTTATCTCACATCTGCAAAGAGAAGACTGGGAAAAATGCAGGCCAGAAAATTTCTGTGTTGGGAGGCACCGGCTTCCTGTGACAATTCTCAGCTAAGTATGAATATCAGAAAAGCTGACTGTTGGGACGATTAACAACTTCTTTTCCTGAGGTGTTAAATTTATAAAAAAAGAGTGAGAACAACTACAGAATAGCTGAGGTGCCAAGAACACCACTGATGCATTGGATGAGGGTGTTACTATTGTTCCTGTTCTGAAAGGAGGGGGGACAAATGAAGGGATGTGTTTCTGCTTTTTTGAGTGAAGCACATTCCTCGGTGTCAGTTAAAACCAACCATTTTTACTACTAATACACAGTGGCACAGCAGAGGAGAGCTGCAGGTTAATGCTGGACATTAACTATCATTTTGGTTTTATTAGTGAAAAGTATTTATCCCAAACCTGACCAAGCTACCCGCCTTAAGGGAAGATAGTCACATCTCCATGTGTAAAGAGAATGCCAAAATGTAGCTGTGATCAATGTTCTAGCCTGCTACAGTGATCACAATGCAATTAGATGATCTCGTGGAAGTCAAGGTCCTCAGTAAAAGTGCCCAGGGAATAAACAAGTAAGACAGATACTGTTGTTGAGAAGATTCCGTAAGAACTGTAAAAGGTAAGGGGAAGGAGAAAAAAATAGTTGTTTGCTTCCACATTAGTACTTTTCAAATTGAGTGCTTTATCTGTTTCAACATCAAAACAAACTAGATTTTGGAAATGAAGTCCTGGTCTTGGGTACGGCAATAGTACTTTTTCCTTTTGACTTCAGGAAGGTTTCACAGTTTTTGCTTGAGATCTTTCTCTCAAACTCCAGAGTAGATTCTTTCCCTGTTTAAGAAGTTTAGGTTATATGAAGCAGGCCAAGGATGACCTCAGACTGTAGCAAAACTGGCTGTTATATTTGACTTTTCCCTTGTCTTGGCTCCATAATAATATCATGCTGATGTTGATAAATATTAATGCGAAGCTCTAGCATACACTGAGCAAGAAAAGATAAAAGGTGTTTCTTTGCTTTGTAGTAATGTGATGGATATAAAAAAGAAAGAAGACTGAGAACAACCTCTAACATTTACTGTAATTAAAAAAAAAAGGTAAGGTGTTTTCATAACCTATGCATATTTTTCAGATCTGCTACTGCGAAACACTTTTTAAACTTCCAGATCTGACACTATCAAACTTTAGAGTCAGAATTGTCAACACAGAAACATTAGAAAGCTCATTTAGAGTATTGAAAATGCCATTTACAGGAATGAGAGACCTGAACTGGACGTAAGCATTGTAGAATTTGCCTTGGTCCTCATGAGGCAAAATTCATGATATATTTTGGCATGTAGCTGAACTGGGAATTTAACAGTAAGGATGTAGAAGTCCACAGAAACAGTAATTGCAATGATTATTTGTTTTCAAGGGGATCTATCGTGAAAACAGTATTTGCAAATGGTGTCCTTTATTTTGTTTTCAAGGTCATGAAATCCCATCATCTTCTTGTCCATCTTTATTCTTGCTCCTCAACCCCACCAAATGTTTGAGTATTCTTCTTGCAAATACCTTTGACAACTAACACTGAAGCATACAAATTAATACCCATTGTGTCTTCAGAAGAATACAAGCAATTTCAGCAAGCAAATATTTTTCTGTTCTTTCTATCCAGCTATATGTTGTTATTTGCAAACACTTCCACCCAAGACTCCGGTAGTATCATTTGGGCAAGCTCTGAATATCCTTCTTGTAAAGAGACATCCATAGGACTGGAAGTCACAATGATCAAGAATGCCTCATAGACCCTGAAGAAAATACAATTTAAAAATAATATATGTCTTACCTGCTTATTCATAAGTATGTAGATAATGGGATTGCAGACAGTGCTGCTTTTTGCTAGGATGGAAGGTATGATGCTTGTAACTGGAGTCACAACACCCGGCTTACCAAATGTTGCGAGCAGTGCTATAACTCCATAGGGAATCCAGCACACAAGGTAACAGATAACTGTAGTGATCACCATGAACAGTACATGGTATTCTCTTTTTCGGGCAGCATTCTTGTGGATTTTTCCAACCTAGGGAAGGTAAAAAAAGATAGAATTTAAGAAACTGGGCTGTTGAACTGACTGCACTAACAACCTGGGACTATTGGTCTTGGACCAGCAATGATAATCCACACTGTAGTTACAGAAGCAAAACAAACACAAACCTGGAAGTGATTGGATGCATTGGAAAGACTTCCATCATGTCCATTAGGCACTAGGGGAAGACCTGAGGAGACCACACCACATGCCAGTATAAACCAGAGTCCCAGTGGAGGTTGGAGCAAATGCCGAAAGGTGACAGTTAGCATTTAGTGCTTAATAGCTATTATGTCATCTCAAGTTGCTTTTCAGGTTTCACTCAAATTATTCCAGTACACAAGACTTGCTTGAGATGGAGAAGCATTATGAAACACAATGGAACCAACAGAAGCATTTTCTGTTAAGCAGAGTAACACTAGAACTATGCTTAGTACCTCTGTCCTTGACTCTTTTCAAGACTAGATAAAGCCTCAGTTGGTCTGGTGTAGTGTTGGCAATGGCTGTCTTTGGAGCGGGACTCTAGAGAAGCCTGGATGAATTATTTGAAGAAGTTTTAAGTGGTAGGATTCATCCCTTCTAGACTATTTCTTCCAGGTACTTAACCATTTTGATAAAAGGGCTTAACTCTTGCAAATCATCAAAAACAGGTTTTTGCGCTCTTAAAAAAGTGTGAAGAATGCTGACAGAGTTCATCTATTTTATTGGTTTTTTTGGGGAAATGGAGAAGAACTGGGTAAACAGAAAGTGCAGGTATAAATGAGCAGTTTCAAAGTGATCGTACAAGAGCCTATCTTGTTACCATGAATTTAACAGTAGTTATAGTCTGTGGCCAAAGCCAGCTCTGATGTAGAAATATGTATAGTTTGTTCTTCAAAATGTACTCTCCTTTAACCTGTTCTGGACTGAAGCATCATGTTCTTTTGGAGTCTAGAGCTCTAAGATAAAGGTTAAACGTTAAAATAACAGCCAACTTTTATTTCTAAGCTCTGGTGTGAACATGATTTTCTGCAGACAACTACAGAACACTCTTTCAAGCATGTTTGTATGGCTTAGCGCATTGGTGCTAGGAGGAGGAACAAGCTTCATCCCCTACACAGAATGCACATTCAGTGCTATACGTAAGCATTATTTAAAAGCAAGCTTCCATGCAGTAGTTCTGTGATATGGACATTAAGTCTGATCCAAAGGTCCTGGAAGTCAGCATAAGATTGGGTGGGGAATAGATATGGTTTGGGTACTTAGCCTCATTTTATAGGGATTATTAAAAAGTTCTTAGGAAACATCTAGGAATATTAACTCCAGAATAGCAAGGCTGGTCTCCCTAAGCATCTTTCCAGGCAACAAACTAAAACAAACTCTGAAAGGTGGTTAACCTTGGAGACAGTCTCTCTGTTGAATCTAGATGGAGATTCAACACACTGGTCTCTTGAGGTTATGGTTGATTCCTCAGCTTTCCCCCAATGTGTGTTTAGCAAACCCAGATGTACCAGCAGAATTTCAGGAACTATTTAAATGTTTAAACCATATTGATTGAGTCTTGTACTCAGCCACATGTAATTTATGTCCAGTTTAAGATCTCTTTGCCTCTGGAATGCTGTACTTGAGAGCAAACTGCACCCAAGGGAACTAAGCCCAAACATAAATAAGAAAAAAGACAGCTCCCTGTAATAGAATGCATCCAAACTTTACCTAACCAGGAAAAAAACCCAGACCCCTTGCCCCCCCCAAAAACCCCAAAACAATAACAACAACACCCAAAAACCCCCCACCAAGTTTAAAATGAATAGGTTTTAGCTGATGAAGAAGAACACTGATGTGCACAACTTTGTGAACAAATACAGCACAGTTAAAGTCGAAAGCCACCAATCACACCAGTCAAATGTCATCTGTTGCCTGACATATAACGTGCACATGCTAATGCACTGGAAATAGTCATAGCTTTACCTACCTCTTTGTAGTGGAGGTGGTTTCCATAGCATATGTGTTAGGTATCAGACTGTGAGTTAAAAATGTATGTAGTGACTGTGGAAAGCATATATGAAAGCAAAATAATATGGTGACACTGTTTCTTTTTAGTTACTTGTGACTCTAGGCTTCTAGAGTGATGGGTTCTATTTGGAGTTTCAGTGGAAATGTTCCTGTTAAAAGTAAATCAACACAAACGTAGACTGCCCCAAAATAGGAAGTGTTTAACCCATCTAGCTTTTTAATGATTTTCTGCAAAAAGGCAATTACAAAATAAAATCCACCCTTTCTGAAAAGACCTGGGACTATTTTTTGTTTCTTTCTTTTTAAAAACAGAAACTGTTTATTTCAAAATTATTTTAGCTTGAAAGAAGGATTAATAATAGATAATGATCCAATCCTGTATTGCTTATTTGAACTAAATTTTTCATGACTAATGGGAAATTTCTCTGACTGAAGAATCCAGGATCCCATGTGAACTGTAGCTACAAGTTAAATATTAATCAAGGTATGCTAAGCCCCAGTTAGCCATGGCATCCACGGCTAAAGATATTCAAAATACACAGAAGCATCAGACAACACACTTTTGCTCTGTGTTTAGGTAATATCTCTGTCTTGAGGAGATGGAAAGAGTTTACACTCTGCACAGATAAAATATAGATCATAAATAAAGGCAGGAAAGATGTTTAAAAGTGGAGTGATTTTGGGACATAGCCTTCTGTTTTCATATCTTCAGATCATTTCCTTGGAAAGGGAAGTTTTGAAATCATGTACTATATTTATCAACACATGCCTTTGCAGCCTACTTTTAGAAGGTGTTATCTTTAAAAATTGTCTGTTTATAGGTGCTGGAAGGCCTCCAGAAAAATATAGCTCAAGTTCATGTAATCTAAAGAAAGATAACACTTCTGCAGGTGAAAAAGCAGTAGACATTTTCACATTAAAACATTTCTAATACTTATTTTAAAACTGCTGGACAATTTAACATAATTGTTACACTGTATTTTCAGTAGTCAAATGGAAAAGCCTTCCTGGATAACCAGCTGATAGAAGAGCATCAGATAGTGATGAGAAATAATATTTTAGAATAGCTGAGCTTGTAAAGCTCAATCTAAATGTGAAAATATAGGAGATATATATATATACCATTTTAATATACACAGAAGACCTAAATCACAGTTCAAAATGGCACAAGAAATATTGATCCACTGGGATCAGATTGTACTTATGTAGGAGGGCTGGAAAACACGTCTTTGCTGTAAACTCAGCTGTTTTCTCTGGGGAAAAGATCATCTCCTGCCAAATTTAACAGCATAAATGTAGGGAAAGCCATATATTGAAAGAAAAGAAGAAGGTTGGAGGATTGGTTGTTGAGGGGGCTTTAAGGAGACAGTGTTTCTTCCCTACTTTTATCCTGGGAAGTAGCAGAAGTATTTTGATTTTTCAGAACTCAGCTGGAGGCAGTGACAAGAAAGCTTGTCTGATCTCAGGCATTGAGTGTAATAGTGGCACAATTAGCTCTAGTTTGTATTTGCCCTATAGCCACACTACATCTCATGGACATACCCAACACTCTTTTTTCCAGTCAATATGACACACAAAACACCACTACTTGGATGCCTATGTATTCAGTATATCCATAAGATATAATAGGCCACAGAGTGTGGGGCAAGTCAAGGTGGTAATCAATGAGAAGGATGGCAGTGGTACAGGGGTCCTCAGAAGGAGCCCAACTGACACACTGATTGCTTGACCTCAGAAGCTGCATCCTCTATCTTCACAGCTGACAAGATGTGGCAGATATATCGCTCACCAAGTGATGGGCTGCAGTGCTATTTCATGTTTTGGAAAAGAAGAAACTGGGGAGCTCTGATCAGAGCACAGAAAATTTCAACAGCATGGTCAGTCTAGAATGGTCATAAACCAATGACAAGGAGAGCTTACAATAAAGATGTGGAGGGGTTTAGTAAAATGGGATGCAGAGTTTGCTGTAACTGTGAAGGTTGTTAGGTTGGAGGTTCAAGAAAAGGACCCCAAGTATCTGCTGTGACAGGTACTCTGCAAGGAACCTCAGAGAAATGTCTCAGACTGGCTGCAAGCAAATGTGTGTGCCTGTCACAAGGACCTGGGAAAAGCCATGACCTAGAGGAAGCTTTGCTTCCTCTAAAGAGAACAGCTCTGTCCTTTTCTTAAAGAGGAAAGGGAATGGGTCTGTGCTTTACCTTGGAGAGGGCTAGTCCAAACACATGAACACTGTTTTACAATGGTATGGGAAATAATAGTAGGGCTACGGGCCAGATGAAATGATTTAAAGGTATCATGTTCTGGTTACTGAATTTAGGCATGCAGGTGTCAGTTCAGACCTCACCACTGTCCAGTCAACTGGTTCAGTCAGCCTGTTCCTGGAGGGAGCAGCCAGATGGCAACCACAGCTGAACCCATAGGCTTTTGTCAGGCTGAACACTGGAGCTTTCCAGCCCAGACAAAATAAGACCTGCCTCTGGGGCAGGATTTAGTGCTTTAAATATTTTTCTTAGCCACCACACAACTTCATAAGGGTGAAGAGGTCTGGGCAGTGCTCTGTACAGGGTGGGACAGCCTTCCTCTTCTGGTGATCCTGAGATAAAATTTTGACCTACTGCAGCCTCTACTCAGCTACCTCTGGATTTAGCTGGCCATTAATTCTGGGAATGCTGGTGGGACTTCCCCTGCTCAGAAGAAGGCACAAGTGCCAGGAAGGACTTGAGGGATGGTTGTACACAGAGACTGAGAGGCAACTGTGAGGCCCACAGTGCCAGAGGCACGTATCCAATCATCCCTGTAAGGCACTAACGTGTGCAACTGTGCATATTTCCAAACCCCAAGGGGCAAGCTAGTTTTTTTAATATATGTAAGGAACTTTGGCTAATGTAGGCTATTAGGAAGGGGAAACTTCAGTGATAAAGATCTAATCTGATTGTTTTAAATGAATTCCCCTGTGTTTTCTGTTTTGCATTTACCCTAGTCTCTCCTTACTTAATGTAGCTATGTGCTTTTTCTTGTAAAGCACTTCCTTCATATTTTAACTGCACCCATTTTCAGCTGTGAACATCTTGAATGGTTATGAAGAATATATGGAGTCCCATCCATCTAATCACAAGATGGAGAGTGCAGTATCCAGAGCCACTTTAAGTAGGGGACATATACACCATAGCATCTTAGAAACCAGGGGACCTCTTTGTGCATTTTACCCTTCAAGTCGGTTTCTCTTTCTCCAACTGTTTATTAAGAAGGCAAATAATATAATGTTATTATACCCTGTGCATCTGAATGCTGTAAACATCCTCTATGTAGTCACTCGAAACAAGCAATATGGAAATAGGGCACAAAGTGCTTTTTCATCTCAGCTGATGCATTATTCCTGGATCTGTCTTTGTGTATTTTACACTCAAATGATCATGTTTACTTCATGATTTCAGAACTGCACAGTAAGGAGAAGGCTATTTATAAGCAGCAGTGTTTGTCAGCAGCATCTTTCAGTATCACCTACAAGTGCTTAACATGATCAAGTATTCAACAGCACTACCAAAACCAGAGACAAATGAAATATTCATAATCATCTGAAGGAAATCTGCCAATCTTTGAACATTTAGTCTGCTATGGCTTCTTGAAATGAACAGGAATCTAGACTTTTTATGCAGCAGCTGCACTAGAGGAAGGAAACTGGAGAAAGATTGGTCTTCTTCCTTCATGAACCAGTCAAATAAGACAGTTTATTATGTGTCTAACAAAAGAAATTCAGAAATACCATTTATTGGTATGAATAACCCTCTACTGAACTTTACAGTCAAACTAAGAAGTGAGTGATGAGTTATGATGAGCTTTCTCCTTTCACATTTCTACAGATTTTGTTCTGAAGGGAAAACATGGAAAAAGTTGGGGGAACCCTCCAAAGCATGAAAAATTCTAAAAAGCTGTAGGGCACAGAGACTCCAAGTAATCAGTGCAAGCTACCCTGGAACTGGTACTTTGTTGATTAATAATATGATGGATGAAATATTTGTTTATTTAAAATAGACAATCATGGCAAAAGAGGGCTCACTGGCTTCAAAATAAATGCCTCCTTTATCAGCATTTAGGTGGCTAAGCTCAAAATGAGTGAACACTGAAGAGATGATATATGTCTCCGTGGAAATGGAGACTGAACAGAAACATCTGTTTCAGGTCATCTTAGAATCCAATGGGCCTTGACTCTACAAAGCATTTACACTTACATGTTCAGTGAGTGAACTGAGATTTAAGCACACACATGAGCATTTTGCTCAGCTGGGGCCACAGGAATTAATAGCAACAAATACAGCAGGCCGAAGCCATAAAACTACACAAGGGGCCATACAGCTAATTATTTTAATGTCACAGTTAAGTTTAGGATTTTAAATTCATAGGAAGGATATTTTATGAGCTGAAGACTGACTTTATTGCGAATTTTTTTATTGAAATGGGAAATAACTGTCTTAATGCCTCAAGGTGATGTTTTAAATACAAAATTCATGGCTCTTTGTAAACTGCCCTTGAAGCATAACTGCTATTGCTGCTAAAATCAGCGAAGTTCTATTGTGGACTTAAGGAACACTATAATCCTCTTAGATGCTGGAATTTTTTTCACTGCGCTAGCTAAAGGGCTTTTAGCAGAAATTTGTCTAACACAGTGAATATATTCCCATACACTAAACAAGAAGCTCATGGTGTCACTTCCATCATTGACAACTCATGTTTTATCCTGACCTTCTTTGCTCACTCTGTATTTTCTAGCATCAGTGTGCATGGGAAGATTAAAGATGTATATGCACAGCTATCATTTGGCTTGCATTAACAGTTTGGTTTTAGAAAGAGAAGTACATTAGCTACTCCTCTCTTCCCCAAAGACTTCTTTCCCTGTAGCTACAGGCCTACCCAGCAAGGACAATGGCTACAAAAATATGTGTGGACTTCCCATGCACAGCTGGCAGGACACAAGCCAATGCCAGTGTAAGAGCTGAACATAGACTGCACTCACCCGTATTAACAAGCTCAGTGTTTCTGAGGTGAAATCACATCACTGTAACACTGAACAGGTCATTTAAGCAGAAATACTGTATATGATGACATTCTTATCTCCAAATTGCAGAGATGTGGATTTAATGGATGAACTATTCAGTGGATAAGGAACTGGCCAGCTGGATGCAACCAGAGAGTTTTAGTCAATGGCTCTATGTCTAGGTGGAGGCTGGTGATAAATGGTGTCCCTCAAGGCTCTGTCTTGGGACTGGTGCTCTTCAGTATCTTCAACCGTGACACTGACAAGTGAGATCAAGTGCACACTCAGCAAGTTTGCAGATGACACGAAGCTGAGCGGTGCAGCTGGCAAAATGGAAGGATGGGATACCATCCAGAGGGACCCAGACAAACCTGAAAAGTGGGCCCACATGAGCCTGTGTGAGAATAGAATAGAATAGAATAGAATATCGTGAGTTGGAAGGGACCCACAAGGATCACCAAATTCCAGCTCCTGCCACTGCACAGGACAGCCCCAAGAATAACGCCATGTGACTGACAGCATTGTCCAAACGCTAAGTTTTGAAGTTCATGAAATTCAACAAGTCCAAATGCAAAGTGCTGCACATGGGTTGGAGCAATCCCAGATATCACTACAGACTAGGAGAAGAAGTCACTGAGACCATTCCTGTGGAAAAGGACTTCAGAGTTCTCCTGGAAGTTGAACAAGAGCCGGCAATGTGCACTCCAGTCCAGAAGGCACATCCTGTGCTGCAACAAAACAGGATCCATTTCTGGAGTACTCAACACAAGAAAGATGTGGACCTGTTAGAGTCTGCCAGCCAAAGGGCTGCAGCACATCTCCTTTGAAGACAGGCTTGGGGTTGTTCAGCCTGGGAAAGAGAAGGCTCTGGGGCGACCTCATTGCAGTTTTACAGTACTTTAGAGGGGCTTATTAAAAGGAGGGAGAGTGACTTCCTGTACAGGCAGATAGTGACAGGAAAAGGGGGTAATGGTTTTAAACTAGAGGAGGGCAGTTTGAGATTGGATATGAGGAAGAAATTCTTTACTCAGGGGGTGATGGAGCACTGAAAAAGGCTGTTCAGAGAACGTGTGGATGCCCCACCACTGGAAGGTTGGATGGGGCTCTGAACAACCTGGTCTAGTGAAAGGTGTCCCTGCCCCCAGCAGGGTGGTTGGAACTAAATGATATTTAAGATCCTTTCCGACCCAAAACCATTTTGTGATTCTATGATATGCACTTCGCAAAAATGTTATTTGTCTGTATGTCCTTCAGTAATTGTGCTACAGCACAGATCTGCTGTCTCTGATATTGACAGTGACACTTCTATGGCACTTATCTGTCTAAAACAAATCAAAGATATCTAGAGAATAGGATATGTGAAAATTGAGAACTGAAAGGGCAGTGCACTGTGTTTTCTGTCTGGAAGATACAGTTAGTTGAAAAAGCCTGGAGATAAAAGAAGCATTAAATGTTACATCCAAACTTATTTAAACTCTAACTTTCTAACAAAAAGATTATAAACTGTATACTATAAAATATTAAGGTTGTTGGAATTTTGTGTGTCTAACACAAAATGGGGTTTTTTGTGTGTCTTTCCCTATTTTACAAATTCCCTGGAATTGGTTAGGAGACTGTAATACATAGAAAGCCATTCCTTTGCAAGTATTAGTTCTAATTTTCCCAAACTGATAGCAATCACAAACTTTATTACTTGGCTCTATTTGATTGCTTGACTGAGTCCAATTCTAGTGAGCATGTCATAACTTGCCTTGACTCAACCAGCTGACATCCCTCTCAGTGGGCTCAGAAAAAACATGTCAGACTGAATTAGCCTGAGAAGAGACTATATCCTACAGATGATAACGAAAATTCGGCACTTTAAAAACAAGACTCACTACTCTGCTTCCAGCATGTGCTATAAAAGGGATGAGTCCTCCTTGACCATGGATGACACCTATTTTGGTTTGAAAAACCCTGAAGTCAAAACTGACTGGTTCGGGCAGCTGTAAAGGGTGCAATGGCCCCTACATAAGGGTTAGTGTTCAGAGCCTGGAAGAACTGAATGATAGCAAATACCAGTGGTTTTTTCTGGTCCTTTCATTCAAAGTAGCTGAAAATCAGTCCCAAGCCATAGGCAAGTGTTACAGTTACCTGCATATAGGTTTATGTGCACCTTTCTTTTCAGGGAAGAAGGAGGTTTTGGTACATATTCTGCTGGTCAAAAGCCAGAATCCTTTCTGACGTGGTGTTGAGCATCCAGACTGCCACCATCAGGCAGCTGGCAGCAAGAACTACAAGGCCTGAGCAGATCCACTGTCCACCTCCTGACTGCAGAAGGCTTGAAGATTAATTTGGCCTAATCTTTTGGTGGCTAAGGTTATACAAACTGAATCTCACCTAGAAGAGCAGGAAGGGGACAGAGAGGTAGCTACTCCTATTACCATTGCATAATACCCACTTAAAAGTGAGATTTTACACTAGCATGAATTCAGAAAGTGATGACATTGCTAAAACAAGTAATAAACAGGATAAAACTATGTGTGTTTCATGGGGACAGGAGAAAAATGCCCACAAAAGGCTGATACTGGGAAAATTCTGGTGAACTAACTAAGCTTGTTGGTATTTAGTTACCCACCCTGTGGTTAGAGGACTTTCATGGTAGGATAAATGAACAAGAGTGCAGGTTGCTTTTATTGTAATGGTGTGGAGTAGGTACTTCAAAAAACACTAGGTTTTGTTGCATGGTTGAATGAATCATCAATGAGGGAAAAAATGAGGAATTCCACATTGAGGATGGAAAAACTGAAGGTCTGAAGGATACTCTCCAGAACCAGAATAAAAATGCACCTAGTTTTGTAAAGATAACATGCAAAAATAATTACATGTTGCTGCTCTGCAACACAACTTGCTATTATAAAGGTGGAAGGTGCTGAGATCACTTTCAGCAAATCAAGCTAGCAATTTAGTTTAATACTCTTCTTTTTGAAAAGCTTGTCAACATATTATATTTTTAGCTGACAATTTAATAACCAACTTCTGGTTTGGGCTAGGTGTGGGTTTTTGTTGTTTCAATAACTTTTGCAATGGCTTTGACTGACTGAATAGCCTAGCTGAAGTTAAGGAAAAGAAAATGAAAAAAAAAAATTAAAACTGACTTCAGTATTTTTCATTGAAGAATTTCTGAAGCAGAAGGGAAAATATCAGACTTGGTTCATTCCTTCCTGGTTTCTGTGTATTTTCTTCCAGAGACAGCTAAATGCAGAATTTATATCTGCCACATCACTAATATGGTTGAAGTCTTAAAAAAGAGATGAACTGATAGGTATAAAATTTCTTTCCTGGTTACCTGATTTAAAATAACAATATGCTAACACCTACATAGCAAACGGAGGGCACATTGTCCTGCATCTAAGGGAAAAATATCTGCAATCAAAGATGACAAAAAATAACATTTCAAAGGACAGAGAGAGAGAGAGAGAGAGAGAGAGAGATAATACTTATAATATATACAATGATATAGCTAAAGGAGGAAATAACAGCCCGTATACTGTGAATGGCCTGGACAACACAACAGTCAAAATAAATATCATCTGAGATTGGAAAAATTATTCAGCTGGAATCAGAACACATTAAATCCTTCTCCCCACCCTTCAGATGTGTTTGCAGTTTGGTTTATGACCTCTCCCTTCTCACTGAAAAATCCCATATGTGTAGGAATCTCTGTGTGGATATATATATATTTGTATATATGCACGAATGTATGCACACCACATACTCTACCTATTATAAATATATATATATATGCGCTACATTATATATACATATATATATATATGTATATGGACATACATATGTCCCTAATTGAATGACAGGAATCATCCAAGTTTGGAGAAGCAAGTTATTATGCAAGTGTTACTCACCACCCTCTTTACCTCTTGAATTGAATTAGCCACAATTTTTTCCACACTAAATACCAATACTTTCTCTGAATCTGGGGCATGAATTAAAAGGAAAAAAAACCCAAAAAGGTGTTAGGATAATGTTTCCTGTGAAAATGGAGCTTGGCTGTTTCCCTAGATCCATTTTTGCAAGCATGTAAGCTCTAAGCTCTCACTTGCATTTAATGCTACTTTTCACCAGGCTGGCACCTGTGAGTGAGAACTTGAGATTTGCTTTCCTTTGGACTAGTAGCTGCTCTCCTTACAATGAAATGAGATGATAAAATCTCTCAGTCATCATCAGCCTAACCCCAATGACCCTTTCTCCTGGGAAGAGGTCAAGCTTTCCTACACTGTACTGAGGGATCCCCTCCCACTTCTCTGAAAATTTCTACTTGCATAAAGCAGGGTATCATTAAGGACATGTGCCTTTGACATGTAGCTATTTATATTTAAATAAGCCTCATAGATATGCTTGGATCTGCCTGTCAAATCCTGTAGACTGTACGATAAGCTTGCTTAAAGGCAGGTCAGTGATTTTCATAAAGACGCCAGCATCGCTTGTGGAAGAAGTGGCAGTTTTACAGCTCTAATAGCTGAGCTGGAGTCATACTGGTATTTCTAGGAGAAAGCTAAGCATTTGTAATACTGATGAGCTCCATTAACTTCACCACATTTAGATAAATCCTTGTGATTTCTCTGCAGAAAGAGCATGATAGAGAGAGTGCTGATGAACAATTGTAAAGTATACTGATGCTGAATTATGGTGTTGATAGGGAATAGAAATATATTACATATTAAAAGCAAAATGTTCAACTTTGCAAAAACTGGTTAGTTGGCAAGCTCCATTTCAGTTTATATGTGAACTGTAATCATACATAAAGTAAAACATGGGTTCCTGATCAGCATACTCACTTTGAAAGAAAATTGTCAAAAATACCAAGAAACCATCAGGACAATCTGGCTTTGATACTACTCATTCTTTTGAATCCTGACAGCTCTGAGCCTGTAAATTAGCATTATTATGGCAAAGAAAAAATTTCAATGAGAAAAATACCAAAGTAACATCTTAGAAGATGACTGGGATACGAGATAGCAGTCATTGGAACTGTACTTCTAAATAATATTGGCTTTCCCTCAAATCTGTCCCTAGTTTGTGGAGGGGGAGTAGCATAACAGGCACAGGTACCTTGTTGTTACTCCACTGCTGTACAACTTTAATACATTATTTCTGGAGGTAGCACAGCTTTGTGGGTTAAAGGGGAGCACAAAGAATAACACAGTACTGATGGCAACTGAAGCCAACCAATACACATTTCAAATTTTGTATCCAAGGAGAAAAATTGCTATCACTCTGTAATGGTTCATTTGAGTTATTTGCCATGTATTCTGACATACCGCCGGGGGACAGACAGAAAGGTGCAGTAGCAGACTTTTATGAATTAAAACTAGATGACTGCTGTTTGTTAGCATATTTTAATATTTTAATATTACAGGTGGTTAAAATCCTGTAAGAGTAAAGTGGCAGTTAACAGATGGTCTTCTGCCAGTGAGACCACTGTCTGTGTCCAAGAAGGCATCAGTTGATACAGCTGCAGCTTTTGTTCAGGCTACTTTTCTCTGCACATATCACTGTACCTCAGGTACTATTATCACTTACTGCTCTCATAGGCCTTGCAAAGTCCATTCTCCTCCTCCAGGAGAACCACGGATGGTGTTGCTCATCCCACTGCTGGTTTCTGACACCGCTGACAAAGCTATTTGCTCCCCTTGTCTCCAGGTTCCTGCTTCAGACAGTTGTTGTTGGCCATTGTCCCTTGCTTTCCTAATCAACTGCACTCACTTCCCAGCTGATGATCTCCATGGATATTTACTGTGAATCTGCTAAAGGAGGCTGAAACAAAGCTATCAGGGATGTCACATGCTAAGGATGGAGAGTCTGCATCCATGCACAAAACAAGTGGTCAGATTCTTGTTTCACTCTCTCAATCTGCAAATTAATACTACTTCCAATTGTATAATATGTCCTTTATTTTACAAGGAAGAGGTTGATACTAGAATAATATACTTTCACAGCATAATTTTGCTCTAGATATGGAGTTTTTTAACAATTACAATCAGGAAAAAACAACAGAGGTATTTTAAAAAATTCTCTGGGATTCCTTCCAATTCCAATTCCAACAGGGCCAACACATGTCTGGGACAATTAGTATCAAGATGCAAACTATTCTAGCAATTATTCACTAACAAGGCCTGCCCCCTGCAAGTCAATATTTGTTAAATATAGATATTGGAAATTCAGCTCACTTTTGAGAAATGTTTTCATTTCTGTGTTTTGTGACAGAAGTCTTCCTCACTGTGCAATGGGTAAGTAGGGATGGATACACCTAGAGCCAGTATAAAGCCTGTTCAGTATGAATTTATAACCTCAGAGAGAAAAAGATGATGAAGTTTTATAAAATTCCACCATTCTTCTGGAAAGACTGAGACTAATCGAGCAATACCTATACCTCCCTAAGGAAAGGTCAAAATGAAAAGAAGACTGAGTTAACAAGATGATTCAGCAGGCTGGAATCACATTTCTTCCCACTTGACATTTAGATTGAATGAACATCCTGAACTTACTCAGCAAGCAGTGGAGCCCAAAGCAAATCCATTTAATTTTATATTGAGAAAATCCAAAATGTGCGAGGCTGACATGGCTAAGCACCTACTGAGCCTTGACCATCCAGGAGCATGGAGGCATGAGAAGGGCAGAAGAGCTTTTTCACTACTGAATAGTGAAAGAAAACATACAAAAAGAAATGACTCCCAGAAGTAGCATGCAATTAATAAAAGGCCAAGGCCAGACTGCCAACAACACTTACAAATTTTCTTCAGAAAGACCTTAAAGACCAATGCGGAAAGGCCATGCTGGAGCAATGTGAGAGTCAGTTCTTTCAATCTGACATTTAGACTGAACTAATATCCTCAAGCTACTGAGGAAGTGAGAGAGAAAAAAGTATCAGGTAAGGCCTTTAACGACTCTTAGTGAGCTCTTGCTAGCCATAACCATGGGGAAAATAGGTAAATTAGTTGAGTGAACTTTCCTAGAGATAGGGTTTTTTAAACACCCAGCTCCATGTTGAAGGCATCAGAGCAGAGCAGAACACTACTGGTGTTAGCCAGGGATAGATACAGTCAGTAACTAGTGGCAATACTCATTCTATTTTCTGTGCAAGGAAATGGCTCGTGTGCAGTGTTTTACAGACATATAACCAGTCTTTAAGTATGTTCAATGGGACTGTCAATGGGAATAAAAAATGCATACACTTCAGTGTTTGCCAGGGAGGGAAAGTTCTATTTTTTAGGGGACTCTTTGTTCAATATTTTTTTCTAAGTTTGTGCTCAGAGTATTTATTAATTTTGTCCATTTCTATTTCTGTGTGGGTTGGTTTTATTCAAACTTTTTTTATATTTAATCTTTAATAGGCCAGATATAAGTAGCAATATCTCAGCTAAATAGAAATTTATTTTTATGTTTACTTTTACAGTTTCAAGTGGAGTGTTACATTACCAAATAAAATTGATATTACAGCTTTCTGAAACACTACAATATTGTCCCTTTTCTGTCTCACATGTGACTAGAAACCAAAATAGTCCAATATTACCGAGATCCCTTTAGTAAACACCTTACATGCTTTTTATTACTTGAGAAGCTATTTAGTTGACAGATCTCCCATTTGAATTCAGATTACCACTGTTAAGTACAGCAGAAGGTCTGTAATATACCCTAAGGCAACCCTAGTACATGCTCATCTGTGATTAATTTAGCTGCTTAGCAGATGTCAGTTGTACTACTAAAAGTCAAGTAATCACCCATTCATTGTAAGCCCAGGTGACTCTACCTCAAGCCAGAGATGGCTGTTCATTGTTTTAAGATGCATATGGTGTAGACATTTTAAAGGAAGAACCATGGGGAAAAAACAAAGATGCTCAACAAACTGGAAAGTGAAGCCTCAGGCCCCTCATTATAAATTAAGTGAATGTTCATTATTTTCAGCTTTATATCATGAAATAACAAAAGAAGAATGAATTAAGACCACAAAACGGACAGTGGTTAAACTACAATGAAAACCGTAGGAAATACAAAAGTTGCAGAGTCAATGGATTAAGCATGACCTTCTTATATAACTTGAGAATACACCTAACATACATTTATCTGAAGGAAACATTAGCTACTTAAGACCTTATCTTTTTCTTTCTTATTCTTTACCTTTCCAGAGGGATATTGGTTTACTGCATAAGGACTCCTGAGCTTTTTAAGTTGCAGGTCTCCATAATTAAGCAGCTGGAGAGTTCATCTAACAACACTATTACTAGTGAGGTGAAATTCAAATGTAACATGTGCCAAATAAGAAGAAATGTAAAACTCTATGTGGTGTGATAGATGGGTGTCATTTCTGCTGGTAAGGTTTGGACAAGCACTCCTTCAGCAAAGAAAGCTCCCTGTAAAACAAGTGTCAGTTGCAATGTAGAACGTGCCTGAACAGTATCTTTTTTCTTTCAGCAGGAGCAGATGTTTTGAAGAGCCATTTGTTAGTACTTAATTTTAAAAAACCTCTGAAGCCTCTGCTCTACATACTTCACAAGTACGGGTCTCACTCTGCTGGGAGCTGCTCTCTGTCAGGGTGCAGTGTGTTTTCCACACACCTGGCCAGGTGCAGCCCTGGCCCCCCAAAACTGCTCTAATTCTCTGCTGTAGTCAAGGCAGTGGCCTTGACCACAGACATCTCCCTTTCTCTAACTCCAGCCTTAGCTTCCCAGCTTATTCCCCTGCCATGCCTTTAAAACAAACAAACAAACAAACAAAAAAAGGATTAATATTCAGGCAGCTGATTTCTTGGTGCTTAATCTGACTGAGTTACATTGAGTATTGAGTGGTGTAAGATTACATTCTATCAAGGATAGTAATTAGAGGCACTCAGAGTACTGGCAATCAATTTTTATTGACTCAAATTAATAAAATGCTGCCTGAAATATAATTTTGTGTTTTAAATATTATTGGCCCTATTTCTGCCATCATTTTTCACCTGTGGCCATGGCCCTCACTTTAACATCAGGCCCCCTGAAATAAGTAAAGCCAGCTGTAAGATACTTGTAAATTGACATATACCCCCAGTTTTAATCTGATATGGAAAACACAAGCCTATTTCCACTGATTCACTGTGAGGCAAAGACAAGTAGTGTGCAAAGCAGCAACAATTTAATAAAGGGGAAGAATACCATAAAATATCCTGGCTGTTTATTGTAACAACAAATTTTAAAAAAGGCAACATAGTCCTATAAACCTCACAAAAACTGTAATAATACAGATCTGGATTGACTGCATAAAAATGAGAGAACACAGAACATCAAAATTAGTGTGACTTTTCAACACTTCCTTACCATACTGAGGCTCACTGAGCTGAATACCAGTATTTGCACGTTCACCCTTGTTAAATTCCAAGGGAAATGAACTACCATGTACATGCAAGAACTGCACACTTATTATCATATCACATATTCATACTGAGCAAAGTGGTGAAGATGAAGAAGGTGGAAAAAGGTAGAAACACAGAAACCCTCTTAGCATTTTATAAGCCAGCTGCACTGCAACAGAAGTGTTTCATTGACAAAGAGGCAACTTAAAGATCAACTAAGGTCAAAATTATTTCTAGTGTGATATTTTTTGCACTGGGAAACTGATTCACAAAAATGAAAACATCCTGTGGGAACATGAAAATTTGAGACATTTCTGGTGGGACCCATGTTTCTCTGGGCTTCTCTTGTTCCTTGACAATATGCCTGATAGAGACCAAAAGCGCCAGGCCATTTGGTGCCTAGGTACCTCACAGAGCTATTTTATTCATTACTCTGGATCTCACAGGCATTTTAGGCCACTAGAACCAAGGATTTGCAGGCCCTTTTGCTCCATGTCACTTTGGCTAAGCAATTGCTGTACAAGGGTACCAAGATGTGAGTGATTTCAGGGTCAAGAAGAGAATATTTTATTTTTAACATATAAATGTTTCAGTGGAGGATTATCTAAAAATAAAATACTGATGAACTGCTGATCTGTGAAAAAGAGTGAGGTTAAGGTTTGGGTGTGTGTGTGTCCCTTATTCAAGACAGTAAGTCTTTACAGAGAGAGTAATCAGGCATTGGAATGGCCTGCCCAGAGAGGTGGTGGATTCACTGTCCCTGTAGGTTTTTAAGATGAGACTGGATGTGGCACTGAGTGCCATGATCTAGTAATCACAGCGGTATTGGATCAAGGGTTGGACTTGATGATCTCGGAGGTCTCTTCCAACCCAGCTGATTCTATGATTCTCCATAAAAAAATCTCAAACTGGAAAAAGACCAGAAAGTCTATTTCCTGACCAGCTCTATTTAAAATAGTACCCACAAAAGCCAAAAACTTAGATATTCACACATAGCACTTTTTCATACAAGCTACCTTTAAAGAAAAAGACAAAATTTCAATTCTTTTAACATGCACATACATGCATACAAATTAAAGCAAATACTCTTTGGAAAAGAAAGACACAGAATGGGTACATATTTTTAAAAGCATGAATAACTATGTCCATAGCACTACATAAAAACACTCCACAAAGTGAGATAAAGTTCTTGACCCTGATCATTCACTCTGTGTACCTGTCCATGCGCTTGGATCCCCTGTGCAGATTTGCTTCAGTATTTGCTAAGAAGAAAACATCAGTGACAGCTCCCAGTAAGTGCCATGGACAAGGCTGTACGAGGTTTGACTCCATTCTTCCTATATAGTCCACTAAACTGTGCCACAGGCTTGCAGTCACCCACACCTCTGATGCACAGATCAGGGTGTAGCAGATCAACTTTCAGCTCCACACTAGAAGAGCTCACAATTCTATTGAGTTGGAAGTCAGCCCTCATCTCATTTTAGACACTTCAATTTGGGCAAATAAAGAAAATATTAACTACCATGTTTGAGGGCCATAGGGACACGTAACATCAAGAGAATGTTCATGGCCAAACACTGTAGTATGGTCAAACACTGTGTAGCAGGCAGATTGTACCATTTGTTTCAAGGCCAAGGAAGGTTCCTGACCATGTAGGAACATGTCAACATTGCATATGCAGTTATTTGCAAGCATACTCCTGCATGCAGACTCCACACAAACACCAAAAAGAATTTGCTCTGCTTCTACAGTTTGTAGGATTTGAAAGAGTGACTTGCCCACTGCACATAAATATTAAGTTTCAATATGGTGCAAGGTTGAAGACAACATAACCTTACATCACTTCCAAAATGTACTTAATCTCATTTAATCTGCCATATTCATATTACATCTGGGTTTGCCTCCACTGAAAATAAATGTACGTTTCACTAAGGAAGCATACACGACATTTCAGTCTAACTCTTTAGCATAAAAATGTAGGATATAATAAATTATAAAAATATTACAATATCAGTAATCATGACCAAATTAATATGTTATAGGTAGGTTAGACCACCTTACCTTTAGTCCAGTTAAGCTCAAGCTAAAGGATCGGAAAATATTGGAGATGTAAGACAGATAAACTGGATTTTCTCACCTTTTGTTTTTCGACAGCTTTAGTGCCAAGTAACCAGGTAATCTAAATTTTAACTTACATTATTTGTGGAAAAAAGTATGATCAATCTCATAAATTTACATGGTTTAATACATTCCTATTATTATGTTTGAGTTTTCAATTGCATTCCTCTGGCTGTAAACCTCCAATCTGTGTTTATTCAGAGGTTCTCATACAGATTCAACTGAGATAGCAAAAAAGAAAAAAAAAAATTCTACCTAGTCATTAGGATTACAAACTAATCAAACACTGGATTAGAAACTTTGAAACAATGTTTGTCTTAGATTTTACATATTTACCTTTTTCTTTTATATGCTTTTGATTTTAATTATTTAAGCACATAATCATTTGTATTCATTTCATATCTCTGAAGCATGTGGATTTGTCATGCCATTGTTCTTCACTACATGGTAACTTCTCAAATAAAATTATTTCCCTCTTACTGCTAACCTACTGCCTCAGGCACTGTATCTTGAGCTTTCAGAATTTTCAGCAGAGGAAGTGGGGCTAAATCATGGAACCAATGAATAGAAATAGATATTACAAATGTTTGTGGCCAAGCCTTGGCGTTATAAGTCATGCAGGACTAAGGATGAGATGGACTAAGGATTGAAAAAGTCAAAGCAAAAATCCTCTTTGCTCCATCAGGAAAAAAGCAGATCTACATTTTGGCTCAGGGGACACCTTATAGCACCTCACAGTAACTAAAGATGACCTAGAGGAAAGCTGGAGAGGGACTTTTTATGAGGGCTTGGAGTGATGGGAGAAGCAGGAATAGGCTTTAAACTGAAAGATGGCAGGTTTAGGTTGGATACTAGGAAGAAATTTTTTACTGTGAGGCTGATGAGGCACTGGAATAAGTTGCCCAGAGAACCTATGAATGCCCCATCCCTGGAAGTGTTCAAGACTGTGTTAGATGGGGCTTTGAGCAACCTGGTCTAGTGGAAGGTGTCCTTGCCCATGGCAGGGGGATTGAAACCAGATGGTCTTTAATGTCTCTTCCAACCCAAACTATTCTACAATCCTACAATTGTGACTGAAGGATTTGCTAAATACATTATGCTTTATGTGCAGTGAACCAAGGCCGTCTGCTTTGGCTTCCCACCCTGTGCTTTGGTTTTCCACCTGAGCAGTGCTGGCTGGGGACTGCTCTGTGGACTCACACAATGGCACAGTTAATGTGATACCAAGTATATGGTGGCCACGAGAGCAGGAAGCCCTTGAGCATTGCACATTTGTTCTTTTTTTGTTGCACAGCAGCATCACTTTGCAGATATCCCCTCAGAAGTGTTTCTCTGTGGGACAATGCCACAGTGCTGCTACATGTAGGACAATTAATTTTGCTGCAAGTCTTCTGGCACGGATTTTGCCTGAGGTCACAAGTTGGTCCCTGAAGTGGAGTTAAACTACAGGAAAGTAAGTAACTGTGGTTCAGTTCTCCATGATGAAATGTAAGTACACAAAAACACATTCTTTACCCTGCAAGAAACCTTTTTGTACATTTAACCTTTCCGGTTTTATAACTGGGGAGTTAAAAAAAAGTCTTATGCTTTTTTCCTATCAGGAAAAACCTTTATTGACTAATACCCTGAACTCAGATGTCATGAGTGCTTGGTATTGATGTACACCATTTGCTGTAAATTGAAAGACTCATGAGACCACAGCCTATTTTTTATGGACATAAAGAATCCAGAGATTAATGCATAAGATCTTAAATAACTATTAGGTTGTTAGTAAACATTATGACAGGCTTATTTCCTCCCTAGTTTATAAAAAGAATGAAAAGTGGAAAATTCAATGAATTTAAACATTATGACCAACCATTTACTTGATTTACAATGAATTTGTACAGTGCTTGATTTACACCAGTCATATCACTGTTTCTCTGCAAAACACAGACAATTAAGTAATGATTCACACTTCTGTGAACATAGAGGAAAAAAGATCATCATCTTTTCTCATGCCTGTTTCCCTTCCAGCATGATCAGACCTCAAAAAACGAAGACTAATCTGATGACATGTTCTTCAACAGTTGGTCGACACTTTTTAATCAGAAATACTGAGAACAACCCTGAGTGGACGTGCCTGTCACTCATGAGTTAGACATGTGTCTGTGCTAGCACAGCAGCTGAAGTCTCTAAACACTTTGAATGGTATTTTATAATGGATTGACTCACCATGCCTTTATTCTCTTAAAAGCTGAGATGGTGAACTGACAAGCCTTGCAGCTATATACAAAGGAAAAAATAATGTTAACTATCTCCTTTATTTTTCAGGATTTGACATTTTTCTCCACTGTTACAGAAAATACTGAATTTTATTCCCTTGGGACAGACACCTTTAATAAAAACTGGTATAAATGTAGTGCACAAAACTGAAATCTTTTTCGAGTTGAAAGCAATGAACCCCAAAAGTCAATGCTTCATGATAGCTACATAACAATCATTTCACCTCCTGGGCAAACCCTAATCGTTATGAGAGTACAAGAATATGTTAGCTCTTTAAAAATTAAGCATGCCAGTAAATCTTCCTCCTAGCTAATGAAAGCAACTTTTTATTCAAGCAGGCTTCCCATTAAAATAAAATGAATAAAAAAACCCAGCCAACAGTTCACTGTAACTAGCAATTGCTTCACTGTGATGTCTTTGAACAGAAACGTAAGGATAGAACTGTCTGAAACATAAAATGCTGGCATCTGAATATTGCTGTTTATAAAACTATGAATGACAAAAGTCAGCATCAAAATGTTACAGATTTTGTTTCAAAAGCTATGCTATGTTAGTACTTTATATTGTGACATGGGACTAAATAACAACAACATAATGGCATAATAATTTAACTATCATATAATTCTTTTGACAATAATTAAAAACAGGTACGATTTTTAAAAAATATTGATACACTGTATCCTCTTTTCAAGGTCAAAGTGTTTCCTTGTTTTATTATAATACAATTTGTTTCTTTTAGTGCAGCTCCTAGCAGCAGCTTGCAGAAGTTTCCACTTTTGAGTGTGATTTTCTTTCTCTGAGTGCAGAGAGAACATAGAGGGAAAAATTAGGCTAGATAGATTCTTAAAATGCCTTGAATTCTCACAGTTACCTTCTCAATGCCACATGCCTTCCTTCTGCACAGTAGCAGTAGTAGTATCAGCTTTACAAAGGACTGGAAAATCCATGTATGTTCATAACATTTTCATACCATCAAAGAAAAAAAATCATGGAAATCTCTTTACTGAAGGAAGCAGTGGGACTCACAGACTGTGAAATTAGAGAGTAGTTACAGAAATTATCAGCAAATTTTTAAACAGAAAGAGTTGATATGCTAAGACATTTTTATTTATGCAGTACCATCTACAGACTGCAATCTCATTCTAAATAAAGTATATATTTAATGGAATTAATTAGCTTACTGAAAAATAGTGAGATACAATTTTTGTCTCTTTTTTTCTACAAGTATTCCACAGCTTTTTTATTAATCATTTTCAAAATAGCTGTTCCAGATAACACCTCATCTACAGAATTCAGATAAATCTGATCATGTTAAAAGCCAAGAAGACTTGAAAATCAGATTTTCAAAGAACTGATCACCGATACATACTATATGCAGTCCATTGTATTTCAGTGTTCCTCTGCTTTGAAACAAGAAAAAGGAGGCAGATTGTCTACTGAAGAAACCATCTAGAAATTCAGAAAAAAACATATTATTATACAGGAACGCAAGTTGCTCTCATAATTTAAGGACCATTATTATAGGAAATATCAAACCATAAAAAGGCATTTCTTGAGTGCTTATGATCACAGAATGTTCCTGTTAACACAGAATCCAAAAAATGGTCTGTTGCCACCTTTGTGTTCTACCTTTGTAGTGGCTTGCACATGAAGAATGTGTCAAAGGGCAAACAACTGCCCAGTAAGGAGATGTTGAGTATTGACAGCTATGTGCCTGTACAGAAAATTTGAAAATACTTATTTTTATGATTTTTTTATGATGCTGGCTATAGGCTATATTATTCTATAGCATTTGATACTCTAGTAGGCCCCTTTCACTACACTTTGCTAAGTTTATTCCAATTCTCTCAGCTTAACGAGACTTCTATTTTACTTAAGTTCCCATATCTTCAGAAAACATTTATTAATTCATTTGCAAACTCAACCTCCTTTTTCTTTTAATGAGATGTAATTATTATATATTTATGGCAAGGTTTAAAAATGAAGAGCAAAGCTATTTTTCGTTCTTCCTCTATACCACTAGAAGGTAGGGGAGAAAGTATACAAGAAGATCCAAAGCAAAGAAGTAAAATTTACAAACACGAGGTAAAAAATAAAAAGATACGGTTGTGGGATGAGTATAGCTTTCTGTTTGAGCTTAGATGCAGTTAGGGTTAAAAATACTTGAAATTCAGCCAAATCTGAGTAAACATTATGACCAACCATTTACTTGATTTACAGGAACCATACAACCAGGTCTACATAATCTTCACCTGAATTACATTTCTTAGGACTTATTTAATTAAATAAGTAGAAAGATTCTGAACTTTGCTTCCAAATGAAGGCCTATGACTATAAACCTGGTTTTATTTAGGGTTTTTAGAAGCTAAGATTTAATGGTGCATAATTGCTTTATCAGTTTTCTCAGCATAAATCCTAACTTCAGTGCCATCAAAGATAAAGTTTCAGACAATCGAGTTTCTCTATAAATAGGCATATGAAGCATATCAAGGAATGATGGAACAATAATTACATTTCCATCCTACTCTTTGTATTATGTGAAGAGGATTTCTTTTCAATTTAAATCATGGAGCATTCTGCCCCGATGTGCTGTCTTTCTCCAAACAATCATTTCCAAATGAGATTGAACACTGGAAACCTTCACAGGAGCAATCCTCCTATTCTGTTGTTTTTCCCTGACTACTTTAATGAACAATAATGCAATAATTGATTTTACAGATATTTTTCAACTGTTTAAATACTACAGATATAAAAAAGGATTAAGAAGTTATAAAAATTTACACATTTTCTTTCCTTTTTCTCTCAGACTTCCTTTGTGGGTATGGGAGATTTCAAAACCAGCACTGCTGTTTATATCCAAACCTTTAAAAGATAACCTAGAGTCAAAAATCTCATCATACAGATTTAAAAATTAGATTTTTGGGGTGCATAATCAAGTCATAATTTCACTCTGGGGCATTACTTCTTAAATAAGAGACAGAAGCACTTTTCCTCCACTAAACTTGGTAATTTGAAGTTTGGAAGAGGAGTAAGAGAGAGGACCAAGGAGTTCTTTACTGTCTCCATTCCCCTACAAGCTGACAAGACACAAAATGTCAGGGGATGGGATAAAAAAAGGTGATCTGGTTCTCCTATGATATTTGGAAGTCAGAAGTTACGTGGCACTTTTCAAAAGAAACAACAAAAGTTGCTGTAAAGGCAAATAATTCCACTCTCTGGACTCACATTTTGGTCACTAGTTAAAACCAGCAGTTTATGAGGAATTAAGCCTTAGTACATGCACCACATGGTAGAGGACAAGGCATACTGGTAAGGCCAACGTCTGCCTCATATGGCTAGTCTCAAGTTAAAAATAAAAATGGAAAAAAACCCAAAACACCCAAAAGCCCCCACAAAGACTGTAGAACTATCAGGTCATTTTGCAAGTCCATTTATTCCAGAAAATCATGAGGCAGTGTAACCACTGGCCCTTTGCCCACTTTAACACACAGTCTGTTGCACTGAGCAAGAACTGCATGATCAGACATGTACTACACTATGTGTTTAAGTCTTCCTGTTCTGCAGTACAGTCCTTTCTATTATTTTCTAAGTCCTAGCTACATTCCATAAAGAGCTGCTGAGCTCTGTTCAGGCACAGTTTTCCATGAAAAAAGACTGGCAATGATATGACAGTCTCCATAAAACCAAGCTGAAAACTTTTCTTGAAACAATCTTCTGGAACTCTTCTTGTCCTTGGCCAGGATTTCTGCATGTAAGTGGGAGATAATGCAGACTGAATAGATCGCTTTTAAAAGTTTTACTAATTTTCATTAAGACGGTTCACATGAGTTCTCAGGGCCCCTCAGTGGAGGTTTTTAATCACATTGTGTCTCTTGCGCTACAGTGATCACAATGCTAATCTCTGTAATTTCACATTTGGGAGCTCACTTTTCAAAGTGTAAACAACTGACACTAACTTCACAAAGAACATTTTTCCAGAGGGAATGCAATGGTAAAGTCACAGAGAAGCATCATAAGCCAAAAAGTGAAAAAAATTAATGTAATTGCCCAAGGAAAAGAAAGCCATCATCAGTTTCCTTCCCCTGTGCTGTAGAATGTACATGAATAAAATCCACATGAGTAATATTTTGTGAGGGAGAAAACTTTGCCCTGTTGATGAAACTCAACCATCCAGACAAATCCAGCCTGTGAAAAACCCCCATACCTTTAAAGAAAATAATGTGAGTAATTCCTAAGGGTCTTTGAGCTTGGTAAATGGCAAGAGTTCTGAGATAATAATGTAGTTGTATTGTAATGTTGTTTAATGTCATTTGCTGTTAGCATTATTCATACAAAGATGCTATTGACTTGTAATTCCTTGAAAAGATGATCTTTCATAAAACCTGCGTTACTGAATTCCTTGAGCTTTTTACCATTTAAAGATTGCAGATGACTTCATGGGGTCTATTAACGCCTCGACTGACAGAATGCTACAGCACCTGACTAAATATAGAGAAGAAAAAGAGAAAAGCAGACCTATAATCAGCGTTGCTCGAAAGAGAAAATGCAGGCACCATGCCAATTCTTACATTAACTATCACAAATCTATTAAGACATTTCTTCCACCTCAATTCATTTACATTATACTATTAATAATGGCATAACTCCCACACTCCTATTTCAGAGAGCATACCACTAATGCTACAACTCTAAACATAAAAACTTCTGGCAAAATTATGAAATGCATATTTAGAAAAATTACCAAAGAGTTGAAGATGGGATAATGCACTTATTGTGTTTGCAGTACTCCCACATTACTTCTAACACAAAACACAAAGAGTCACAGAAGGACTTTAATCTACAAGGGCAGAAAATTGAAAGATAATTAATTTTTTTGCCCACTCCAGAAAGTTATAGCATTACAATGAATGATGTAACCTCTCAACCTTTTTTTTTATTATTACTCTACATACTCTTTGCACTTTTATGTAAGAATTCCTTTTAATTTTATTTTTTTCCATATTTGTAATCTCTCTATTTTGAAATTTGAAACATGGCATACTTAAGCATTTCATAAACTATCCCATTTATTACAGAATAAAGGGTCTCAGACCAAGGGGGAAAAGTCTGTATTTCAGTGACTGTGTCATGATACATTCTTTGGAAATTTATATTATATATATATGTCACAGGAAATTTACGGAATGCAAGATTTCAGTATTGTGCTGCTGGAAGCAGTTCTGGTATATCATAAAATGCTGAGGACTGATGAGTTTTCTGATTGAGATTCTTTTTGATGAAATATAACTTACCAAGGAAATCTCTGACAACCACCAGGAAAGCTTTCAATATTTTGTGTAAGAATTTAGGGTTTAGCTATTTAAGGCTTCTCAAAAACTCAGGTAGCTCTTATGACCCTTCGTCATAATAACTTTAAAGAGGAGATGTGGTTTAAGCCTCACAGGAGTTCCCTTGCATTTAATAAGCATTAGTTCCCTAAGGCCTGTCCCTCCAACAGGCTATACAAGATTGGGTTTGATTCTCTTTCATTTTGACCATTTAAAAAATTCCTCAGGATCCTCTAACCTCAGCACTTCAGAGGTTTTCTAACCATTCTAGAAGGCAGGAGGAGGATGGAGGAGAGAGGATTGTGGGAAATGCTATTCCTTCTCTCATTTTTTCTTTTTCCTTTGAACAGTTGATTAATTAACCAAAGAAATCTTCCACCCAGCCTACCCAGTCTTGATGTCTAGATAAAAAATAACTATAGAGTGCACATACCATTTTGATGATACTTTGTTCCCTCAGCATGTTTTCCTTCTTGAGACTCAATCAGGCAAATCAGTGAGTTTATGACTATTTCTAATGCAACTGAATTTAAATTAAAAAACCCTCAAACTGATAGAATAACACAAGTCTATGTTTAGTACTAGAAGTTAAAGCAGGTGCTACTAAAGCTTCATCCATGCAAGTATTATTATGTTTTGGGGAATTGTTCTTGTCAGGAAGGGTAGTGAGGGCTGAAGGAAAGAAGAGATAATTTTTTTTATTAGTACCACATGTTCCAAGATCCTGCCCCTTTCTTTAAGGTGATGGCAAAGGAAACTGCTGTTCAGGAATCAGATATGAACTGCAATTTCACTTCAATGGTTTACAATCAAAGGAAATTAATATTGCAATAGGAGTACTAATGTGTAATTCTCACCAAAGGGATTTTATTGGCCCACTCAGAACTCAACCAGGAAAAGATTTCCCATTTGGGCTTTAAGTGTTCTTAAAGTTTTGACAAATTACTTAAAAAAGACACTTTAATTCCTTATGACTAAATCAAAAGCAAACTGCATTCAATTTAATTCTGTAAGGGAACCTCTATTCAGGGATTTATTGCTTTCTTTTTCCTATTTAACACCTTTAGTTAATCCATCTGAACATTTTGGAGAAGTGGTTTTTAGGCAACACCTATTCATTCATTCCTCTCTCATTATTCATCATTAAGCCATCTTATTACTGTCCCAAGAGTATTCAAGCTTCACAATACCACACCTCTAGCAGGGTCTTTTGGGACATTCATTTTGGAATATCTGCCATTCACCTTTAACCACTGAGAGAAGCACCACTGTAGTAGTAAGAGGAGTAGTAATGGTGGTTATAGTTAAAAGGAAGCTTTGAAATGTGCCCCAGAATTACAAGGAGAAGCTGATCTTTGGGATAACTCCGTAAGTCACGGAAGAACTGCATTACTTTAGAGTTAAGCTTCAACAGATTAAGAGCAGAAACTATTGAAATGTCATAATTCAAAATCAGGAAGAAGTATTTCCACAGATGTCTTATTTATAAACAGGTAAACGTGTGTTTGCTTCATTACAAACGCAACCTTCACTGTGATATTCTGGACATGCTTGAACACAGCATTACCAACTACAAAGCCAGTATCTATACAGATGTTATCTGGTTGTTTTGACCCGAACTTCAGGAGAATTAAAAAGATTAGGGTAAACCTCACTCCCCTTCCTTGAGGCTTTCTATGGTCTTTTCAATTTCATTTTAGTTTGTTGATTTGTTCTCTATCATCCGTACTTCCAAATTTGCTAAAAGAGAAATGCAAGAGATGCCTCAGAGCAGTTTGCACTGTGGATAGCACACAGCTGCTTACCTGTTTAACTGCATAAAGGAGGCGACCGTAACAGTACATCATGACCACCACAGGGATGACCAAGCAGAATATGAAGAGGCAGATGATATAGGATGTGGACTCAGCTGACTCTGAGGACCAGCGTACTGAACAGCTTGTACCTGCACCTTCTACCCCATAACTGCTCCAGCCGATCAGAGGTGGCACAGTCCAGACTAAGGAATAAATCCAGGAGCCCCCAACTGCCAGCAGTGCCTTCCGGTAGTCATCGCTGCGCTTGTTGCACAGGGTGAGAGTGCTGTACCGCTCGTAGGACAGGACGGCCAGGGAGATCAAGGACACGATGCCTGCAACCAACCAAGAAATGTAAATGCTTACTTTCATTATTTTGCATGGTGTCCATTCCAAATCCCAAGAAAGCAGATGGTTATTTAGTTATTACATATTTGATTATTACATATTGATACCTATTTAGTTATTACATATTACATATTTGAAGCAACAGTGAAAAATATTTTCATTATTCTCTTTGCATTAATCCTCACTGGACCTTGTTGCTCTGTCCACCATGTCAAATTTTAACTCAGATTTATTTGATATTGAAAGATTTTTATACTTGAGAGATATTCATCTTCCAGTCAGGTTTTCTGCTTTATCTGTTTTAGTATTACACAGGGGAAATCAATTTTCTTCCTGAGCTAATAAAATGGTGAAAGATTCTTTTGATAAGATTTATTCCATTTTTAACATCCAAGAGCATTGTCAAATATATTGCATTGACTTTTATACATGCAAAAATATATATTTAAGACTATATATTTAAGATTGAGAGCCCCAGAATGAAAAAAGCACTTGCTTCTTTTGCTCTGCCCCATCAGCTAGAAGTACCTGCAGTCACGACCACTCATATATGGAAACAACAGATAACCACATCATGATTGTCATTTGGCAAGTTGCAACTTTATTTACATTTATATCACATCTAAAATAATCACTCTAAAAAGTGATTTAGATTAATATTGAGCCTTAGGTGTCATTAACCAATCATCCAGAGAAAAACCTAAAAATCTGGTTTCCATTTCCATTCTCTTTTTTAAGGTTCGGGATCCCAACTCCCTCTACAAAACTTTATGGTTTTCCATGGCAGATACTTAGGCATGACTCAATAGTATGACTTTTGCTATTTCCTATGTTTTTGTTCTCCTTGCAGCTTCCTTACAGTTCTTGGTGACAAAACACTCGATAACACTTCCAGGATTTATGACAAAAGGAATTGGTTTGAAGAAATTTACAACCATCATTTCCAATGGTTTCCAGTCCTCTTATTTTAGTCCTGTAAGATAAAAAAAACTGAATAGTCCTGAAACCAGGACTATTTTCATGATCTTTGATATTAGCAACTGCCAATAATACAGTAGCACTGAGATACGTATTCTGCCAAAATTTTGAGTGGTACCTACTCCCAGCAAATTTATTAACAGAAAAGGTGATCTTCAGGGTAATCCACAGCTGTAACCCATTTCCCCATTTAACTGTCAGCTTCTCCTATGGCTCCTTCCCAGGCATGAAATGGAGGTGAGTCATAGACTCCCCTGGGAACAGCATTACTCTATCCTGTACCTGGGCAAAACCACCCCTCCTCACACACATACCCACACAGGGAGCAGTAAAATATTCTCTCCGGGCACAGCATTTTGTTCCTCTTCTCCTTACAATTCAGTGACTCATTTCTGAGTTTGCTGGATGCAGGCACAGCTATTTCTGTCATCCTGACAACAATTTGCAATTACTTTGTGCAGAGCTGGGAATGGCAAAGAACCCCAGAGGAATGCAAGCATTGCATAGGATGCTTTATTTCTCAGGGGAAGAGAAGGCAAAAAGGTGTGAGGAAAAGGCAACTTTTGGAGAAGAAAACATCTTTCTTTTTACAAGAGTCTCCTGAATTATTTTCTGTACATTACTGGGAAGTCAGTCCTAAATGGTAGATACATTTACAGCTGTAACAGCTCTACTAAATTCCAACTGATAAACTGACCTGTTTTAAGGCTATTTTAGAGGCAGTGGAGACTTTATGATCATCCCTCATCTAATATGATTTCCTACATAACACTGCTCTTGAAAGCCCTTGGACTCGAGCACAAAGAATCTACTGCTCTCTTTTTGCTCCCAGCCCACCCTTACTTATCTTAACTTTCTTAGCAATGCCTCTTTTCCGTGCTTTATCTGCTTGACTAAAAAGCTTCTCACTATCAAAAACGTTTAGCTCATGTAGGTACCTAAGGCAAAAATCCAGATTTTGTATTTGAAACTTACGCCTTGGTAAGGTGATATAGATATATTTCTGTATTTTATATCAGACAATCATGGGCTAACAGAAAACTGTCTTGGGAACAAGAAATCTCTTTCCTCCCAGCTGAGTGCTCTACAGCAAGGACCTATTGTTCTTACTCTACCTCTGATGGCAATTGAGGCCACATTTTCCCTACTTTGATGAGATGGCAGGTGAGATGTACTTTTGTTGAGAATATCCTACATTCCTGCATGTGCAGCGTTGCCTAGTAAACCCAGATGGGGTGTTCAGACTTTCCTAGCTCAGGGCCTTGCCTCCTGGATGGCTGCCAGCTCTGCCTGCTTGCCCCTGTGGCTGTGCTACTGCCCAGCAGCTTCTTCTGGTGTGTATTGTCATGATTTATGGCATGCGTTTACATTTCCTTTTGTTTTCACCTGCTGCCAAATACAAGGAAGATGCCGAGCTTTTCTTGTGCTGGGATTTATGATGGATGGCAGTATGGAGAGGACCTGAGGACAACTGGCCATGAATACAGGATTACTTGCTTTGAGATGCAGAAAAGACCTGTCTTAGACTGTCATAGAATTAATGCTCAGATATTGAGTTAGGATCATGATAATGTCAGTGAAGAATAAATCAAATATTAGCACTCAGAAAAAAACACAAAAGACTGCCTTTAAATTATAAAAAATATCTAGTCTTATCTATACAGAATAAAATGAGAGACTCTTAATTGCACATCTTGACAGAAGCCAATTCATCTTCACTCACATTTTATTATTGAGTTCCACTGACATGACACAAACTATACTTTTCTCTGGAGGACAAGAACTGTCATATATGGAATCCCACCAAAGTTCAGGAAAAAATCCAATATTTTTCTTTTTGGCACAGTAAGGCTTCAATGCCTGAAATTTTTAATAGCACTGAAATTAATACCACTGTGCACTGACTTCTAATACTTTCAAGACAACAAGGGAAAATGGGGAAAACACTGAAGGGTTCGTAAGTTCATAAGAGATAATAAAAGAACTCAACATTCTTCATATGGTTTAAATTTACTAAGCCAGAGTAACTTTTTAGAAAAATTACATTCAGTTTCAAAGAATAGAAGTGGTGTTTTGAAACACAAAAAGGGGTGAAATTAAGAGCCAAAATCAAAACAAAAATTAAACAAGTAGCTATTTCCAACAGTGAGATACATTCTGAATTGGCTGTGAGTAATGAAAACATTTATTACCCAGGTGAGGAAGAAACAGGAACAACAGAGGCCACACCAACCCTCTCACAGTCTACTTTTGTGGCCTTGTGTAGTGTGTACAAAGCCACAAGACGTACCCCAACCCTCTACATCAACACAGCAGTTCCATCTAATCCTGCTGATGGCCTTTCACCTTAGCAGAGAAGCCAAGACTGTTCAAAACCAAACCAGGATGCACATCAGGAAATAACTTTGCAGTAGATCAGCTCCAATATCCCTGATTGCTAAGAATATCCTCAGCCTTTTAATTAAAAAAAAAAAAACAAAACAAAAAAAAAAAACAAAAATGGAAAACAAAACCAACCAACAAAAAAACCACAACTTTTTTTCTTTTTTTTTTTAAATCTCACTCTTTTATTAGTTCAATAGCTGGATCCTAGAAACTTACCACTATCATTTGATTAATTATAATGAGTACACAGCCCAAATTCACTGGAATGAAACAACATAATTTCATGACAAAGGCAAAACTGGGTTTTGTGTTCAGTATTTAGTTTGGCACCGGCTGGCAGTAAAATACAGGTATCAGGTGTATAATAGTGAATAAGCTGCCAGCAAAAAGAAATTATTATTGCCTTGCCCTTTATATGCTTTTCAATAGCACCTAGTATGATCCTCTCCACAATTTTTCCAGGTACTGATTTTAGACTAACAGGCTTGTAGTTTCCTCAGTCCTCCTTCATGCCCTTCTTGTAATATGGTTTGGCTAAAGTAAAATAAAGCTTCTCATTTTTCATCGTGCCTCCTAGCTTTGCCTATCAGAGTTTTCTTAATGCCATGTGCATTTAACTGTTGTGACCTTTGCCAAAAATCCTGCAGTTATCTTGGTGTTCTATTTCATGCCCTATCTATTGCAGTCAGAGGAATTAGTGAGAATCTCAGCTTTAAAACAAAAAGCAATTATACTTTAGAATTCTCTTTGAAGAAAAGACTTGAATGTAATCTCCATGCTCTTAACAACCAGAAAACAAATTAAAAAAATTAATGTAAGTTATAAAAATAAGAAAATATAATTTTAAAGCTAATCATAATGCTTTATGCCAACATTTCATTCTAATTGTGCAGCAACATTTAGACTACATATATTAATTTCATATGCGTTGTTTTTTCTAAACTTGCAACAAAATTAGGTTCATGAATTGCAAATCTAAATAGAATTTGATTCCAACAAATATTTAGGGCCTCAAGCTGATACCTAGCCAAATAACTCCATAGGAGTCAATCACAGTGAGAAAGATAATTTGCTCCCCCAACATTTCATGCATATACAAGAGCAAAGATGAGGTTCTCACTGAACTGTACTGAAACATGACAAAAAAATACAGTGCAAACTGTGTTACAGGAATAGATAATTATTCAAAAGTTAACCATGGAAATAAATGACTTTGAGGCAAGTTGGATGTGCAACATAAGCCTTTTCTACACAGCAATTACTTGCAGTGAATAGAGTGCAAGAAATTAAATTTCAAGTCATAAACCAGGGCAGGCATCTATTTATAGGACTATCATCTGAGACATTATCTATTATTTACTTTTATTTAAGAATCTGTACATTTCTTCCTGGCAGCACAGCACAGACTATGTTGTGAAAGGCACAGCAAATCATTATGCTTTGTTCCCATGAGTCCCAGCTAAAAGCGTTACATTCTCTTATTAGTTTTTGCTCATTTGTGCTGCTCGCTGATGTAGTAATTGGAAAGGGGATGCAGTTCACCCACAGTCTGTAGGTTATGAAAAACTGAGAATCACAGAGATTCAGCCTACACTAAGTCAATGTTTTGACTCCTAACTTAGGTATATTTGCCCTCTTAAATCTTCTGAAGGTCATTGTTAGAGCTCTGGAGCATCATGGTGGCATGATGTATATCCTGCCTTATGTTATCAAGGATCAGAGGCAATGCAAAGAAGCCACAGGCAACCTTAGGCAGACTGGGCTTGGAAGAATGCAATAGCACCTTCTTCAACAAGAAATTAATGGAGCAAAACTAAATCCAAAGGCTTGCAAAAACCCAATATAGATTTACCACATCCAATCTCCATGCGGGTTGATTTTATCCACTCACAGGCATTCTCTCATAGCTTTCATTCTCTCACACTCTCCAACCACACACCCACTAGTACAAAGGTCTGTGCTTAAGAGGTCTGTCCAGAATCTCTTGTGTAGCAGAGAGAAACAGAGACTCTAACTATCAGTTTGTCAAACCCCTTGCTTACAGGTTTCCCCTTGGCAACAAATTGGGTTTTGGATAGAGCTTTTGTACACTTTAGGTGTCCACCATCATTATGAAATCACCCACTGCTTATGAATCTTACCCATATAAACCTTGTGTGTCTCAGGTGAGACTGCTGTTCCCTGTTTGCATTTCTTCATATGGAAAACACATCTGCCTGGAACACACCCATCTACACAGGCATTGTTTCTTTCATGGTGAGGTACCAGGGAAAGAAATGGCAGGTGTACCATGTTGTATCCTTGATGTCATGCTCCTCTCAGTGGGCTGCAGGATCCTCCACTGATGAGTTATGTTCTGTTCTTGTCAGCACACAGTCCTTCAGGCTAGCCTTAGTCAAAATACGTGCTCAGCTTTACTGCTGGGAAGAGTATTCTTCATTACCTACATGTGTCGTTCTCACTCTTCTTCTGTGCTGCATTCAGGTGTTTACACACCTTTCCCTTCATGCACTATTTAGCAAGACAGGGCAAAATGCCACTGAGAGACTGGTGCAAGGCAGAGAACTAGAGTGTGCTTGGCTGTTCTGCTGCTGAGACCCATGGAAGGATGGTGCCAGCTCAGCACCCTCCAGTGTGCATCAGACCATCTGCCAGCCATGTACAAAATGCAGAGGGGAAGTCAAGGGGATAGTAAGTGCTGGGGTTCCCACATGGCACTTGTGCTAACCCCAGAGTGGCCTGCCCATGGCAGAGGTTAGCCAACAGCAAGTCTAGCCACCTCTGCCTAAATGCGTTGCTGAAGGAAGAGAATACTGTGATGTTTCATACATTTACAAGACTCCATTCCTATATGTGTGTCTGTAGTACCTATTCCTGTGAGGCAGCTTTAACATAATATCCTAGGAAGGATATCATGCACCTGGAAGTGGAAGAGAAGCATGAACCAGCAGCTGGCAGTCTGGAACTCACCAAAAGTTGCACCTTTCCTTCTGCAGTCAGGCCACTGCACAGTGGTGAACAGTGAACTCAGAGAGGCAGCAAGCCAGAATGTGCATGGTGCTATAAGGACATTAGGAGAGATGGAAGAAGCATGCTCTGGTCTCCCCTTACAAATGGTATGTTGGGAAATACCTAACACAAGCAATAGATAGGTTTCTCAGAAACCTTATTTGTCCTAACACAGCTATGTTCCTTCCTTCTAGTCCCTCAGTTTTCAGCTGCTAAATCTGCTGTTCTATTACCTGGATAATATGCTAAAAAACTCTGTGGCAGTATGAGATAGAGATAAGATGTAGATGCACCCCAAGCTGGGAATATTGGAGAATCCTGTGCTGAGGTATTCTTCTGCTCTTTCTTCTTGATGACATCTTTGATTGTGCTTGTCCAAGGACTTAAATATAAACAACTGCAGCACTAAGCAAGACTCCTCTTCAAATGAAGGCTCTGAATACCTCAATGTGAAGGTTTCAAGTTTAATTCCAAGCTGTGCTAATGAATGGTTTTTCATAAATACATTACTGTGTTATACAAAACTAGTTTGATCACTGACCCGGTGCTGTTTTCAGGAGAAATAACCTTCCTGAATTTCAATGAGAGCATTTCTGTTATTTCTCTACAGAAATAAATCACTCCACACATGAAAATGATCTATAAACAATTTAAGCAACTTAAAAGTCATGACCTTTCCAACATATTTGTACTTCTATATCTCCTTAGAAGTCTTTCTGAAAACATATCCTACCTTATGTGTCCATCTATCACAGTCCATCAAGGACTGTGCAGGAAATACGATTTGTAGGTCTAATATTCTCAAGAGAGGTTTGGAAGCAGCAAAAGATAAAAAAATGCAACTATCTCTTTTGCTAATGGTTGTTCAATATTAAGGAGAAGTTTTGTTAGCTCTGGGCCAAACTACCTTACTTAACAACTGCCACAGCTTTGGACACTTTATGAGGGTGCACATAGAGCACATATCACCAGTTTTGTTTTACTGATAAGTAGAACTACTGGACTCTGCTTCCCTTTAAGTCCATGCATTTATTTCACAAAAATGCAGTGATCACCACTAATATAGTTGCTGTCATCAGAGACCTCCTTGCAGGTGAGTAGATAAGAATATTGTAATGATAAAAGCAAAAACTTTTAAAAGCTGAATCTCTGATTTGTTGATCTTTCTCACAGTATGTGCACTTTAGTAAAATATCTGAAACTATTCAGTCATAGCATCATAGAGGAAGAACAAAACTGTTAATTCTTTAAAAAAATTCTATTTTGTTTTCTAGCTCTGAGTCTCTTAACACAGACTTCAGTGAAGTTATGCAAGTTCCATCTCTTCTTACATGGTATTGGAATTGCGAAAAAGTGGCAGTGAGAATGCTGATTGGCCTGAAAAATCTGGGATAGGCAGCCCAGAATGAAACAAATTCAGTTAAATTAATAGAATAGTTAAGTTAGCTAACAACTTTCATAGCCACTAGGGCTAGCGAGCAGGTACTATCAAATGAACAAATCTGAGGGAGAAACAAGTAGATATTTTGAATATGGGAGTTCACAAAAATGTTATTAACATTATTAAATGTTATTGGGTTTCAGTTTTTGTTGGGGGCAGTTGGGTTCTCTGGTTGGTTGGTTTTATTTTCATTTTTTGAGATGAGAAGCCACACATCAACACTCAGAAGGGATGCAAACAGGTCTGGAGTGGCAGACATATGAGGCTACTGTTCCTTCCTCCCTAACTTCCAGTATAATATCCATTTTTTTCTTTTCCCTCCTAAACAAAAAGAAGAGATACATATTCTATGAGCTGCCAGCAGATTTTGGCAGAAGACCCAAACTTTTCCAGAGTGAAAAAGAAAGCCCACTGAACTTAGAAGACTTTTCAGAGGAAAGATGAATAGACCCAAAGTGAGCACTGGTTGTGGTGGACGACCAACCAGCCTGACTGGCCTGAAATTTACAGGTCAGTATCTACACTTCAGCAAATAAACAAATCACAATACACCATTTTATGATATAGCAAAACCACAATGTGAATATAACAACCGATAAGTTCAGTGCTAATATAAATGATATAAACTGCAGAGGAGTTCATGGGTGCCTCAAAAACTGACAGAAGCAGCTGAAAATTGGATGTGATTCCAAAATATTATTGACTGTATTTGGATATGTCTATTAAATATTTATATGATAAGCATAGAATAAATGGTTCAAAACCTCAAATATTCTTGTCTTTGATGACTCTAATTCTACTTGAATGCTCCCATGTTAGTGACCATATCACCATTTCCTTTAGATTTTTAAAGCATTAAAAACATTTCTACTTATTTAAAATTGAGAAAATATTTCCAACATTCATCTGTTACAGTTAGCAGTAACAAACAGTCTTTAAATGCTTTCAAAATACAAACAACCTCAGATATCATCAGTTCACTTCAAATAGAAATAAATGCACCAATTGCTATTTATCTAATGTCTATAATTGTTTGTTTTCTTTTGCTAAGATGACTTGGAATCATGAGTCCATTAAATTAGGCAATCATTCCTTTCTCCAAAGAATTATCTTCCTACTTAACTCTAATGGGAGTTACAGTTTAACTTTGTGCTTGAAAGAAATCAGTGAGAAATCACTGTTGGATCCAAGCCTGATGCGGCAAATCTGACGATAAACGTTACCAGTCCTGTTCAAGTAAATCTTTTGTACTCAACCGTCATTTCTATGTTTCATTCTTTGTACAACACACTCTTCCCTTTGTGTTTGGTGATATCTTGAATACAGATAGTACATATCACTTTTAATAGTAAAGAATTATCTAGGGTTTGGGGTTTTTTTTCTTTCTTCCCCCCTCCTCTGCTGAATTTTTAAATGTGTATACACTGTGCTTTAAGGGTGATCTTAATTCTTAGCTGTACCTGGTGATTTAAGATACATCACTGAGTACTATATACTTTTCTGCTATGTTATTAGTATGCCTATTCATCAATCAGAAAACCCCTAGTGGCATAAATATAGCAAAGAATTCCCTTTTGCATCTCAGTGATACCAGCATAGTACAAAAATATCCCCAAACATTAATTTCTGGCTCACTTTCCATATGTTATGCCGGATCCCTTCAAATTCAGGAAAGTAGGCTAGCACTTGCAAATTCAGCTTTCTAAATCGGCTGCCTCTGTATCAGTATATTTATTCTGCTGCCTTAGGGAACTGGAATGAGAAATGATGTCGGCACTAGATGGAGCTCCTGTACAGCAACATATCGGGAGAAATCTTTGGGGCTTATCTGCATGTGAAAAGCAGAACTGGATGTACAATGCTGGGGTAGCAAGAGGATACTCTCAGGTTCAGGTCAGCTTCACTGCAGCATCCCCATACCCATGCTGTCCTACAGTACTCCCATTTCCTGCCAAGACTGCTCCTTTTGAAACATGGGGGCATCCCTGGGATCTTCTTCCATGCTGTGGATCTGCATAAATAACATGTAGTCTCAAGGGTTTTCTACATGTGGGATATAGCACCAAATAAGCTAAGAAGTGAAATTACAGAGTAGATATCATTTACCAGCCGAGGAGCCAAGCAGAGCACACCTAACTTTCTTCCTACAAGCCTCTGCTTTTTCATTGCATGCAGCTTCTTATTTTTACTAAGAAGAGTATATGGGCTAATAATGCCAAGGTTGTTGGTTTGATGTCTGTATGGGCCACTCACTTAAGAACTGGACATGGCATTCCTTGTGGGTCCCTTCCAACTCAGAATATTCTGTAATTCTGTGATTCTAGAGATTTTCTATAATCTGGGGACTTTTTAGCAGTTGCCATTCCTAGGAGTTGAATACATTACAAATATTAACTCTTCTGAGTGAAATTTCTCTCATAAAGCCTAATGGTCAAGCTGGTTTTTATACTAACTAGGTATTAACTGGTCAATAAATATTCATAATTGATACTGTGAATGCAGCCTCAAAATATGTTGATCAGTCTTTACACTGCTGTTGAACTAAGAATTTCTTGTGCAGTCTTGCAATCCAACAACCTCACATGCTATAGCGGTGAGATGATTTGGAGAAGACTACTCCTATCTTTATCCAAGATCCCTTTGCTGGCTAAAGGACATGCAGTGGTAAGTGGTATTCTCAATTTCTTAACCCATCAGAATGACCTTAAAGAGGAGATCTTTTACTACATCCTTTAAGAGATTACTTGTAACTGATGCAGACAGAAATCCTTTGGAGTACATTTCTCCCAGACAGTGAGTCTAATCTGCACCACTGGAGAGATTGGTGGAAATTGCACTAGAAAGTACAGTAGTGGAGGTATGACACATTTGAACAAGCCAGTGTGGCTATCATGAAGGGAATTCAGACCTTACCACTTCATTAGAAGTCTGTAACAGTTCCGTGCAGACAGGGGCTGATAAAGCTGTTGATAAAGCCTACTTGAATTTTCAAACCACTTTGACAAGCCAGAAGGCTCCTAAGGATAGTAAGCTCCCTTGTAATAACAGAAATTTCACCTGGATAAATAATTGAGTAGACGCAGGAAAAAAAGAACAGGAGAAAATAATTAGTTTTCTTAGTGGAAAACGTGGCCAGCAAAGTTCCCCATGGACCTGTTCTAGGCCTTGAGCTACTCATCGCATTAATAAACGATCCAGAAAAGATGGTAAAGAGTGAAGTTTGCTTATTATACTATGCTGAATAACTCCAAAATCAATGAAATCTGACTGCAAAGTGCTGCAGAACAACCACATGAAACTGAGTCACTGAGCAGATGAAATGCACTACTGATGTAAACTGCCATATGTGGAGGAAAACAGACCTGGCTTTAAATACACAGTGATTGTTTCTGACTGACTTACTGCTCTGTAAAGAGTTATGATAGACAGCTTTATGCAAACCATTTCCACTAAGCAGCAATGCTCAGCATCATTTAGAAAAACAAACATGAGGGCTTATTAGAAAACGAAAACTGAGAAGAGAAAATGTGAAAAGGCAGATGAAGGAAGATTTAGTGTTTCTTATAATACAATAACTGGGTTTTCAGGGGAAATCATCAGGTTGCAGACTCAGAATTAACAGACAGGAGAAGGTATTTTTCTTTGCTTAGTACAGAGTTAATACATGGAATTCCTTGACCTATTATATTGTGCATACCAAAATTTTGCAGGTTTCCTGAAAGCAAGTGGCAGGGGAGAGCAGGAAGACCTATTAAATTCAAAAGTACTTCTTCAGGAATGACATCCCTACACCACAAATCACAGGCTGCTGGGACGACACAGTGGAAAAATACCATTGGATGCTGAAAGTTTAATATTCTAGAAGTGTATCTAGGCAAAATACTTTGAATGGCAAATACTTAGTACACATATACAACCCTTTGCAAAGCACAGCTATTATTTAGTTATTGAAATTATAAGAAGAAACCACTATAGCTCAGTAACAGGCCGCTACTTGCTTGTGTCTGTCATTTGTATTTCTTTACCAAAAGTCGGAGTGCCCACAACACTAGAAAAGATAGTAACACTTGTAAAACTCCAACTCATTCTCTTTCTTGTCAAACATCCCTTGCTGCACTGACCAATAGAGAAAAAAAATTTACGTGGAGCAAACCAGATGGTGATATGTCTACTGCGCTTATCTCAAAGAATATTAAGCTCTGGCTTTGTCTTGCCTCATAACCTGCTTTCTAGCCATTAGAAAAAGCCTATTTAAATCCTGACTGGCATATTTATCTCAGCCTTTCATCCTGTTCCTGATATGCAGTCTTTGCCTCTCACAAGGATATTACATAGGAATACATTTTCTGTTTTAAAAAGTGCACACAGTAAAGAATCCTCAGCAACCTCATGCAGCTGCTGCTCTTGGGCTGCCACACATGTTCTTTCTGTGAAAACTGAGCAGTTCAAAATCAGCAAAATTCATCAGTTCAGATAAATTAGGGCAAACTACTGGTATTTGTTACAAAGACTTGCATGGAGAAGAATTTCTTGGTGCGTCAGTGTCCAGAACATACACATATTATACATCCAAATACCATGTACATACTCCACCCTTTCATTAAGAAGCAGAATTTGTAACTCCTCATCCCCACCATATTAATTCCTACCCTAGAACTGATCTAATTAACTATTGCTGAACTCATACTGAGGCAGACAGATCAGCCACAGCAATGGTCATCGACCTCTGTTGATAGCTGGCAGGAGAAACCTTCCACTGAAGCAGGTGAGGTCTGTCACTGTCATAACATGGTAGTTTAAAAGATGGTACCCAGGTGATCTTGATTAGAGGCATTACCATCTGAACCACTGACAGGTGAGAGAGGAGTCAAGCAACCTGAGGCTTCACCCCTGTTTGCGGTGAATGCTCATCCATTTGCATCCCCTGATCCACGCTGGGCTAGCACAGCATGGAGGGGACAGAGTGGCAACCAGGTCCTACGCTTCTCAGGAGTCAAAGCACGGGGACATCTCACAGAAATGGGATGGTGGGATGTCAGGAAGAGGAAATGCCTACTCAGAGTGGTGCTCCCTTGCATTTGCTGTCTGCAGATATCAGATGTTCCTCCTGCCTGTATCAATTATGGAAAAATTTAGAGCAGAGAGAGATCATTTTGTATTAATATTCAAAAAAAGCCCCAAACAACCCATAACAAAACCAAATCCACAAATCTTCCAGTAATAGGAGGTGTTTGGGTTTTTTAAATAGTGATTCATGTTAGCTGAGAAATCCACAGAAGCAATAAGTGGTCTGCAAATCAATACAGGCAATAGTTTATTATTAGACATTACTGAACCTTTGGTTTCAGAAGCAGTTTCTCAGCTAGTGTTGATATGTGGAAAAACACAAATGTAAACAGGATAGTTCCAGCTTTCAAAGAAACTTATTTTTCCATGTCAGCACACTCTTTCAACAAAATTATTTTCTCACTTAATAGACTTTTCTAATTAGGAAAGCGGCAGAAACACTAACGTTAAAAAAACCCCAAACAAACAAAAAGAAAAGAGCCTAAGCCCTAGTGTCTATTTTAAGTATGAATTATTTGCCACAGATGAGAAAATAGGGGGGGGAATGAAATTTGTAGTTATTACCTATTATTACATCATTATTTGGAACTATGCCAACGGTTCTTTTATCCCTTTTATCACCTAAAAGCCTGTAAGTTTCATTTGCTTACTAGAGCAGAAGATTCTGCTTAAATGCTTCCTAAAAAGAAACAGACATAGAAAAATGTATGTCATCAGTTAAGAAAATGTCAGTAGGTATATAACTTGGATTTAAACAGCTAAAGATAATATCCACTCTCTGGTACACTTCAGGGACTACAAGGGAAGCTTAAAAGTTTTCCAAAAATTACTGAATTCTGTCCAGATGTACCAGCATGTAGATGGTTTAAACAGTTCCTAGAGATTATTAAACACATATTTAAAAACAATATTATTTGCCTTTCACAAACCAAGTGCATTGCTCTCTATTTTTTTTATTAAATATTGTTGATTTACTGGGCTCTAGTTTATTTCATTATACCCACGGAGGTACCAAAAAGCCAGCTATATTTTAATGACATATTTCTTCACAGCCATGTGAACTGACTACCAACAGAGCTGATTTGTCCTTTTTCGTAAATTAATTGAAAACTGACATCAGGCATGGGGTATCCTAGATTATTGCCATGACCCTGGATAAGAGAAAAGGGCCTGCAAATGTCAATGATTAAACTTGAACTCTGACAGAAATGCTATTCCATCATCTCCAACAGAGCTTACAGTCATGACCTTTTAGACTCAATTCACCACCAGGATAATTTTGCAGGAAATCCAATACAGTCTTTGCCTTTAAACTCCCATTCGAGGTGTCCATGTGAATTGATATTATTTGTGTACTTCCTTGCATAAAGTCCCTGGTATTCTGTAACATGTGGCCATAAACATAGAATTAAAACTATGCCACTGCTCTGCAGGCATGGCTGCCCAATAAGGAAGCATCAAACATTGTCAGAAATCTGTAGTCACTTGCACATGCCCAGACTTTGGGCATGGGCTGAACTTTGTTTTTTATTGACGGTTGACAACTATGCACAAAAAATGCTGAAGAAGCTATTGATTCCCCTACAGAATTTTACTGTTCTTCTTTCCAGGGACACATAACACAAGCTGTTCTCCACCCTTCACTGTTGGTATCTCTGCTTTTTTTTTTTTTGTTATTTTCCTTTGTACAGGCATAAGGAAAACAGATTCTAGATTATCATACAACACATCAGAAAACATTAAGGATGACAATTAAGGGAAAATATTTGGCTACTGGTGCAAGCTGAGGGCACCTGAGGATCAGTGACCTGTTCAGAGCATTCTCCAGCTCCTGTTTGAACCATGTCCTTGAATTTCTGCTGTGCTGAAAACTGAGACAGGGAAGGAGGAGGGAAATGTGGCGGTTCAGGTGCACTCCACAGTCCTATTGCAGTATGGTGTGGAGATGGGACTCAGCTGGAGCTGCCCGCACCAGGGGAAGGAGATGTAACCACGTCTGATAATACAGACACTGACTGCACACCACAGGATCTGATCTGACACCCTTGGGCATCAACACTCATAATCTATAATGCCTTATAAACAAAAGCAAATTGAATGACATCTTAGATGGATGATACCCTGCCATAAGGAAGGCAAAACCTTCTCTTATCCTAAAGAAGTGTTAAAACACCTACCAGAGTGAAGTCTCTGATTTCAGGAATAATGCTCAAAATACAATACTTTCTCTGCATGGCATGATTCCTTCATTATCATGTTTTCCAAAACTTTCACGCAAGTCATCTCCCCACTCCAAGCATGTAAATTGAACACAAAAGCCCAGGACTTATGCTCTACAAATTACCTGTAGGAAGAGCAGACAGCATTTCTCCACTTGATGAATTTGGAACCTTAAGGCTAGAAAGAGGACTTGGGCACCTCTTCATGGAAATACAATAGGCATCTTAAAAATGTACGTTCTTTAACAACTATTCTAAGTGATTTCAACTTTGTGCAATGTTTAATGCCTATAGGAAATAGAAATAAACCAAACAGCCAGAAAGAGGATACTGAAGTAGGGATGGAATGATAAGCAAAAGTAAAAAAAACTACAGAAAGAAAAAAGGAGTAATAAGCACCCGATTTGTGAGGGTCATCTCACAACTCCAGAGAGGTACAGAGCAAGTATTTACCCCTGAGCTTGGATTTCTTTCACAGCCAGAGGAAACAGAGGGGTGCTTGTAGGGCACAGCTCGTATCACCTTGAAGAGAAGGTCTCAAATACGTCAGAGACAGTTTGCATGCTAGCAGTACAAATTTATTTTTCTATTGATTATAAAAGAAGCCTTAGGGACTGAAAAATGGGTTTAGTCACATGATTTCATCTGCCTCTAAGGGATTTAGTATTTAATTTTTCCATGCAAATATGGCCATGAGAAGTGTAATTAATAATATATCACTACTTTATTGATTATTTAAATTAAAAGTACAGTAGGTTAACTTGAGTTTCCCTAGAGAAGAGATGCCAGAGAGGAATTCAAATTTCATATCTCCTGAATAAGTACTTTCCTGTTTCCATTTACTATACACTCTTATGCATAGCAATGCTTGAAATTACGTGGAAAAATTCAGGACAATCTATCAGTTGTAACACTGTATTAAAATAACTAGAGGCCTCTAGGTAATGACAATATTTGTCCTCTTTAGATAAAGGAACTATAGGCAGCTTTGACCTATTCCCATAAGTCAGGCACCTCTTGTACCCCTGTCTTTGAGCCAGCAGAGTATTTCTCCTACTGAACAACTACAGATGAAAGCCTGCATGGGTCACATTGACTGCAGGCATAACAGAGTCTATGCACTTCAAACAGAGAATACTTTTAGGGTCTGTTGCAGAACTATGTTTTCCTGAACATTACTGATTAATTGTGCTTGCTATCAGCTCTATTTATAGAAATAATCACCTTTAATACTATCCCAAGCCCACTGGAAAAGGAGCTATCCATGGGCTAAAGGCAGGTGAGAAGCTGCTAAGCATGGCTTTGCTCTGGGAGGTATTTGCTGCATCCAAACTTTGGACTTGAGCTCTTGCAGGATCAAGTCAAGGGAGATTATGTCTTTATTCATGGAAATAAATGTGTCTTTTCACAGAGGAATCATTTCTTACATCTCAGGTCTCAACTGCACCTCATAAACAGAGAGTTTCCAGTGTGTTAGTGTTCCAGGGAAAATAGGGGTCCGAAAGGGATGTGGAAGCTGAAACTGAGACACTGCAGAAAGCTTAACCCAAACAGCAGTTTTATTACTAAAGGTGGCCAAGTAAACAGGAAAGAATCCCAAGAGAGAGGGAGAGGAGAAAATAAGCCCTCAACGGCAAACACCCAAATTGCCCAGGTGTCCCCCATGGAGTTGTCTCACCCACCCCTGCAATGCCCAGACTTCCCTGGCAGTGGCTGCATCCTCAAGGGTCAGCTGGCTCACAGGTCACAGCGGGCGTCCCCGCCATAGGCAACGTTGTCCTGTCACATGAAGCGAGGCCCCCAAAACATGAGCCACCTGCCTTTTATCTACTTGGCCAAAATGACGTTTACCTGAGCGACGTGGCCAGGGCCACCCAGGCAAAGGTATTTGGCACGGCGCCTTACATTACATACCAATTAATTTTAGTTTACACAGAAATCTCTCAAGGCTACAGACCATCTTTATCAGCCTGTTTCCCATAACTTGGCATGAGAAAACCCAGCTTCTCACAGGTGGCTGGGCCAAACACAGACCAAAAATACCCACATTGAATTCTACCTGAGTACAGTTAGAAGTCTGTAACGTAAGTACATTAGTTTAGTGCAGTGAGTCTAAGACACAGATATGAAATCAAAATAAAATATTACGCAAAAAATTATTTTTAAGGCATTTGTCTAAGGTGGTTGAACTTTAAAGCAAAATTATGAGCTGCTCCATTTCTCATTCAGTGTCTTCTCTGGCACTTTACAAAGGAATAAATCAATAACTGCTTTAATATGACTAAAAAGATTATCTAGAGTTGAGTGCTACAGGGTTTCTAAAAATATTAACTTTAAAATTCTCATTTATGATGATCTTAGTTTACCAATGGGCATAAAGAGATATCTACATGACTTACTTTAGTTCAAACAGGTTTAGAAATGTAGCCCTCCCCTGCATCCAGGACAGACAGGATGCTGTGTGGAAAGACACCATCTCAAGTCACAAAGCTTTCACATGGCATAGGCATCTCTGTGTCCTCTTGAATAGTGATGTTCTTTACACAGCACTAGTCTGAATTAATTTTTTACAACGAAATTTTGGAATCAACTTCTCAGGCAAACTGCCAGGTATTCTAACTACCACGAAGGTTAAGAAAGAGAGAACAACTAGCAGACACCTGAAAACAAGAGCTAAGCGTTCAGAAGTCACAAAAATATCCCTGCTAGTAATGCAGCTTGAAGCTTTTCCAGCTTTAGAATCTAGAGTTGGATTTCTGGAGCCAGAGAAAGCTTTATCTTTCCCATATGTATCAATCTATTTAATAGTTAATCCTGATATGACATGGCATATAGTAGTGATTCTGAAAATGAACTCCAGAATTCATCTGAGCCTAAACTCTGCCTGTCCTAAGTTTGGTAAGTCTACATTAATAGAAACATCTTGGGAAAAGATTAAATATTTCTGAAAATTTTCATCTGTCCAGAGATCTCAAGTGTTTAAAAAGGCATTGGAGAGATTACATATAAGATGGACAGAACTGCAAGACAAATTTAATCTTAGGATGGCATATCGCTTCATGTATATATGGTCTCTATGAGAGTCCTTTACTAAATAATATAATTTCCTAAATGAAAATCTAATGTTTAATAACTCCATGATATATTTAGCTGTCCTTATTTCACCTTGCTTGCAAAGTTTACTAAGAGATGAACTGGGAAAATGGATCCTGTCCCTGTGTCCCTTTTCATGTTAGCTTAAATGTATAACCATGAGCCTGTCAAACCATGACTAAGTGGTGGGTAATGGGAGCAAATTTAAAAAATCCATCCATTTCCCCAACTCAGTGACATGTGCAGTTTCCACTGCAGTGACCTACTTAACAGAGCTGGAAACATGCACAAGCACCAGAGTAAAATCATTTATGCTGGCAACAGACCATCTGTTTCTTCTCCAGCTCCATTCCTAGCGTTCCTCCCGATTAAGACCAAACAGCTCTTACTTCCGTAACAGATATCATGATATCTAATTGTCTCCTTAAAATCCCTATTACATGTTTATTGATTAGGATCTGCACTTGCTGTTATTACCTTTAAAACCTGCTTTCTGTGAATGGTTTGAAATCACAAAGCAGACATGGGGAAAGCAAGAAGTAATTAAACCAAAACCCTCCACTTTGTCCATTATTTTTTTCCATTGTGCCCGTGGCAATGCCCTGGTGCTGGTTCTTGGGTCATGGTTTTTAAGTGCCTGGAATAGGCAATGGATTGCTCAGTAAATAATTTACTTGATTCCACAGTAAGTGACATCAGTGTACACTGCACTGTCAATACTGCTGCGAGAAGAATCAGATCTACTCTCCAGATCACCTTCCAGGGCTACAGTTGTATGATTTCAGAAAAAGGTAAGACACTTTGAAGATTAATAAATAAATAAATGATCTCACCATGCATTTACATTTGAAACGAATCTCACCTTCCTACTTTCATTGTCTCAGGTTTCATCCAGGCCACAGACCTGGAGGATAACACCTTCACTCTCAATTTGGTATAAAATGCAAAGGAGGCTTTCACAGTATCACAAAACAAAGAGGGGGGGGGGGAACCACATTAAAATACAGTCCTTTCAGAAGCCTTTTAATAATGAACTGTAATTATAAGTATTTTAACAATTTGAATTTGTGTTGGAACTAGATAGTTTTTAAAGTCCCTTCCAACCCAAACCATTCTATGACTCAATGATTATCCTCAGTAACTATACTGCATCAATCAGTGAGGTCTTAAGCCACCACTTTATGACACAGAATATACCTGATTTTTCATCTCTTCGGTTTCTTAATCACTTTGATAAGTTTTATACAATTTTTCCAAAGTGCACAGAAGACAAGGAAAATAATCCTACAATTAATGAGGTGCTATTTGTTTTTTGGTTTAGAAATAATATCCACAAGTCTCAAAAACACCCTCACAACTCTCTCATGCTACTTTCCAATAGCCACAAAAAAAATAACTATTCCATTTAATGGATCCTTGTTCATGTCTGTGATACTTAAAGCACACACTGAATGTTAAAAAGAAAAATAATTAAAAAAGGCATTTTGTTTTCAAGTGATATGAAGACATGAAAAAGCCATCAACACACTGCACACCTACAGCAGTTCTTTTTTAGCACACTCTAAAGTACAAAAAGTCATAAAATCTGAGGAATAATGGTATTTATCAACAGATACAATCTGTTTATAGAGACATACAAATGTTAGGTAGCCCGTTACTACTATTTCATTTAAGCATGTTATTTTCCAGTGAACATCTTTTAATTACAACTCTGCAAGCAAACTCCTTTATACACACTAATGAAAGAAAAAATATGAGCATTGCAAGACTGTCACAAGAATTGTGCACTACCTGCATTTAGGCTGCCTCAGCTGCCCAGGGCACCCTGCTGACAGCATCAACATCACTCACAGTGGCTGAGGTCACCTTTGGCATTCTGGGTTTTGTTGTTTTGTTTGCTTGTGTATTCCTTGATAATCTAATTGATTTTAAGAATTATAGCAGAAACTCTCACATGAAAACAGGTTAGCACAGAAATCCACACTCCTGCCATCCATCCAATTTATATAGATCTGACTTTGAAGAATTATTCCACAAGTAAGTTACCCTGGGAGAAACTCCCCATTTGCAGGGTTAATTCCACAGTCACTGGGGTGGTAACTCACATGTGTCCTGACAGAGGCCAGCAAGCTCAAAAGGCAGCTTTAACATGCCTTTTTTCTAATTCCTTAACAAACACCTTTTCCCCCCTCCCTTCAAATGTTTTTTCTCCCATCCCACTGCTAAGTTATAAAAAGGAGGCTAAATCAAAGGAGGGAGAAAAAACAGTCCTAACTTCTTTCTCCATGAGAAGATTAGTTACAGAAATATTGGAATTCATAAAACTCAGATAAATGGAAATGAAACCTGGAAGAAGACATGTCGTTCTTCTCTGCACAGACCAAACTAAAAAAAGTCGCCAAAACAAGTCAAGGTATTGACCATGAGGTCTATTTTTGGATGGCCAAAGTGCTCTTGTATTACACTACACTGCTAATTCACATTGGGCATAGCGGCAGTTTCCCAGAGGAAGCTGCCAGGCTGAGTAAATGGTCATTACTCATTTGAGGTAGGACAGGTATCAGAGACCACACCACTGGAAATAGCAAGAGCTTATAGATCAGATAGAGAATATGCATTTGGATTCGCCACCTAATGAAGAGCTGTGAGAGCATTTTTTGGGCCAAAGTGGTCGCATGAGACACACCACAACCCAGGGTGGGAGAAGAGCCAGGCATGCACTCAGACTCTCCTGGTGGCCTGGAGGCACCAAAGCAAGGATGCGCAGCAAGAGGGAGCTGTGCCAAGTCCCCTGGTATGGATGAGATAAGCATCACATCTAGACATGGGATATATTAGGGAATATTTATTAGATTTCTGCTACTCTTTCATGAAGTCTTTTGTTAAAATGTTTTAAACTATGCATTTCACTTGTGTTTGACCATAACAAAGCCATCAAAGTATTCTTCTGTTTAGTACAGAGCAGCATTTAGTTCACTGACCAAGTTGCTTCGTGTACCACTGTTAAAAAAAAGAAGAGTAAAGAATTATCATTGAACTCTTACCAAAGCAGGAATTGACAAAGCCATACCACCTACAAGCATGCTCCCCTCCAATCCATTTGCCACGGATGTTAGATGCGAAACTGAGGGTAGTGCCTGAGACGCACACTAACATGTCGCTGATGCTGATGTTCAGGAGAAGCATGTTGACTGGGTTACGAAGGGTTTTAAATTTGCAGAAGAGGATGAGGACAATTAAGTTATTTAAGAAACCAAAAAACAAGATAAACCCAAGAAAAACAGCCACTACTGTGTGCCCACTTCTTGTGAGTCCAGCCCTTGGCTCAACAGGATCTGCAGGTGCACCAAAGCTCAGGTTATATGTCCAAGTGTGGTTCATTTTGGGCTTTGACACAGATCAGTGGGAGCAGAGACACTGGGTCCCCTTTGCTGAAGTAGTCCTGCAGTTTCCAGAAGAGTTGTTCCATCACAGATCAAATCATCTCAGGAGTCCTCTGATCTTTACTCAGATAAGATGCCTCTTAGATGGTTATGCAGGTATGAAATACTGAATTGCAGCACAGGTGTATTTTCTTGCACTGTGTCTTCCCAATGGTCTGTTCTGCAGTAACTCCAGGGCAGCAGAACCAAACAATCTCCTCAAATTCATCTTTGTTATTTAAACCTAGAATCATGTTAGATGATCTTTTCTGATGCTCAGAATAAAAGGTATCTTAAAAAGGTGCTTCAGCATGGTGTCCTCTTTCAGAGTAAATGGACAGCCCTATCAATGGCAGCTACCCTTGTTTCCTCTGACAATTGGTGTCTTTCTGAAAATACAGAAGAAAAGAAATGGTAAAAAACCAAAACAACTTTCCATACAAAGACAAGAGCATAGGTGTATAATTTACTAACATTTCCTCCCATTTTGAACTGTAACAAATATCTTCCAGTCTTTTCAGTTTTCACTCTGATTTTTAAAGAATGTTTAATATGTTCTTGGCTGTTCTAAGCAGTTTTCCCCTAGCTCACAGTTTAGCATGGAGGTGGTTATTTGCACCTTCCTAGCAAAGTGTCTGAGATGAGAAAATACATGCTAAGACATACCTTTTGCAGCAGTTTCCCAGAGGAAGAACTGTCTTCCTCCACATTAAGTCAATCCACACTAATTGAAGTTTCAGTCTTGGCTAGCCCTTAATTAAAATGATGAAAAATTCAGAAGAAGAAGAAAGTATTTCTTTACCCAGAAAGAATAATTTCACATGCAGTCCCTCCAGCTCTCATGTCTCATCATCATCATAAATTACTTGGACACAGGACTGGAAGGGATACTAAACAAGTTTGTAGATGACACAAAACTGGGAGGAGCTGTTGACTCCCTCAAAGGCAGGGAGGCCCTGCAGAGAGAACTTGACAAATTAGAGGGCTGGGCAATCAACAACCATATGGTGCTCAACAAGGGGAAGTGTCGGATTCTGCACCTGGGATGGGGCAACCATTGATGCTTGTACAGACTGGGGAATGAGAATGGAAAGCAGTGCTATGAAAAGGGATCTGAGGGTCCTGTTTGATGGCAAGTTGAATGTGAGTCAGCAGTGCCCTGGCAGCCAGGAGAGCCAACCCTGTCCTGGGGGGCATCAGGCAAAACATCACCAGCCAGTCGAGGGAGGGGATTGTCCTGCTCTGCTCTGCACTGGGGTGGCCTCACCTTGAATATTGTCTGCAGTTTTGGGCGTCACAATACAAGAAAGATATTAAGCTCTTAGAGAGTGTCCAAAGGAGGGCAATGAAGATGGTGAAGGGCCTTGAGGGGAAGCTGTATGAGGAGTGGCCTGAGGTCACTTGTTCAGCCTGGAGAACGGAAGACTGAGGGGAAATCTCATTGCAGCTACAACTTCCTTATGAGGGGAAGTAGACGGGTAGACACTGATCACTTCTCTGTGGTAACCAGTGACAGGACCTGAGGGAATGGCCTGAAATTGTGTCAGGGGAGGTCTAGGTTGGATATTAGGAAAAGATTCTTCACCCAGAAAGTGGTTGGGAACAGGCTCCCCAGGGGAACACTTCCTCAGTATCAAGCCTGACAGAGTTCAAGAAGCATTTGCACAAAGCTCCCAGGCACATAGTGTGACTCTTGGGAGTGTCCTATGCTGGGCCAGGAGTTGGACTTGGTGATCCTTATCGTTCCATTCCAGCTCATCATGTTCTGTGATTCTGTGATTCTTGTTCTTACAAAGGTTTGCAGATCTGTCATATCAATTTCTTTCCTCCCATATTTGCCAGTGGACAGATATGTTTCCTTCATTATTTATAAAGCAGCCAGACACCCGAAGCCTTGCATGCCTCTCCCACTACAGACATGAATTTGTTTACCTGCATGCAGTGAAGCAATAGTTCTTACAGTGGATACGTATCTGCTTAGCCTGCCTTCTATGTGGTTGCAGGCAAATTCTGCCCAGAATTTTCCATAAAAATGGAGATGGGGCATACATGTAGGAATTTTCACTCCTCGCTGCAAAATGCATGATATCCATAGCCTGCTGAACTAAAAAATACATCAGCTTTTCTTTCAGCTGTCATGCCCTTCTAGAATGACTACACACATTTTAAAATGGAGCATCTTCCATGTTACTCCTAGCCATTGCTTTCTGGAAGTTGTCTTGTAGAAAAATATGTGTTTAACAACTGGAAAAATGAGAGTTCAAAGTTTCCTGAGGATGCAGAGGTTGTTTACTTTTTTTCTTTTATAATATCATGGTGAACTTTTAGAGAAACTATTTTGTCTTTCTATTTCCCCACCTTCACAAACTCACCATGCAACATAAATCTCATTGTTGCTGTGATTTTAAATTCTAACATATACAGTCTGTCCTTATATTCTTTTCTGGTGAGTAAATTATGTACACTTCACAGCCCTTCTACTGTTTGGTAGTTGAGAATCTGAAACACTGATCCTTTCTGGTTTTTTCTCTCCCTTTAGGAAGTACATGGCAATTTAGGTTGGTAAGGGTCTCAGGTATATCTAAGAGAAACAAGTTTCGAAACCCTCTTTGTACCATTTAAAAAAAAAAATTATCTCCTATCCAATTCTGATTGCATGTTATAGAAGATAACTAACTGGGTCTAACCATCAATATACTTAAAATTTACTTATAGTTGTGTTTAAAAGAACAGAATTAAAATCTAGTGGAATAAAACCAAAATGCAATAACAACTAATTAAAAAATATGATGCTAAGCATTTCTCAGTCACTAACTGCACGACTGGAAAGGCAAATAATTACATATTTTTATTTTTTTTAGAAAAAGGAAAAAAAGCACAGTGGCATTGTACCAAAGGAGAGCTTCAGAAAGAAGAATTCACAGGGACTCAAGATGTACAGTGTAATAAACTCAATCATAGAATCATATTTTTTATTCATTCTGATTACACCCTTGTTTTTATAAACTAACCTGTTCTTTTGCCAGCACTTCAAAGACAGATTTATCTCATCTGTTTGCACATGACTGTTTATTGCAGAATACAGCTAAGGTCATTCTTATCTGCTCCTCCCTTCTGCAAAGCATATTGCAGAATCTAAATTCAAAATTTGAAGACACTGAAAATTATTTACATGAAGACTATTTGAGTTACATGTGCCTCCTTTTTTTCAAGATGAACTGGTTACACCTAGATAATCTGTAGCAAAGATTATAGTATACCATCATAAATGTTTCTGTGTGGGAACTTATTTTACTTCCAAATAATATTGTTGTTGTTAAAGCATCACAGCTTTGGTGTTGGACAAAGCCAAAGGTTATATTCCCCTTAAAAATATGACTAACTTTGTATATGTATCTCTGTCTTATAAGAAAGACATTGACCTGTTGAAGCAAGTCCAGAGGAGGGCCACAAAAATGGTCAGGGCCTGGAGCACCTGCCCTGTGAGGACAGGCTGAGAGAGTTCAGTTTGTTCAGCCTAGAACAGAAGACCTCGTTCCAGCCTTTCAGTACTTAATGGGGACTTTAGGAAAGATGGGGAGAAACTTTTTAGCAAGGCCTGTAGCAACAGGCCAAGGGATCACTGTTTTAAACTAAAGGGGGTCAATTTAGTTTAGATATAATGAAGAAGTTTCTTACAACAGAGTGGTAAAATGCTGGAACAGGCTGCCCATAGAGTGATAGATGTCCTATCCCTGAAAGCGTTCAAGGTGAGGTTCAATGGGACTCTGAAAAACCTGACTGGGTTGAAGATGGCCTTGCTTACTGCAGGGGATTTGGACTAGATGACCTTTAAATATCTGTTCCAACACAAACTCCTATGATTCTATTAAGCTCAAAATATAAATAGTAAAATGTAGGTCTTTTATACACAGTACATACATCCTGCATTCTTAAAGACATATAAAGCGTTCATATGTATACTGCTTATAAAAGGACATTTACTCCTTGGATGAGACTCAGCTGACTAAATTTAGCAGTCTGACACCAGGTGTGCAGGCACAGACCAGTGCCCAGGTCATTTCTCCACTGATCACAACTCACGCAGCTTTAGCAGGATGAGTTCTGCCCTAATGTGTTGTGGAAACACACCTTAATGCCCATGCAAGAGGAGCAGGCCCTGAGAGTGCAGTGTAAGATACATTTTAAAATGTCAGTACCCACACTGTGACGGTCAAGCCCATGCGGCCACTTGATATCAGAAGATGCCAAGGAAGACACACTAAAGTTTTGGGTGAAGTTAGGAAAGAGAGGCCTTCAGGGGAAGATATCTGAAGAGCTGGGCTATGTGGGAGTAATTCTCTTTTTGGTAGTTGATGTATAAAACGCTAAGGTTTTTTACACCTTTGGATGAAGCACAAGCCAAATTCAGATTTGAAAAAAGCCTCTAAGCTCCCATAATAATCCCTTAAAGAATCGGTCCAATTCTTACCTAATGTTAACATTTAACTGAATAATACACATTATTGCTGAAAAACATCTGTAGATGAGCTTTTGTACTCAAAGGTTCACTTGATTTCTTTTTTTTTCTCCACAGATAGCTTGGTTTAATAGAGGTTACATCACAACTCTGATAACCCCGTCTTACAGGTGACGCTCCAAGTCTCCATGATGTAGCAGGACATGCTGGATGCTCCTAAATCCTAGAAAGTCAGGAGCTTGCAGGATTGAACTCTATCTAATTCTGCCAATTCTTCTTCTCAAAAAATGTTAAAAAACCCCAAAACAGTAAAATGTACAATTGCATCCGAGACAAACAAATCAGCATCCAGTTTGTCCCCTTGTATTTGTTTGCGTTGACATGGAATGGAAAACATACCCAAAGTGATACAAAACATATGGCCAGGTGAAACAGACCAAAAGTTCATTTAATGCCACAAGTTATTAAATGCTGCATCTCTTAATTGGTTTTGACAGTAGAAGTCTAAAGATGCAGGAAAACAGACAGCCATCACTGCTTGTATTTTCTCTGAAGCAGTCTGTTGGAAAAAAATATACGGTTTCAGAAGATGCTAAATCAGCTCCTGGGAGCACAGGCTTTAAGTGTAAGAGTGTAAGGCTTCTCTTTGCACTTGACCCCACACATAGTTTAAGCAGTATCCTACAGCACTGAGGCTGTGTTTTCTATCTCACTTTTCTCATCCAAAGTAACTTATTGAATATATTAGCTTTAGGTGTTTAGGATTGGTTTTGGTTTTTTTCTTAAATGAACTCATTCACTATTTCTAACTGGCAGATTCTTTACCATCTTCCCTTATGAAGTTGTGCAACATACCAAAGATCATGCTTAATTCACTTTAAATGTTTAAAAGCTGAGGAAAATATTTAAAATAAATAAAATCAAAATTCATATTACTAAAAAAACTTACATTACCCTCTTCCATTTTATCTACATTATTATCTTCTGATATAAAGGTGCTATAAACACCCCCCCTATATTTACATATCCATACAGCCTAAGTCAACCTGTTGTTCAGTTCATATAAAAACTAATTTTGAAACAGTGATTTCTTCTTCAGCTAAGAACTTAGCTTTCTACTGAAAAGTTAAATACTGAGAAAAGCCCAGAAAAAACAAAAAACTCCACATAACATTTCAAAGATGATCCCAGATGAAATTTCGTGAAGTAAGAATCAATTTTTTGATGTGATGACAGAATTATGACAGGAATAGTGTATTTTTAAGTTGACATACACTTGCTCGTATCTTCCAGGTGAGAAAATGAATTATTTTTAACAGGAAGCATCCAAAACCAGAGGTATCACCTGAAATAATTCTTTCAAACACAGCTGAAAGTTGTGGGGCTGCATGGAACTTCACAACACTGAAGTTGAAATTTCCGTCTGTTCTGAACTATTTTTTCCATGCCTTAAGTCATGAGGCAAGATTTCAAGTGACCCAGAGATAAGTCTTTAAGCTAGAAGACTGAGAGGAGATTCCATGGCTCACATGTTTAGGTATCTCCCAGCTCCCAAAACCTCCTTCCTTGGAAAAAACTCTTGTATGCAGATCAACAGACTGACTTGCAGGAGTTTATGGTCGTGAGAAAGACAGACATGAAAACGAGAACAATATAAGTTCAGATAAATCCGCACGTTTAAATGATGTTTGAATGCCATACTATTTACTCGAGAGAAAAACTTAACAGTGTGGTAAAATCACTGCTTTTGAAATAAAGGCTACTTTTCTTCAGGATATTAAAAGTTAAGGGAAGCCCTCTTACATGCAAAGAGGAAGTTTTTGCACAGAAATGTCTACGCTAAGTGTAGATGTGACAGAACCTCTCCTGAGCGGGGCTGAAGGGATGAGAAGCGCCCGTCAGCCCCAGCCGGGACGATTACAGTAGCGGGCACTGAGAGCATCCTCTCAGTGCCCCCGCTCTCCCCAGCCTTCTAAACACTGCACCAAGCAAAAGCCTCCTCAGCTAACCTCACCTTACGATTCTTCCTTCGCAAACTTTTCTACAATCGTTTGGGAGAGGGGTAGCACAGAACAGTGGGGGAAAAAACACCCACCTGTATCTCTCATCCGCATCAGCCCAAGGGAAAACAGCCACCCAAGTCTCTGGCAAAGGCGTCCCGAGCGGCAGCACCGGGACCCTCCGGCTGCTCTGCTGAGCGATGGTGGCGGCAGCCGGGAGCGCCCCCTCCCCTGCCCGGCCCGCGGATCCCCCGCGGATCCCTCTCTCTGCGGGGGATGGATGTGGTGGGCTCGCCCTGCCAGCCCGTTCCAATCCCCTTCTCCCCTCCCCTCCCGGCTCAGAAGACATCCAGCTTCGGGAGGACGCGGGGGGAGTAAGCAGACTTTTTTTCTAAATTAAGAAAGAAGAGCGCCAGGGCGCAGCCCCCGCGCTCCGCCCGCGCCGGGGCGGTGCTGCAGCCCGAGCCGCCCCGGGCCGGCACACGGGAGCATCCAGAGCCCCAGATCCTGGGATCCTGCCCGGCTGCCCCTCCGTGCTGCAGGGATGCTGCCACAGGGTCTGCGAGGGCATCCCTGCTGCTGGCCTGCACGGCAGGGCTGGGCTGTGCGCTCTTTACACGCTTATTGCTGTAAAAGTGTTTTGGGGGTTTCGTAAGCAAGCAGGTATAAATAAATACCTGTTCAGCAGCGGTCAGGAATGCAGTTTAAACATGTTTCAAAATGAGGGGGGTTTGTCTTGACAAAACCAAAACCAGATGTATCTTCTGTGTAATTTATCTGTTGTCAGCTTTGCCTGTATTTTCCACCTATCTTTACATTTTAAGCATTTACCGACTGAACAAGCACTATAGTCACTGTGTGCTGACATTAGTGTTTTCAGAAGTAGGTATGCATCACAAAAATAACATATGGCTTGTACAACAATGTAGTACTCTGTATTTCTCTTACTACTACTTGCTATTACTACTCTTTTAGACTTATACTGCTCTGGTCTTTCTACAGGAATAAAAAAAAATAGCCCAGGGAGAAAGAATTGCTGGATAAAAACACTAAAGGAAAAATAGACCAGAGTATACCTTACTCTGTTGGACATCTCTTAGCTCCAATTCTTGGGCGTTTCTTTAATCTATTTTTCTTTTTTAAATTTGTAGGTCACAGTTGAAGGCCTGTAAAGTGATCATCATAGTCATATGATGACCACCTAAACTAGATTTAACCCCTTATCTGATCACACTTGCAGCTTTTCCACCTTCTCAGGCTTAAAGGCAGACAAACGGATGCATCCAATTGTTATAAAAATCAGCCCAGAAAAAAAGATGCTTTGGAGTCTTTTGATAAAATCTTTCCTTAGTGGAAGCTAAACCAGACCTCACAAGTACTATCTGTTGTATTTTTAACAAGATTTTTTTCCAAGATTCACCTTAAGTAAAACTATTTCATCAAATAAGAATTGTCCGAAGAAATAAATTTGGACTATATCTAATACCATCACCTTCAGAAAAAAAACACTATATCACAATTCTGCTGATTAGACCTCTACTGTAAACTAAGAACTGTTTCTACCAGAATGCAAAAACAACCCCCAAAATAATGTGCTAATGTCACATTCAGAGGGACAGCAGGACTGTACCTCCTTTAGAGGCACTTAACTAAAAATAAAAATGAAAATGTTCATTTTGTCAATGTTACTTGTATAATGTGTTCCTCTGAAATGCTTCATTATGGCATCTAGTTACAAAAACAACCACAGTTACCAGATGCAGGTACTTACAAAAAATTTTCAACAGCATGAAAATATGCTTTATAAGTGTTAAATTGAACTTCATTACCTGTGGAAAGTCAGATGGGGCTACTTACAAAAAATAGCTGTGTTAAAAAGTGATTTGAAATTCACTTACCTCTTATAAACTTGGAAGAATTGAAAAAGTGGGTCATATCAGCCAAAAAAAAACCTTGTCAACACAAACAAACCATCAGAATGTTTACATACCTGATTTATTGAATTTCCTTTCACAGATTATTATTCAGAGTAGTTTGTCAGCATTACTAATTGCCAGTGTGTGTCAGTGAAGAGCAGGCAGGCTCTGGATGGTGTCCATTTGGGGTTGTAATTCTGAGGTCCTGGTGGTGCTTCAGAAATTAAGATGGGACATTTGATTTGAGTTACTTGGGGTTTTTCATTAAAAAAAAAATTACAGACTTACCTCTTGCTTCCAAATAAATGTTGTGAGATGTAGTAAAGTCTTGAATATCATACAGAAGAAGGGACAGTAAATCAAATGGGGACTAATACTGGAATACCTGCCGTTGTGTTCACCCAGTGCTGCAGTCAATGGCTGCATCTGTACAGTTCTTCACAGAAGCCCAGCAGCTCACCACCCCAGTTCCCTGGCTGCAGCAACTGGAGAACTAATGTGTGTACACTAACATGTAAACCAGGTGGGCAGACAAGGGATCAGGATTCACGTAGGAAGTTGAGATTGTCTCCATATGCTAGTTATATTCTACTTTCAGAAGTCACTCTTACATTTGAAAGCGTGCAAGAGATCTTTAGATTACTTTCTTGTGTTCCTATGGGAACTGGCTTTAGTGTCCTCATTTATAATCCCTCTAACTTTGCTCTTTGAGAAGGACTTGGTTAGTTCAGCTCAGCACTAGGGGTAATATCCATTCTGATGTTCTCAAAAGAAAAAAAGTTTCCTGACTCTTTTTCTGGTTTTGCTAAAAAGACATCACTCATCATAGTTCCATTGGCTTCACACATGATGTTGAGAGGTTGCTGAGCTCAGCGACATACCCCAAGATACTAAAGAGTGGTGCTGCATCACATGGTTTCACCAAGTAGTTGCTGCCATAACATTAGAATAATTTTGGTTTGCATGACACTAACAAAATATGGAGAAACTGTAGGGAAAGAGAGGGAAACTCTTCCCCTCTGCCTGTCCACAGCTGCAAAAACTAATTCATAAAATCCTTACTGCAATGGTATTTTACAAATAACATTGGAAGCAAAACCAACGTATCCTCAGATTTTTCACAGTATCTCATAGCCTAGACTTTGAAATCCTGGTCTTTGATTGTTTATAAAGAATGGCAGCAGATAACAAGTGCATTGGCCTGGATTCCATATTTAGATGTTTTAGATGGCACAGATTCCACAGTTTGTGAGTCTGGAGAGAGAACAGTTGATGTGAGTCCAAGATTGAAATTGCTGATAATCTCCTTATTTTGCACAAAGCATATGAAGACAAGACTGAAAGGAAGTACTAAAATTTAGGGTTATATACAGAAATACAGTCATTCCTGTTTTGGAATTAAGAGATAAGAGCATGTTACATCATAATAAAACCACTGTCAAAAGATTTTGAAAAGCCTTTAGAGCCGTGTGGAGGAAGATAACTTCATGAAAGCTAAGAGAGAATTTGTGAGTGAAAGCTAATTTGCTTTACCTAAAAACAATCTTTAGGTTCAGTTACCCACATAGAGGCATCTCCTTTGTTTTGAGACCTTCTTGAAAAACCCATCTAACCCTTTTTTGCTAAGGCAGAGGAGTTTGGGTCTCCACAAAGTGGTCTAATAAAAGACATTATCTGTATTGGAGGCTGGAAGTTGTGTGCATAAGGCTTATCTAATTTTCCAAGTATACTATCTGGGCTAATAAAAGATGCTATCCCTGTCTAGAAGCCTTGTCTCACCTGCCTTTTGACTATCACAACATGAGCAAAGTGATCATTCAGTGAGCCAGTTCTTTCTGTTGGTGACTTATTTCTGGGGGATCATTTTGCTTAGCTTCTCTGCAGCTCTGAAATGCCTATATAAACTTCTTTCTCATTTTTGGACTTTATCTGAATTTCTAAATCATAATCAGATTGTATTTAATTTACTTACAGATTCTAAAGATTCATCTAAGCTTCAAGGCAGAAAAGCATTTCCCAGAGTCTGGATCCAGACAGCAGATCCCAGCTGCTCCCTGACTCCACAGTGTGTGAACAATAGTTGTGCTCATGTCTCTTCCTTCTCTAACCAGTTCCAGTTCTGTGGCAGAGGGCTACTCCAGCATCAGGGGTACCACACAGCATACCTAGACAGGACTACAATTTTTCTATTTACTGTAGCTTTCTTTCTGGAGGTTATAATAAATTTAAACCATTCTTCCTGTAGCTTTGCACTGTGTTGACTTCCTGGTCAACAGCCAGCTGAACATAAGCCGAAAGTGTGCCCAGGCAGCCAAGAAGGTCAGTGTCATCCTGGCTTGTACCAGAAATAGTGTGACCAGCAGGACCAGGACAGTGATTGATCCGTATGTACTTAGCACTGGTGAGGCTGCACCTTGAATTCCGTGTTCACTTCTGGGCCCCTCACTACAAGAAAGTCATCAAGGTGCTGGAGCATGTCCAGGGAAGGGCAATGGAGCAGGTGAAGGGTCTGCAGCAGAAGTCTTATGAGGAGCAGCTGAGGGAGCTGGGGTTGTTTAGCCTGAAAGAAAAAAGGTGATTCAAGGGAGGCTTTATTGCTCTCTAAAACTACCTGGAAGTAGGTTATAGCCAGATGGGGCTTGATCTCTTCTCCCAGTTAACAAGCAACAAGAGAAAATGGCCTCAAGTTGAGCCAGGGAAGGCTTAGATTGGACATAAGGAAAATTTATTCAGAGGAAAGGGTGGTCAGGTATTGGAATCAGCTGCTCAGAGCAGTAGTAAAATTACCATTTCTGGGAGTGTTCAGAAGATGTGGGGATGTGGCAATTGGGGACATGGTTTAGTGGTGGATTTAACAATTTTATTATTCTATGAACAAATGCTTTCTTCGGATTGCCAAAGTTGCCAGAGAAGATCCTGTGCATTTTCTATTCACAACTCATGACCAGAGCCTTCTGCCATGAGCAGGTAAAGGGAAAGCCACCAGAAAGCTTTCAGAAATCCAGGCACAAAGTTAGAAGGGCCCTCAGAAGGTGTGAGACACTGGGTAACACAAACATGTGTGCCTCACTTCACTATTGTAATGGGGGATGAATGAGGAACATCTTTGCTGCAGTAAAGGGGAAACTGAGGCAACAAAAGGAACTTTTGTTCAAAAAGGCAGAGTGGGAACTATGGAGGAAGCTCAGTTCATTTTTTGGGATTTATCCAACTTCCCCTAATTTTATACAAGAAGGGAGTAAGCTTACACTGTTGTTCACTGTGGAGATCATGTGTTTCTCTGACCTTCTGTCAGCCTGAAAGAACAGGGCTGAACAGAGCCAGACCAGGCATGGGAAAGCTTCACAGCTGGTCCCTGGTGTATGGCACAAATTTTATCCTCCAAACCACTAGTGGCATCTCGCACTCTTTCCCTTGTATAGCCAAGGGAGGGCACAGCATACATTTCTAATGCTGGCCCTGGGAAGACAGAGGTTCAGTGCAGCTGCTGACTGAAGATAAAAGACAGCAGAGAAAAAAAGATAAAAGGACTACAGAAGACAGGTCAGGCACTCTACATGTTTGCATTTAGTTGGCAGAGCCTTCTCCCAACAGAAGTCCTCTGAAGATGTTCTCCATCCTGCCTCATTGCCAGTGTGTACCCTAGAAAAACAGAATGCAGGCATTTCTCCTTCCACAATCTATCAGTTTTGACACTCCCGGTGCTCCTACTGGAAATCAGATGGCCCACAGCCTTACCCAGAGGCATCTTCTGTTTCCCTTGTTGCCTGGCCACAATAAAGGTAGCTTGAAAACAAGCAGAGTTTTGGAATGTTATTTTGCAGTATGTCAAATAATAAAGGCTAAGAAAAATCTCATCAGACTCCCTAGGAAAAAATGGACATTTTAAACAAAACCCCAGATTCTTTAGCCATCAGTTTGTATTGCCCTTCTTGGGCACCACACCTTCAGATGTGTGCCTGAGTAAAAATACAACTGACAGAAAGAGAGAAGAATATTTGTGATGCTCACTGTTCCATATTTAACTCTTGCAAGCACATGTGTTCGCTGTGCACCTGGGAATTGATGCTATCCCTAAACAGCCTTCCTAACAGCCTTCACTCTGACTGCTTCTTTACAGTGATCCTACAACCAAACAGTTTTTTTCATAACCCATGTCTGCTTCCCAAATTCTTATGTCAGTCCCTCTTGCACCTGAAGGAGTTGCATCCAGCTTATCAGAGCCCAAGATGCTGCAGAAAGCTAAGACACAGACCCAGAGCTCTTCACCCTTGTACCATTTTCTGACCTGATTTTTCTTTGAGGAAAGATTTTCTCCTAGGCAATAGAAAGGGAACAAAACTTGTGAGCTTCCTGATCCTTATTCAGAAACCATCACTTGAGATGAGGAAGGCAAAACATTATTTTTCTCTAGCTTCATTCTTCTGGCCATCCTGCCCTCCACCGGTAGTTGAGACAACTGAGTAACACTCAGAGCTTGTCAGTAATTTGGTAGACGGCTTGGGGTAGTTTGCTTTCTAACATTATCTCCAGCTCAGCTGAAATGTGTTATCTCCTCACCTATGAAACCTGGCAGCAGGAATGTTAATGGAAAATAATAAGTAATTTGTCAGTCCAAGCTAGCAATGCACACAAATGTCAGATCTGCCACAAGGACAAGGTTGGGCACTGAGCTGTTTTGCCTTTCTGAAAATGCTCTTGCCACAGTGCTACATCTTACTTTTTTAGCAACTGCTTAGCCATTCCTTTGAGTCAAGCAGATACACTTCATATTGGATGTGAGACTTTTGCTTCCTTCAACCCACAGACTCTTTTCAGCAGGAGGGAGGTATGTGTAGAGCACACCAAGATCAGAATGAGGTGTGCAGAAGAACAGATTAGAGTGAAGCAAAGGATGAGAGTTCATCAGAGAGGAAGCTGAAATTACATGTAGTGAAAGACTGGCAAGAGTCCTCAGTTTGTTTTGCAGTATGTTTTCCTTGTGTTCTTGATCATGAGTATCATTCTTTTTTTCTTTTTTTTTTTACCTAAATCTCTAGTATCCAGATTAATTTGGTTCTGTGACAATTAAAAATTTAATTTATAAAAGTTTTTACTTGTTTAAGGATGCTTCAAACACAACCCCGTTAAAACTGACCCATGAAAAGTTCAGAAAAAGAAATTAAAAGTTACTGGTTGTATATATTATGCTTATATTTTTTAGAGCTGACTAAGGAAAAAGTCAAATAGGGTAAGTAAATCTGGAAGACTCAGAAGTCAAATAAATTTGAAGTAACTATTGGTTTTAAAATGGAATAATGTACAACAAGCCAAATATTTGATATACTCATTTGATTTATACACACAAAAAAACCCCCATATTTTGTGTCATTCTGAGATTACATTAATATTCAAAGAATCTGGCTAGGGACTCTAAATTACTAGCTAGTAAATTTTCCTATATAAGTCAGAAGCAGAATCCGTATTTCTAAAGTGTTGTCCCATTATCTCCTCTCTCCTAGCAATTGGTCATGAGGGAGTAGTTTTTCCATCAACACATTCTGTTTCCTGTAGGATAAAAATTATTTCCATCCATTTAAAAGGAAAGCATGGTCTGTCAAAGCACAGTAACAAGATTTCCCATGCAATGCAAACTGAACTTCTTACAAGCTAGTATCTCAGAGAATTTAAAAAGACTATTTTCAGCTCCACAATTGTCATTATTCTGATCACTTCCAATCCATGTACTTAGCACCCCAGTCTATCCTTATGAAAAAAGTAAATCCTATGGAAATCTTCCTGCTTTGCTTACAAGTCCCTCCAGCAAAATATTTCTCTGCTAGAAAAATGTGTCCTATCTGGAGCCAGATTCCATTGTTGTCAAAAAATATAAGTGGAAGATGAAAATGCGTCTCTCATATGTCTTTCAGTTGCTTTAGTTTAGCTCTATTTTTCCCTAGGATCTCTCCCAAACTTCTATATTCTTATTCTCCCTGTGTAATCCTTCTTCAGGTAAAATCTCAACTCTTCTAAGCCTGTCATGATGGAGTGAGACTAAACTTTGACCTTCCATTTTGATGACATAATTTCAATTTAGCTTAATGAAAAGATTGTTTAAAAAAATTCTTTCTCTGAAAGTTTAGTAATTAAAAAATAAAGTCAGTGCAAATGGAGGAGGAAGATGGTTTCATTCTCAGAATGTTTCTCTCAGAAAAATGCATCAGATGATGTCCAAAAAAGTTATCAGCTCCATGACATTTTCTAACACTCAGGAAAAGCAATGTCTGCCATACTTCTGAATTTCTTGTTTGTGAAGCTGTAGCAGAGGATAGCTCTGGAACTGGTCTGTGGAGACATGCTGAGCAGTGAAACTCATGGCCTCTTTATGTTAATTAAATTAAAAGTCAGTGCTAAGCATGCATTTTGTTCTATGAGAAACTGAGAGAATCATTTCTTTGATTCCAGAATTAGGAATCTACAGTGAATTTAATTTCATTAAATGTCTACAAAACTAACACTAGCTTTCATTCTTCATGAAAAATATATCTATGCATTAAGTTTATCTTCTGACATAAACTGTCTGTCAACATTTGTCCACAGAGTTCACATCTGCCTCTCAGATGTACCCAAGGCATAATTTCTGCTTAAATTAAAGGAGAAAAAAAATTAATAACCATGTTAAAGGGGTTTCAAAGTGTTACACATTCAGAAGCATATTTTAAGCAGGAATCATTTGTAAAATATTTATTTGCCTTCTATTTCCCATTTTAGATCTGGTTGCAGAACAAGGTGTTGCAGGAGATGTAGCACATGCTGCCAACAAGAGCAGCCATATTATATAAGAACAAGGTCTCTTTCAAAATTCACTAGATTTTTTTAGCAAGATGACAGCTGTTTTTTCTTGGCATTAGTGATTCCAAATCCCTAAGAGAACACTTTGAAAGCTTTACAACAATCCTGGCCAAAAACGTAATTGAATGAGAAGATCTACGTTCCAATTCTGGAAAGACCAATTTACTTAGTACTTGCCATTTTCCATAGTTAGTATTGCCACATTCTGAAAAGAACAACAGGCAACTCAGTCAAATGGCTACCAGGCCTGTATCATAATTTTAACAACAACCAGAAAATCCACTGTAGGCTGTCTGATAGGCAACCAACCATGTGAATACCTGTGTGGTAAACACCATGTGAAATGCCCAGTGTTTCCTTCCTTTTCTCCTCAGTGACTCACTGGGAGACCAGGACATACCTCCATTGCACTGGGATTTGCTGCAAGATGTGATAGCAGGATCACTCTGACATGAGTTCCTCTCCTAATTCAGAGTAATGATCCAGACTGCAAGCATTAATAGGTACCCTAGCACCTGGGTTTGGGACTCTGAGGTTTCTGAAAGTCAGCTCTGTTTATATTGCTTTCTTGTGTTCTGCCTGTCATGGAAATCAACCCTTGTCAATTGATGGGCTAGAGAGTCTGAGAGAACAGGACTGTGCAAGAGGCAGGTATTACTACTATGCCAACCACTACAGCTTCTGCGATTCATTTCAATTACATGACTTGTGTGCAGCAGAACATTAAAATGTTGATGTCTTTGGACTTTGAGAATCAAAGAGAAAATATTTCTTTAGAGTTTGATTTAGATTCATTTTTCCATAACTGAGTTTGTCTCCTCTGTGCTGTTACCCTAGAAACTAGGATACTAGGGGAAGGAAAGGGGATCAGGCTCTGGGGCTAGAAGGAAGAATAGCTTCTCTCATCCAGGTTTCTACCAGGAATATGGGAACACAGCACAGTATCTATTTTCTCTCAGAATAGGTCATTCCTTGGATGTAGCTGGTCCTATGAACTGAGAGAAAACATGTCTCGAAATTAGGATTTAGTGGTCAGTAAGGTAAACTTTAGCCTTTATGATTAAGATTAGGCTGAGTTTGGTAAAAATATGAACACGATAAATATATATCTGTGGAATAATACCTGTGAACTATGTACATTTACTATGAGTATTTTCTAGGTGGATGCTGTTTGGAGTCTATCTCAAGAAGTATCAGTTACCTTACAGTATCCCTGAATGCTTGTAGGAGTCAAATCAGATAATTTTCCAATGCCTAATGCATACAACTCAACCACTATCAAGCTAAATTCTACAAAAGCCTCAAATATAGGTGTATGCATGCAGGAATAATCCTCAACCTAATAAACAATGATCCTTGCAAAACATAGGTGTCAGTTTTTTCCAACAGTGAGTCCCTTGACAAAATTGGAAAGTAAAAGGAAAGTAGAGAAATATTTATGAGCTGGACAGGTGTTAACTGCTGCTGGGCATACAACTGGCAATTGTATTTTAACAAAAGAATAGACAATTACAATATTTTCTATTCATTACTGTGCATAAAGATGAATATTTGAATGGTAGTGCTTAACCATCAGATGGATTTATGGATTATTGTATTCTGAAATCATATCTTTGCTACGCCATGCTACAGATCTGTGTGAGAGATGTCACTGAGTGCAGTAGGAAAGCCTTACTTAATGTAAAAGACAAGAATGCTGAATTCCAGGATGTAAGGAGAGGAAAAACAGCCTTGCATGTTTGCTTTTATCCTAGGGTTTCCTGTGAAAGGTACTAGTGTGTCATTTCAATTAGGGTAGCAGAATTACAGGTAGCAGTAGTTTCTGCTTACAAAGTTGCAGGAAAAGGTAATTTCCTGAAGAAGGAAAGGTGTTAAACTGTAGATGACTTATTTCATAAGGGAGGGTGACATGGGTTACTTCACCTGCAGAAACAGCCTTGGGCAGGGACCTCCCTTCAGTGGCCCCACATCTCAGCCTTCCTGATGTCTTCAGAAGGGGAGAAACTTCACTTTTAACGAAGGTTCAAGGCAAAGCCCATGTCTGTGCTTGTCTTGCTTTACCTATAAAACAATAAGTAAGAAGTTGGGTGTGGGGGATTAATCTAACAGTGGTGGTATTTAGAATTTCAGTCTATGCTTTTTTTGAAAAACATCTTCCACCATTTATTTAATGTTGGTATTTTTCTTTAGGCCATGAAAAAGCAAGCTCCACAGAGCTTAGTTTTAGAGCTAAGAGAACACATTTAGAAACCTTCCCTCAAACACTGCCTTTTATCCCTATGTATTTTCTTCACAGGTTTGCTTATCTTCCACATTTGTCTGTATCTCTCTCTCATTCTTTGGTTTTGTTGATGGGGTCTTTGGTATTTTTTTTCCATTATCTAGAATCAAGACTACTTTTTGTTCTGCACCTATGGAGTTACAGTCCGTGACAGAAGAGAAGGATAACAGGGTTACAGCCACTAAAAGCACCTTAGGAGCAAACACTGCAGAAGCAGCAACTGTTGCTTTTCTTTTTGACTAGAAAATCTTGGTAGTTCTTTTCTACCTGTTTCTATCGAATGCAGCCAAAAGATGGCAGCATTTTACTCAGCATCGGGGTGAGAGCCTTGGCTGCAATTCAACCCTCCCTGAGAGTAAGAAAAACAAAAACAAAAACAAAAAACCGACTTCTAATGCAGCGCCAGGATTCCAAAATTTCATTATAATCTTTCCTGAATGTAAACCATACCAAAATGTATTTATACCACAAGTAAGAATAATTACTATAATCTTTTTTTTTTCAGTAGTTTTACATAAAACTGCTTAACTATTGTTTTGGGAGATTGGAATCTGATTTATTTTCCACATACCTTTATGTTACTCATCAACTCACATCTGTAGTCCATCCAGAAATTCATTCTTGTTAATTCTGGACACGTGAAAAGAGAGATGTGGAAAATTTTGACTGCTCTATAAGAGTTTTCTCTGTAGGAAAATCTATGTAGATTTTTTTGTTGCTGTTTAATAATCAATCCAGCAAACTTTTAGTTCCTGTGAGAGGCAGATCAGCATTATTTCAGTCAAAGATGTGTAGAAAATTAGGTCAATAGAGTTATCTGGCTTTTTAACAGGTTCCCCCATGGCACTCTTCTTGGGTATCTGTAGACATTTTTACAAAAGCCACAAAGCACCCCTGCAGGTGTGAAACCCCAGCCTGAAGTGACTCATCATCATGAGTCACCGAAAGCTTCTGTACATAATTGCCTTTGATTCTGGAACACATTCTAAAGGGAGTTCAAAACATTGCGAGGAGCTTTACAAAATACATAGCTTAGCTGACAGTATTGAAAACATCAGGTTGCTTGTATCTTAATTTGTAAAACAAATAAGGAACTCTTTTCCTTATTTTTTTTTGGTCCCCCCGCCTCCCCCCCGCCCCAGGTTTATCAACCCTAATAGTTTTGCTAAAGTGCTTGCAGTTAATTTCGAGGTGATATCTTGCAATCTTATGTGGGTAAACCAGCTAATCAATGCCTGAAATACATGCACTTCATTAAGTGTACCTGATTTAAGGGTATTAATGTGCAATAACTGTGACAATACTGACACTTTGTCTTAAAATCTCTCCCAGTCACTTGGCTAATTCAGATGAAGGGACAGAAAATACTCTTCTTAAATTTGTAGTCTCTTTGCCTTTAAGCTTGAAAAGCCTCCTGGATACTGGTTGACATTTTGAGACCTATCAACCTAATTAAATGTTGAAATTTCAATTTGTAAATGCAGCCTTTTTGGTGTGTGCTGAATACTTCATCTCTGATGCTTGGTAGATATCGGCACTTGCTGCTGTTGGATCAATGCACCGGTGCCCTCTCTTTGCCCATGTGTCTGCATTTGCAGCAAGAGCACTTGGATGAAAATTGTTCAAGGAGCTTAAAAGCCGCAGTTTATCCATTGCTATCACTACAGAGTCCCCACAGGGACTGTGGGCAAAAGGCTGTCAGCAGCAATATGCAGTAAGTCTTTTTGTTTGCTGTTTTTTTTCATCTTTTAGCACTGTAGCTGGGTAAAATGTTTTCAGCTTTAAACAAATGACAGACTGTTTTGCACTGGAGAACAAAATTATTGCATGGAAGTTTAAAGGTGGTCAGCTAATCCAGCCTGAGCATGAAAGATCAGCAAAAGTTGCTTGTAATAAATAGCACTGGGTTTCAAGCTTTTCAGGAAATCATTTTACAAGATGCTACAAAGATAGGTCAGATTACTTATCTTGGTCTTTTTAGACTGCAAAAGAGTAGGTTGAGGGAAAACCTTGTAGCAGTAAACAACATCCTCACAAGGGGAAGTGGAGGAGCAGGCAGTGATCTCTCTGATGAAGGACCCAAGGGAATAGCATGAAGCTATTAAGTGTCAGTGGAGCTCTAGGTTGAATATTAGGAAAAGGTTCTTCACCCAGACAGTGGTTGGGCACCAGAACAGGCTCCACAGGGAAGTGATCACAGCACTAAGCCTAACAGATTTCAAGAATCATTTGAAAAAAACTCTCAAGCACATGGTGTGACTCTTGGCATGGTCCTGTGCAGGACCAGTAGCTGGACTTTGATGATTTTTGTGAGTCCTTACCAGCTCAGGATATTCTGTGATACCAGAAAGGTTCTTCATACCTTGTTGATGGCTGAACTTCATTAAAAATGAGTACCATGTGTAGGAGGCTGCTCAACCCATATAACCTGTAAAACTTGCTCAAGTTTACACGTTCATTACATCTTCATTATAGAGAAATTGAGAAAAATCAAGGCAGGTGGGACCAATGGTGTGAACAATTGATGCCTTGAGAACCAGAAGAAATGAATGGAACCAGGAAGTCCTCATCCCTTACCCTGTGACCTAGCCAAGACAAGATAATCATGTGCTTTTTTACTCCTTGCGGGGAGGAGGGGGGGCTGACCACACCCTCACTTATCTTTGAGGCAAAAGAGAATAAAGTCATTGGTGGGCAGAGCTTTGGCCATGTGAAGTTAAGTACTCAAGCTGCGGGCTGCTGAGGGGATGCCAGAGAAAATTAGAAAGGTTATGAGTTCCAAAAGGGTTAATAAATCAAACTAAAACAAAGATATGTTAGGCAGTTTTCTAAACTATCTATTGCTTTTAATTTGGTTCCTTTTAACAAAGTAAATCTGAGAGTAGCTATGTCAGTGAGACTGAAATAATAGTCTCAGTGAAAATACGGTCTTGGCACACAGAATGTGTTAATCCATTTGAATATGATTCTCAATACAGAAAATATTGTCTAGGGATTAGTTTGTGGGCAGTGAGTATAAACAGTCTGTCCATTTGGCTAGCCAGAGCCTCCTGTAGGAATGGAAGTGAAGCTGAACATTAAGTCATCTGATCTCCAGCAGCAAATGGCTGGAAAAAAAGCAAAGCTGTGGATCCGCCTCTTCTGCAAAGCTGAAGAAACACATTATTCTTTCTGAAGACTGCAGAACTGTTCTTCTCCAATGTGTTTTTATTTCTATTTGTAACCTAATTCCACCCTTTCCTGAATATGGATGACATCAGAGTTCATGAAGAACATATACACACTTGATGCAATTTGATTCAATCTTTGTACACCCATAGTTATTGAGAGCCTTCCCCTAGGATTCATGGGTCTGGCAGCAATCTGAGGAGGCAAAAAAAAAAAGAAAAAAAAGGAAAGTATAATTATTCTGAAACATTTTTTGTGTCAGTTTTGTGCCTCTATGTGTGTGTACCATGTTGTAGTATTTTGATTGAGACCTAAAGTCCTAAAAATGTCATTTATCCAAAGACCTTGGTATTTTTAACTGCAATTCCAAGTCCAACACAAAAGCAACTGAAAAATGAATGAACTAACTTCTCCTTTTTCTGTTTTCATGTCACTCAGGTGTTAAGAACCTGATTTTCTTCAGTCTGGAGAAAGAAACAAGTTGGATGTAGTTTTTCTCATTCCTAAAATGTTACAGTATATGTGTCAATGGGTCATTTTATTACATATGTATACAGCCTCAGAACTACTGGAGAAAACTGACAGACAGTTTTGAAAACTCATGAAAGTCAGTAGATTTAATCTAAGATTTTCAATGCTCACACAGTTTGTTCATTGTTTGCAGCCTATTGCAGCTAGAGTGTTTTCACCACTGGAGCAGAAAGCAAGCCATCTTTTATTTGTGTGAAAGTCAGAGTACAAGATGCCCTGGACATTACAAAATTTCACTATTTGTTTTTATTTCTCCATTACTTCATCCCTGATTATATTGGACTACCAAAAAAAACCCAACAAAAAGTGTTAGAATTCCACCTGAAAATTCTACTGACTTCATTAGCAGCCTGAATATCCCTCAAGGATAAGATTTCCAAGATTTCCATTTATCATGAAGAATAATAAGTGCTTTCTCTTGGCAGTTCCTAATAAAAAGTGAAAGAATACTGCTCCAGTTAAGTGATTGAGAAATGAAAGCTAGTAAAAACCTACCATAGATTGCTAAATCCCATCTTGATTAGCAGATTATATTTGCTTTTGCTGTCTCTCTGCATTTAGCTTTCCTCAAAGTACTTGCATTAGCAGTACAGCTAAAATGGGCACTAAACCTAATTACATGGCTTCAGTCATACATTTCTATTAAGGCAAATTTTCTGTAAATTAGTCAGATGTACTCTTGATGATTTTGTGTGACCCAAGCTGCTAATTAAAAGTGGCAGTGGCCAGCAGAGCAGGGTGAGCTCACATCTCCTGTAATGATCGATATTCTCCTCCAGAAGCACTTTGTTCCTCTGAGCCTCTTTGGAGTCAGTGCTACCATTTTCATTGAACTGGATGGGGCAATTGAGTATGCCTTAAAAAAAAAAAAAAAAAGGGCTTTGGCTGCAACAGCCAAATGCATGAATCTGAGACCTTTCCTCCATATCCACCAAAATCGGAACGTTTCCAAACTTGTGTTGATGGGAAGTTTCCCAAGCCATCTCTGTCTGTTTCTTCATACATCCAGAATGGTGCCAGCCAAACAGTGAGTGGCTCACACTGGCTGGTGTCTCAGAATGTAGCAGTCTCTGTACAGAGTGCACTGGAGAGCAGGGCTGAGATACCCAAGGTAGTTAACACACCAGCAGCACTATCATAACCATGTTAGCATCGCTGAGTTCATCAGCCCTGTTCACTTCTCCCTGCAATGGAGACATTCACATAGAAGCCAAATCCCTTTTGCCTCAGTACAAGATAGTCATTCTCACCTGAACAAACTCACCTGCAGGAGTCTTTATCCAAGCTGGAGCCATCCTTGGATTCCTGGATTCATCCTTGAGGGCATCTTTTCCATTTGCATTGATTGGAGTATTGTTTAAAACAAAAGCAGAAGGTCAATCTCCTTCTCCATGAAATGTGCACCCTTGAAGAACCATTTTTTTGCATGAGCTGTAGCTGCTGCTTCTGCCAGAGGCACACTGGCCTCCTTCCATGTCACTTCATGCCTTGCTGGCAATGTCGCCTATTTGGCAGCATCCAGCCACGGTAAAAAAGCAGCCTCTCCCAGATGCTCTCCTGTATGTTTGATACTCACTCCAAGGCACAGCACAGAAACATGTACTGCTGCTTGCAAACCTTCGCACCTCTGGCATCATATGGACATTCAGAATGTGGGTAAGTTTCAGAATACAGGCCAAAGAGAAAAGGAATGCCAGGACTTTCTCGAAAAGAAAATTTTAGACATTCGTCAGTTTCTAAAAATGACAGCAATAGGTGCCAGCCCAGCCTGCGGGAGGTCTGTGGTTGTGTCCCATTTCATATCAGGGGTGTGCTTTTGGAGGAATTATCTCAACTTTCACTGTACTTCAGTTTACATTGCAGAGGAGTCTCTCAAAATCAACTCTCACAGATGACATGAAGCCAAAAGACACACAGTCAGAGCACAGTTAGTATGCCTAGGCAACAGTAGCCCCCCCAAATGCAAATGGTGAGAAAATGGGATACTCAAATCTAGCTGTTTCATTTTGCAGGACTCTTCTCATTGTCCTTGCTAACACAAAGCCAAACCTGCCTGCTCCTAGCCCTGACTCAGGCACCTGAAGTGTCTTCATCCACACCAGAGGTCAACCTCTCCCACCACCCAGCTCAGCCCCTTTCTGCGGGTGAAACAGGTACTAAACACAGACTTGACACCTAGATTCTGCTGGAGGTATCCCTGCATAAGGAACATTTATAGCCCTTAAAAATACAAAAAACCCAATGAAACAAACAAAAAAACAACAAATAAAACCACCACCACCAAAACAAAAACAAATGAACAAAAAACAAAAACAAAATAAACAACAACAGCAACAAAAAGTTACAGATGTTTCCTACTGGAAAGTTCTGGGAAATTACCAGATCAAGAAGAAGCTCTGTATGGAATACAATCTATGTAGGAAATGGTCATCTGATGCATACTGCACTTCAGCAACCAAAGTTTTATGCATAAGCTAAGTCTTGGGATTTTTCATGATGAAACAGAAGAGGCAAACATCTGTTCAGGAACCCTGTTTGGTCTTTACATTTCCAGTTTATCTTAAACTATACAGCCAATCTCGTAGCTACTTGTTGAAATAATATATGCTAAACTTGTATGCCTTTTTGATCTAAAACACAGTAAACCCCCATGCATTTCTGAAAATTTGATAGACTATAGATATTTTTTCTCTGCTATGTTGGAGCCAAAAGGATGTGTAATTTTGGGGGTTTTAACCAGTGCAATACTGCTGTTCATTTTGTTTGTCTAAAACAAGCCTCCCTTAACTGAGTCATATTTTCCCACTACAGTGTGGGAAGCCATTTAGAACACAGGATGATAAATAATGCTGGAGAGGCAAATAAAATTAATTACCAGTTCCAGAACCATCTGAAAATATTGTTCTAGAAGGATTCAACAACCTAATAGGTTCTATTTCCTGCTTTCCTCAGAAAACATATTATTTTAGCCTCTCTTATAATCTGGTATAACTATATCTCCAAATTATTTTGACCTTTTCAAAAGGCTGAATAGACTTCATGACTAGGCATCTGTACATTTGATCTTATGCCTGCTTTCCACTTTTATATAAATATTTGATCTTTCCATAGTGTCTTCCCCACCAGAGTAGTTTAACAGAACAATTGTATCCTTCCTCAGCCTTTTCTTTGCTAGACTATATAAACTAAGGATAGCTATCCCTTCAGTGGAGTTTATCATAGATGATTTCTAGAGCAAAATGCTGTAAATAAAGGTACAGTTTAGGACAAAGATTGAACTGCTGGAACCTAAGAACAGTACAGATACATTGATGGTTTGCTGTGCCTGACCTAATATGTCTCTCCACTGGCACTATTGCCCTTGTCAGATTAATTTCTGCTGTGTTATTTTGACATAGCATCTTTTCAAGAGTTTTTAAGTTTTCATCATAAACAACTTGCAATATTGACATGATAGCTTTGATATCTCACTAATGTTCCCCTTCCTGGCACCACATGGAGGTGGAATATGGCTGCAGATATGGATGAGAATCAGAGCAGAATTTCAAGAAAATGATATCTGAAATGAGACCAGGAGAGTACCGAAAGCTTCTAAAGTTGTGTGAACTCTCATGTCCTGTGAGAAATGTGTGAACACACATATTCTGTTCAAAAGGCTGAACAGAAGGCTTTTTCATCATTTATCTCCATCAATATGAACTTAATGCTTCAAACGTGCAATAAAATGTGTCTGCACTGTAAAACACATAAAAATTTACCAGGATCATGTAAATAAGAGCAGAGATAACAGATGCATAAATAAACATGATATTATGGCATTCAATTTTCATTTGGCAGCTATCTCAAAAGCTGTTCCTGTGGGAAAGTTATCACACATAACAAGTCTTTACTAACCCATATAAATAAATTTGTCTGGTTCCAATTTGCCTTGTTACTGATGTAAGTTGGAAAATTGCCATCCCAGGGAGCAGACGTGGGCTTTCAGTGTTATTACAAAGTTTCTGGCTTTGCACTGAGGGCAGGGTCCCTCCAAGAGCTGACCAGCAGAAGGGATCTGATGCCTGAAGTTCACAGCAAGTCCTCTTCTGACTGTCAGATGTTTTCATAAAAAATTACCCTCTTTCTCTGCCATGTCTTGCCTCTCTCTCTCAGATGAATACACACACATAAAATTGAGTGTATTTTTTTTCAGTTAGCTGTCTCTGGACTCTTAGGTTTCTTCAAGACAATTAATTAACATGCAAATGTAACACCAAAAGTTGCAACTCCAATAAACATACCAACAGTATCAGTCATATCAGCAATATGAGAACAGTTCTTGCAAGCGAGAAGAAGTCCTAAATACGTAAGAGCAGTCATGACTTATTTGTACCATTGTGGTCATATTTTGCAGTATTTGTCTTTTTCCCAATAGTGAAGCAGTATAGAGAGTCTGTTGAGATGACTTTGCATGAAGTGAGAAACTGAAATATTCAGACTTTTGTCTCCTTGGGAAAGCAGGGAAAGGAGCAGAGAAAAAACTGTGTTTCCTTAGTAGAAAGGCACAAGGGACACATAAAACTGCAGTTTACAGGCTCTAATAGGACCATATACACTTGAGCATATAGCAAATGGTGACTGGAGAAGAGATCGCTTGAAAGTCATTTATGAGAATTATAAAAGTCTGGAGTCAGGAAAGAGAGAGGAGTTCGTGGTGCACTCTTGTCATCTAACAGAGGTAAGCTGCATATTGATCCGGCTTTGAGCAGCGATAAACAAAGCCACAATCCCAGCTGGGGGAGCTTGCAGAGTTCAACACAAACATGCATCAGTCATTATTCAGGATCTTTTGTTAACAACACAACACCAGTTCAGAGAGAGCTTTGTGAGGCTGGAGCTTTGGGTAGCTTTATTATAGAAACAGATTTGAGAAGGTACTTGGAGCTCTGTCCCATGAGATTACCTTTGGCAGAATTTTGTACAAACACGCAGGAAGCCACAAAAAAATGTAAAGTGGCATAGGAAAAATAGACACTTTCAGGAAAGAATAATTCATAACAAGTTCAGCAACAATTTAAAAATATTTTGCCATTTTTAAACATTTTTTGTCTTCTTTACTTTTCACTCATTTTTTTCATTATTTTGTTCTTCTTTCCTGTCCAGTCCTCTTTTCACAGAATGGGCTTATTGGGAATGTTCATAGGCCAGTAAAAGCTTGTGGATACTTGTATGTTGTCATGTGTCAGAGCAAAGTCAGTACATGAAATCTTATGAAAGGTAAGATCAGTCATTGGTGTCATCTGTTGCAAAGAACTTTCTGCAGCAAAGTTTTGCTTTCTGATACTAAATTAAGAGGATTGCACAGAAGAGTGCAAAACAAAAAATAATTCACAGATACAATTCCAGAAATGTAAAATAGAAAGTAGAAGCCTATACAGCATTCTTAAATTCAGGATACTCCATGTCAAGCATCAAAAAATCATACTTTATAATTCATCTGGATGCTTGTGCCATAAGGGAACTAGGTTCAACTGAAATAAAGAAAAACAGATGCTAACTCAAATGTAGACACTGGCACAAAGAACACATATGCTAAAAGATATTTGTATCCTTTGCTACTCCTTCAAGTAGCATAGCTGGGACCACGAGGGGCTCACACTGAACACAAGTAAATTGGCTGTTTATGCTCAGCTTTCCCTGTGATGTCCCCTCCCCTGGATACCTTGCTTACAGCACTTAGAACCCATCACTTTAACTTGGGAGTTAACTTGATAATCTAATGAGAGTACCCAGGTATGGTGGCACACCTGATCTGAGGAAAACTTTTACAGGGAAGTCTAAGAAAGTAAGCCTCCTGTTTTCTAATTATTTGAAAAAACTGAGGAAGCAACCATATTTGGCTCAATGTACAATTTGCCACTGCAGACATAAGTAGATTTGATCACTTTTGCTACATTAAAAAAGCAAGATGGGTTTTTCAAAGTTAGTGTAAGTACCACTCAGTGTTTTTTTAAAAAAAAAAACTTTGAAGTCTTCATGTTTCTCAGACATTTAAATGACAAAATAATTCTCTGCATCATGTACTGCAGCGCTGGAGTAACAGAAGCAGTTTAGAGTTGGTAGCAGCCATGTAGTCTGCAAGTTTAGAGCTTGTATGAGAACTGCTTTGCTAGTCTGTGAAGTGTTGACAAGACTTTGTTCCATCTAGAGATTTTGGGGAAATTAAAATTCATCCCATTCAAAGTCTATGCATTTAAAAAGTATGGTTCAGCCCTGAACAGAAACTTTTGGGTTTGTAAGCTGCATAACTGGAAAGATTTTTTTAACTTTTCTAGAAAATTTTAGCAATAAAATGCAATTTACTGATTTTGCTAGTTTTTAGTGAAAAGCATATGGCCCATAAGTGGGAGAAGCTTCTTTCCCCCTGTGAAAATTAATTTTTTCCTGTTGTTTTCAAATTGCAGATAGAAAATCCCCCAAGGTAAATTTTACTTTTCTTCCAGAAAATTGTGATGGAAAACTCCTAAGCACCTATAAATGAAACAATGCACAGTCAGCCATCATCCACATTAGGAACAGTCTGACATGACAGAAATTTTAAAGTGCTGGTGTGTCTGCTCCATTTTGAGGTTTTTATTCAGTAGGCATTTATTTAACATTCCAAGATTTTTTTGAGAGTTCTCGTTTCATACTTATTATTCCACTATCTGATACATCCAGAACTGGAATTTCTTCCATGTTCCTGGGCTTTGCTGCTTCCCAGAACTGCTCTGGGATATCCATATATTTTGTTTTTGAGTTAAAATAAGATGTAACTGAGGAAATAAAAGGCTTACAAAGTTCCTGTGCTGCAATCCCAAATTTCTGCACTAGATTCTGCTTTTTAGACTGCTCTGGTTCAAAGAAACAAACACAATTTATTAGATCAGTGTATTGCATTTCCCATGATCTTTTATTTGTCCCCTAATCTTAACCCTATGTGAAAGAGATTCTGTCCAGTTAAAAGCCTCATTCCAAAAATATGCTGGCTACTTCTATTGCACCTGTGCAGCAAGAAACCTTCCTCTAGGAATACACTTGAGGTCTTTTTGCTCAAGTAATTCTGTGATGAGATTCACATGTTTATCTAGGTGATATTATTAAGAAAGAGCTAATTTTCTTTTTCTGCTGGTGACATCATGAAAACTGTCAGGAAGAAGCTTGGGGTTTCCTTTTAGATTTGTTTGTGTGATGCCTTAATCCCCACAGATCCTCAGAAATGCTGTAATTCATCTCGCTTTGTGTGAGCCATTAAGCAAAGCAGGATGTTGTTCAATAACTGCCTGCAATGAAGAAGCAGTGGCCCTCAGGGACAGAAAGTCTGTTGAATACTGCAATAAACCCTTAATGATGCTGTGGAATTCAAGAATTATTGTACTGTTGAATTTGCTATTAGATTTATCTGTGGACTCAATAAGGGAGCTATTCCTCAGAACAAGGGTAGATATTATACCCCCAAAGAGTTGCAGCTTTTAATTTGAAGTAATAACAAAACATATTCTGAGGTAGATATTAATCCTATTTTTTTCCTTTTCTTCATGCTTGTGTGTCTATTTTATTTAGACCTCGATCCCAGGCTTCTTGCAATTAAGGTTTTGTCCCAAACTTAAGGCTGTGCTTCATGCAAAGTGTTTGAAAATGTTTGGAGTCCTCTGCAAACTGACTGTATCCATTGTTTTATCTATTTATCATCTTAATAAGTAGCTGTCTCAAGATCAGCATATGCTGCATCTTCAACTCATGAACTAGCATAATGGCTGGCTTCTGGGAGAGCATCTCTGCCCCACCCATTCCAAAGTGACAAATTATCCTGCCTGCCAGCAGCAACCTCAACAGCTATACTGGTAAGGTCAGTAGTGCCATGGTACGAATTGGGGCAGTCCTGGTAGTCCCTAATCCTGTGGTGCAGGTGCTGCCTGGATTTGGCCCAGGCTGGGCAGCTCTCCCCTAGCTGTGTGCCCTGCCCTGTGCAGGGCAGTGGGCTGATTCCAGCAAGCAGCCTACTCTTTGTTAGTGCAGCTCCCCAGGAAAAGAAAACTCATGCTTGCTACTCCCAGCTGTCAAAAAAGAGGAGAGAAAGATGAGAGTCAGTGAAAAGGATAATCATCCCCAGGAGCTGAAGCATAGCCTGGGCAAGATGGAACTACACCCCAGTGGCAGCCCCAGGACCAGAAGAGCCCATGCTCACACCAGTGACTGTTCCACAGCCATGAGAAGTGAGACTGTTGTGGTGCATCTGAAGATGTCCCTGGATCCCAGTGTCTGTTAAAAACAGATACGTGAGAGAACAGGCAACCCTGTGAGACTGCTTCCCCCAGCCCGTTCATCCCCTCTCCCTGCAGGTCGAGGGGTTTTCCCAACACCCCAATGATGAGTTGTCTGCACAGAAGCAGATGAAAACAAGGACATGGCTCTGGATGTGTACTGTAATTTGCTGGTTACTAGGCTGCTGTACTGGCCAGGCCAGGCCAAAAGGCATTGCTTTCAGCTGCAGTGCAAACTTGTTGGTACAAAGCAGAATTGCACAGCTGTCTGAGGAGAACTGCACTGTGGCAGTGGAGCTTGCTAAAATTTAGTAGCTGCCTAATTACGCTTTGTGATTTTTAATTTTGTGAGTGAGTCACATGGAGAATAGAAGCTGCATCCTAAGCTGTGGCAGCTGTTGGAAACAAAGCCCTGGATGGATTTCTCTAGGTCTGTCACCTACCATGATAAATTTAGGCAGCTGAACCTACACACATTCACTTACAAGTGACAGTTGACATTTCCTGACACTATTACATGGAAAAACTACGCCAGATGGACAATCTTGTCAGGAGCAGCATTTGCTCATTTGCTTTCTCTGCTACTATGCTAAATTCAAGACGACTTGAAAAAAAAGAGCTGTGTTAAAAATGTGCAAGTTGCAAAGCTGAACTCAGAAATTTCAAGAGTGTCCTTATGGCCCATTCTACATATGAACAAGTATAAATCTTTAATTATGTGCTCACACACTGTTTTGCACTGAACCTTGTGTTGGGCAGTAGCTGGATATTCAGCATCTCTCTGACATTCAGAGGGACCTAGTTTAGCACATTTCACCCCAGTTGAACAGAGAAGACTGTACTTGATGAACCTGTGATGTTCCCACCATAGTCACTGAGAATAATTGTGAGAATGACATGAGTCTTGACCTGGTTTCAATGATCTTCTTCCTTATTTAAGATGAGTTATAGACAGACAGTGGCCAAATTTGGCAAATGCCCATCAACCGCAAGAGCCCAACATGAGAATAGTGATTTATTTATAATATTTTATTATCAAGAACAAACACCCTTTTACTCCTCACTGGTGGAAGGTACTACTGGTACTGCTGATATGTCTTGGCTCCTGCGCTGTGGACAGGAGACAGGACATTTCAATTGTGGGACTGGATTAATGTATTTATTATCTTGTACCAATTAATGTCAATAGTTTGTCAATAGCAGTTAGAAATTGCCCACTTTCATAATTTAGTCAAGAGTCATCCTAACAGTTCTTTGCAGAGGGTCTGTATCACCTCCCTCCTCAGAAGGTGATGTCTTAATGGCAACTTCTGTGAAAGGCTAAGAAATAAGAGTAGGCTGCCTTTTCACGGCTGTCACTCTCCAGAATGACAGCAAAGAAAAGCAAGCATGGTATGCTTCATTGCCACTACCCATGCCAGATCTGCTGTGGACACATTTAATCTGACGATGTCAGAGTCTTGTTTTGACAGTACAAAATGTTTTCACAGGGTGCTCTGCCATACATTCATGATTAGTCTTGACTGAAACTTAGAATTTCAGTTTTGGAAATTCTGACAATGAAAATTAAATGCAATCCAAATATTAGCAACTATTTTAAACTTAAATGGTTAAAAACATTCTCTTACACACTCGTGGAAGGACAGTCTCATGCAAGAAAATGTGGTGAACATTGTGAAAGCAAAGTTTCTACATGGAATTCTTCATTTTACATTCCTATAGAGCATGCTGCCTGAATTACCAACACTTTCCATCCTGTACCATCAGAGAGGAAAAAGCGTGGCATGAAGTTGAGAACTGAGCCTGCCCAGAAGCCAGCCTTCTAAGCACAATTTCCCACAGGCACAGTGGTTCCTGTTCTACTCAGTAAACTCAAACACTTTGAGGTGGAGTTCACTTATTCAAATATGGTATTTTATTACAACTTTACTGCTAGAATCCTGAAACATTCCACAAGGAAACCATAGCCCTACTATAATCTTTTCAACCTAGTGTTTTCTACCAATTAATTTCAAAGAAAATAACTCTCCCATTACTAATATCTATTATTTTTTATTTGTGTGTTTCTCATATGTTTCGTTCTTCTAAAAAACCCTCTGTGGTATCATTTTCCAGTCTCCCAAAGAACTCCAGTACCTCCTGGGTACATCTGTTTTCCATTCCTTTCCTCCCTTGTTTTTGCATGCCAAAACCTGCAAGCCTTTGAATGAGTTAAATGACATATGTGAAGGTTTTGCTTTTCCATTGTGGTCTCTGGTATAAAAAGTACTGTATATTTTCATTTTAAAAGAACTCATATTCTTTATTTCCAGGTAGTTTTGTGGATACTTGACTGCTGTTTAAGGAAGAAAGTCAGACTAGTGAATGGAAACCTGAAGTCAGGAGCAATTTGGTGTTGCCTAACAGTGGTTGAAAATGAGCCAACCACGTGCCTTGGTGGCCAGGAAAGCTGATGGCATCCTGGTCTGTAACAGGAATAGTGTGGCCAGCAAGATGAGGGCAGTGATCATTCCCCTTTACTCAGCACCGGTGAGGCTGCACCTTGAATTCTATGTTCACTTCTGGGCCCCTCAGCTCAGGAAGGACATTGAGGGGCTGGAGCGTGTCCAGAGAAGGGCAACGGAGCTGGTGAAGGCTCAGGAGCACAAGTCATATGGGGAGCAGCTGAGGGAGCTGGGGTTGTTTTTTGAAGGTTTTAAACAATTGCTGTGTTTTAAGTCTTTAAAACTTTGTGGTTGTAGAGTATGACATTTAGTAATTCATTTGTGCTGCACTTATCTTAAATTCATCCCTGTGTATTTGCATAACACTGGTACAATCTTAAAATCATTCCTGCATATTTGCAAAACACTGGTACAATCTTTAATTCATACTTCCTTTTCATCCTCCATGATTGGCACAGATTTTAGACCTCAGATTGCAAAATGCTGCAAACTGGAAATCTTGCTGTGTTTTTTATCAGATTAGTACCTTGGTTTGAACTATTACATTTGTTCTGCATATTTCTGTATCTACTTCAGAGTGATTTTCAAAGTATTTAATTTTGCAAGTCTTGGAGATCTAGTGCTCTTAAAAGAGAAAGCCCTCACTAGGAAAAAATTGTCAAAACTCCCACCTTTTCCCGCCTAGAAGGCAGCACTCTGGAGCCCTCTTTCCTGGTATTTTTACAACTGCCAACAAAGGGCTACATGGATACAATCCCATAGGAGTGTTCCCTAAAATTATGACTTAGAATGGGCTATGCTTAAAATAACTGGGTTGAAGATGGCTGCAATGTTTAAAATGCTTAAGGACCTTAGTAGGGTCAGTAGGATCACAGCATCCACCTGTTTTGCCTTTTATTTCTCTTTGTTTTGGTTTGGGGTTTTTTATTATTATTTTTTGAGTAAGAAATTTAGACAAATTTTGAAGTCCATGGGGCAAGGCTTGGGCCTAGTTGGTTAAAAGTCAAGCAACAGCTAGGGGATGGCCATTTGGATGTACTCCAAGGTCCACAATTTAAACTGAAATCTGTAAGTTCAAATGGCCAAAGTCCCTGTTGTCAATCTGAAGGCTCAAAACTGTGTTGCTGCCACAAGCAAGCAGAAAAACTCAGAAAGAGGCAAAACATACATGATTGTTTTTTGAGAATATGGTTGTTACGACAGTCAAATATCTTCATGCAATATCATGACACAATGAATGTCACAGCACAATGAATGTCACTCATGCAGACTCACTTTGAGTCCCTTGTATTGTGAAAAAAATCTTAAAAATTTATTATGGTAAATATTCATATCATAATTATGGAAAGTATGTAGTGTATTCATAGAGATGAGGTTTCACAGTGCTCCGTTCTAAAGAAAGGCTGACATAAAGGCTACATTTTCAAAGAAAAATACACTTTTCATTTAGCTTGCTTTTAAACAGAATTCAGTTTTGCTGCAGTGCATCAGCTTGAAAGCACAAAGGTGTGCAGTCACAGCATCCAAATTGCGTTCTTACACTGCTGGTCTCTGCTGCAGTCCAGCTACCTTTTTTAAAACTGAAGGTGGAACACGGTTTTAAAGGATCAGTAGGTTCAGTGAATAATTTGAAAATTCGTGTGATAAGAAGCTCTAAAAGGAACACATTATTCAAGCCACTTGGATCACAGTCAACAACACTCTTGAGTGCTCCTCAGAGGAACTCATAACCATAGAGCACACCAAACCACTCAGGTGAGTCTATTTTAGTCACTTACTGGCTTCTCAGGAGGGCAGTGTTTTAACATTGAAAGATTTTGGTTTAGACAAGAGGTCAGTAACTGCTGTCTCAATTTAGACATTAAGTGGTGCCTTAGATGCTGAATGAGGCATAAGCAGGCTATAGTCACAGCTTCTGTTGGTAGCTAAAGTGCATCCTTCTGTGATAAAGATGGTGGAGACAAGAAGAAATGAGCTCAGTAGTAGCAGTATCTGCAAGCAAATGCAAAGTTTGAACTCTGGCATGTGGTTCCCCGAGAAAAGCTAATATCTGAACCTGAAGCACTTCCTGGAAATAAACTGATCACTTAGTTAAAAACTGTGAATTAAATGGATATCCTGGAGCAAACACTCATAAGCAGCCACTGTTCCCTTTTTCTGCTCAGCCTTTTCTCAACAGCAGATCAATCAGCCCAGGCTATGTGAGGCAGAAATTATTATTTTCAAAAGAATACAGCTGGCCAGGCTTTACAACCACTTTCTGACAGTGAATTCAGGTGCAAAAGTAAGCAGAGGCAGCTCCTGTTGTGTCCTTCCTGTGGTAACACAGAAAAACTACACCACTCTGCCGACGTGGGTGACACAATCATTGCACACAAATGCATCCATCACCTTCCACACTTTTCTTCTGGAGCCTGGTTCCCACTGGGACTCCAGCCCAAAACTTCTTTCTTTTAGTAGAACAAAACCTCTTCCTTTTAGTAAAACATGTTTTTCAAGATTTATGTAAGATAATCTTACCTCTACTTGTATAAGTAATCTGAGGGATGAACACAATCTTCCATGCCTTGTGTTCCTATGAAAATGGGAATAAAGTACGTTGAATATGTTTCTGTACACTCTTCTAGGAGCTTCTCATATTCACCATTGTTTTCCAGGTCCCTTGTACTGAGGCTATTAAAAAACTAATTGCAAGATAATCTATATTGGCTATTCAAGATGTGCTCTGAAAAGTTTTTTCCCCAAATTGACTGTTATCTTTGTTCTACAAAACCTTCTGGATATTTTTCTGCTATTATAAAATGTTTATTTGAAAAAAGCACCAATAGAAATTTTATTCTCGACCAGAGTTCCTGTCATTGAGCAACCAGACAAACATGCTAGTAAAAGTCAGAACTGGATTTCTGACTTATTCTTTGTCAGTGCTCATGTAGAAAAAAAAGGGAAAACCCTGAGCTCTTAAATAGTAGTGAGGGGCCTTGAGCTAGTCCTTCTCAGTAGGAGCAGAGCAATTACTCACTGATTGACCAGAAATGTTCAAGAAAAGGTGTTTACCAGGTATAAGCTTATATCCGTGTAGTGGGTTGACCCTGGCTGAATGCCAGATACCCACTAAAGCAGCTCTCTCACTCCTCTCTGCAACTGCATGGAGGAAAGAAAATATAACAAAGCATTCATGAGTTGAAGTAAGGACTGGGAGAGATCACTTGCTGATCACCATTCACAGGCAAAACAGACTCAAAGTGGGGATATTAACTAAATTTATTACTAACAGAATAAGAGCAGGAGAATAAGAAGTAATATAAATCTTAAAACCACTTTCCCCCACCCTCCCTCCTCCCCAGGTTCTGCCTTCTTCCCCTCATAGCACTGCAGGGGGACACAGAATGGGGGTTATGGTCAGTCCATCACAGATTGTTCCTACTGCTGCTCAGACAGAGGAGCTCGCTGTGGGGTCCCTCCCATGGGAGACAGTCCTTCATGAACTTCTCCAGCCTGAGTCCATCCCACGGGCAACAGTTCATCGTAAACTGCTGCAATGTGGGTCCCTTTTCCATGGGATGCAGTCCTTCAGGCACAAATTGCTCCATCATGGGTCCCCCACCGGGCCACAAGTCCTACCAGGAAAACCTGCTCCAGCATGGGCTCCTGTCCCCATGAGTCAGCAGGTCCCTGCCAGGTCCCTGCTTCAGCATGGGCCTCCTACAGGATCACAGCCTCCTTCAGGCATCCACCTGCTCCAGTGTGGGCTCCTCCATGGGCTGCAGGTGGATCTCTGCACTCCCCTGGTCCCCCATGGGCTGCAGGGGCACAGCTGCTCCACCATGGTCTGCACCACAGGTCTGCACCTCAGCTCCGGCTCCAGGAGCACCTCCTGCCCCCTCCTTCTGCATTGACCTTGGTGTCTGCAGAGTTGTTCCCATGTTCTCACTCCGCTCTTCTCTGGCTACAATTTTCATCTGCCCAAGAACTTCTTTTCCCTTCTTAAATATGTTATCACAGAAGTGTTACTGTCATTTCTGATTGGCTCAGCCTTGGCCAGCAGTGGATCTGTCCTGGAGCTGGCTGGCTTTGGCTGTACCAGACATGGGGGAAACTTCTGGCAGCTTCTCACAGAGGCCACCCCTGTGGCCCTCCTGCTACCAAAACCTGGCCACACAAGCCCAATACAATCCATCAGATACTTGCATGGACTCATTTCTGCTCTTGACATACTTCTGCCATAATTGTTCCACTGTTATCAGATGTTATAAGAATCCTCAATAAAGATTATGCTTTCTGACAGGAGTAGGCAACTATATAATTTATTTATACTATATGTAAAATAAAGACTAAATACTTCCTCATATTACTATGGAATTACATTGTACTTGGGAAAGGACTTCAGAAATATATAACTGCCTCAGTTGAAATTTGTTTTCAGCCTGGACCATTTCATCATTAGGCATCTTTTACAAAACTAGGGCATTGTGAGCTTTCTCATGGAAACAAAGACTCTTGTTAAATGCTTTTTGTGAAAACTGTAAAGTATTTAAATTCAGAAGAATATGAACAATACAGCTTTGTGTGAGAGAAAGATTACTTTTAGGCAGAGAGAGAAACAGATGTGAATTAAAATCTGCAGTTGAGAGTAACAGGATATTAAACTATCTAGTATGCAGATACAAGCTGAAGGCAAAGCCTAGAGGTTAAAAATTGAAGTTCCTTCAAGACCTTGTTTTGCCAACACTGAAAACAGACTAATCAATATGTCAGGAAGCAGCAGTAAGGGCATAGGATGTCAAAAAAAAAGAGGGATTTTTGTGCTCTACAAGAACAACTTTAGACACCTGAAGATGTTTACCAGTTTCTGTGGAGTCTGAGGATTATACCCAAGAGGGCAAATTAGCAGTTGCTATTTGAGAACAGGCTCTGGGTAGACAAAAAAATCAAGTCCTTTGTGTGACATGGAAAAGGTTTCCATTGCATTTATTAACTTTTTAAGCACTGTTAGGCATGGATGTAGCTGCAGGTTAGTGGCTGAGGGATCTGCCTAATCAGGGGCGTTTAAGTCACGGTTATAGAAAAGTATAGAGTAAATGTATATAGAAATATATCTTGGATAGTATATATATATATCAGTTTTAAAGAATATAAAAAACGGCAGCTTTCTTATGAGAGAAATGAGAATAAGATTAATAAGTATTCTTGGACTACAGTTAGTATTTAGCAATAAAAGCATAACTTAGTAAAACTTGATTATGTTGGAAAGTGTGTGCAACAGATAACAGAATTATCTCATTATCAAGCTTCCTGAGAAGGCATCTATGAGATCAGGTAACTGATGTCAATATTGAAAAATAACTGCTTCAGTCAGATGCTGATACTATTATTACTGTAGAGTTGCTGTTCATACAGAGGTAATGTGAATCCTGTTCTAACATAAGGATAAAATCCTTCAAGTGTACTGTAGGGCACCTGCCTATGTTTAATGCACAAGAAATTAATATATTATTGCTTGGGGAACAGCATGGATCACAATTTGTTCCCAGGGGACAGTGTGGAGAAAATATTTCAGTATGACAAATACTATAAGCCATGCTCTATTTCATGTACTCATAAAACCACAACTTTGACATGCACTCTGCCATTTGATTCTATACCTACAGTCTTAAACTTACAATAAGACATGAATATTGTTGTCAAGTATATTTCAGTGTTTTACTCCTGAATTAAACAACATAATAAGAAACAGACAACAGACAACTGTAGTGAGATTGTTGTTTCTGTAGCCAGAAATGAACGTAGTTAATGTAATGAAATTTAGGTTGCATTTGTGTTAATGTTTCAGTGCAGACTCATATGATATTAAGATACAAGTGTAACAATACTCTTTTAATAAGAGATATAATATTAAAGGGGGCAGGTGGCAGGGAGGGTAACTCTTTCTTAGAGGAAGGTTCCCACTAGGGGAACATCACAAAACATAACTGACTGAGTAGCCAAACAAATACGACATGACCAATGAGGCAAACTGACCGTGGATGGGGGTAGTTAAGACACTGATTCCTTCATAGGCTTGGCAGTTTCTGGGAATGTGCAGCTATGAAAGCCTGACCATAAAAAATATGGGGTTGGCATCCCCAGAGAAAAGACCAGGATTCTGAAGTCTCTTCATAGAGCAGAAAATAAACCTGTGGAGATATTTTGATACAGTGCCCCGAGCGATCTGCAGCAATGGACCATCAAACCCCCTGCCCAGAGACCGGCAGAAGTATGGGAAGCAATGTACATTTAGCAACATGCCACTGTATCTGTATCTTTCACTGACATTAAGAAAACCACCAAACTAGAATACCAGGCAAACAGATCATCAGATATCACAAAAAAAAATGGTCTTGATTGACCAAATAATGTGAAAATTGCTAACTGACAAGAAATAATGGAACAGTGAATTCCATAATTGAATAAAATTCAGTGGGGGACTTACACTGGGATTAAAAACAATGAAGTTATTGTTTGTCATTGACTGATCATTGTCATGGTCAGAGATACCATTGATTAAAGTTGCTGGTGAAACAAACATCAGTTTGTTCAGCTTCTTCTGTTGAGAAGTCAACATTAACGTAATTCACCACAGATTCCCTTTACACTCTGACAGAAGGAAGCTCTTCTGGGACACAAAAATTCTTATCCTATGGTAAATACTTAAAATAGGTCTGAGTGTTTTTCCTGTGCACTAATCATGAAGGGAGCCTAGGCTCAAGAGCGATGATATTTCATACTCTTTTCTACAACTATTTCACACCCATGCTGTGAATGCTTAAAGCTAAATAAGACTATTTCTTCTCCCTCCACTTCTGAGATACACCTAATTTTGGTGGACTCTGAGATACTTGTTGACAGTTTCAGAAGGGAAGAAAATATTAAGTCAGAGTTAAGGAAATATTCACTATTGATATATGGAGGATAACTATTCAAAGCATTACAGAAGTATCATGAAAGTAAATCAGGACCAACAGCCAGAAACTGTGCAAGCCGCTCCTGCTGCTCTAAAGAGAGAATCTGGTTGTGTCTGGGCATTTGCACATGGCCATTCATGTTCCAGTGTGTGGTCATGGCAGATTCAGATTCTATTGTGAGCACACTTAACCTTACATCCCTTAAAAACAGGCAAGCCTTGACTTTCCAAATCATTCTAGGAAGATTGTTGGCATATATTGTGCCATAAAATAGCATCCTCCCATACTAGGTCGAAAAACCTTTGCATCTTACTGTGAGGGTGCATGTCTCATGTTTGTGAAAATGGCCCAGTCCTTGGATCCCACCACCAGGCAGATGAAAATCATCTGAGATCAAAATGCCCAAGAAAAATTATAAATAACTTCATTTGTATCCTATAAAAGAGGTGACTCAGATTGTTCTGTTAGATGATTTATGATCTACTGTAACTGTGAGACAGAAAGATTTTTTTCTATGTAGGCAACAGATACTTAAGGCAGGACCTGAGGTCCTTTTATAATATCCTCTCCTGCTGTTAAACGGGACATAGTCTGGGCATTTAATTTCTGCTGAATGAATACCAAGATGTGGATTACATCAGACTTCTCTTAAAGAGCTATTTTGTGTCAGAACACTAATTCATTTTAAATATACAGGAACTGATGCAGAGACAAGACAGATTTTTTCTCTTTTAAAAGGAAAACAAGGTTCATCAAATGAACTGAACCAAAGAAATGTCATTATTACAAGGGAGTTAATGAGACATGCAGGATAAACCACAGACATAATGATAAAGGACTCAGCTGGAGAGAGAATTGTCTGTCATAGATGTAACCTGGCTAGCAATTGAAGAAAATTATGAAAAGCTGAGACCAAATATCACCACCTTCAGTGCCCCTTTGCTTTAAGAAAAAAACAAACAAACAAAAACCAAAAAACAACCAACCCACAATTAACATATTTTCAATCCCTCTCACACACTTCCCAGATTTTATTTTGTCTTTGGCAGAGACAATGCAATGCAACCTGACAATGTGGACAATGCCTGAAACAGCATATCAATGGCAAGGCATCCCATCAAAGACTAGAGACAAATATCTGCAAGGGGTTGTTTGTGTGTATGTGTTTGTTCCATTTAGGAATATGCTGCAAGGGATATGTTCATTATAGCTCTGCCTTAAAAGATGTAGAATTAATCTGAGCCAAAGAGAGAGACTGAAGACCTTTGATAGCTTGAGATGGCATCAGAAAGCCTGTCCCTAAAATGTTGTTAAACAGCATGCACCAAAGATGGAGGGATATATATATATATGTAAAATACAAACTAGGAACCAAAGTTACCATTTTGGCCACCTTTACACTGCCAGATTCTACAGTATTTAGTGCTTCTGTGGGCTGCCAGAAACATTGTTGAATGTATAGTTTCCATTTCTTGAAAGACTGTTATTGCTTGAGCCAGGTCTTGGTAGAACATCAGTATGGCAGGATGAGAAATCATCCTTAAAATGCACTGATTTTCTCAGAGAAGAAATGCAGCAACCTGAAGCAAATAGAGTAAAGCATAGTAGCAGTGGATTCAAGGCATTAACTTAGCCTTCGACCTCCTGTAGGAAACCTGGTGTTTCGTATTGTGGTCGTAGAATCATTGTTTGGACCTAGCTGTTGATTAGGTCCAAGCAACTGGAGATAAGGTAGTATGTGAAAAAAAATTTTCTTGCATACTTTCATTGCCAAATCTCCATAATGCTCATCCCAAAATATAATCCTGGAGCTGCGGAGACCGTAAGAAACATTCTCTATCTGTGCACAGAGGCAAGTGTGTGCCAGAGCACTGACTCTGCTCCCAGATCCTGACACAGGGAAATAGATTTGACCGTGAACAGACTGCAATAGAAAGCTGATTCCCCATGGGGTGTACAATATAATGAATCTGCCAGCTCTGGGCTCCATAGAGTACCCATCTCTATTCCTCTGCTGATTACTGCAGTCACACACATCCACCCTTGCCTTAAGAATCATCACAATTAAAATAATACAATGCAGCCTTTCATCTTTTTTAGAGGAACTGAGATTTCTTTCCTTCAAAGGCAGATTTTCCCTCTTCCCTTGTACTGAGCAGTTTAAATATTGTTTGGCTCCTGGGAGCAGAGCACAGTCCAGAGCCAGGTCTTGTCATAGTTGGGTTTACAGGAGGTGGGAAGAAAGATACCTGCTCAGCAGGGTTAGCAGCAACATCTGGGGACAGAACACTTCCTTTGTTGGCTGCTGCCCTGCAGTGATAGCTGCCTGCTTCTATGAGCTAAGCTATATGCATACATATTCTCTGAGGTACAGAAAATTTAATCTGTTGTTACTGCTCATGTGCTCTTATGGCACATTTGGAGGCAATTCTGCTTAAAACTGCTTAGATAAAACCAGCTGCATTTGATGGATATTACATTAAAATATCCTCTGTAACACTTTCAGAGTAAGGCTGCATTTTTTATTGCCTGTGCTTGGTTACTTATAATGTTTCTTATAACACAATGGAATTAGAAAAAGAAAAGTTCATGGCTTATAATTTCAAGGCTCAGACACTTTGAAGTGAATTAAAGCTAAAAATATATCCATGAGGATCTTGTCAGGGAAGGGGGCTGGGAAGAAGAAGAAACAGATGTGCCATAGTTATACATCTCCCCATGTTTCTTAATGATATATAGTTGTATCAGAGAGCTACTCAGAGATCGTAAATGCTTATTTCATTAGTATGCAACACTGAAAGTATGGATGCATTATAATGAGCCACTAGGGAGTGCTGGAGGAAAACTCAATATCCAGGAATATAATGCAATTTTCCCTGGCACAATTGTACAATATTTTGACCTTTAGTTTTGAGGTTTCTTTATTTTTTTTCTTTTCCCAAAGCCTGGATTAATTAGCTAGACAATAATTATTTGTGCAATTTCCTGCACAGCCATAAATGGGTAATGTATTTCTCCCTCAGAACAACTCTGCTGCAATGCATCTGTCATCCAATGACTACAACTGCAAAAAGCATTGGAAATATTGCTGTTACTACACTCCAGTTTATAATCAGTGGTTGGTCTGGTTGTATACATTTGAAAGCATATCAGATAGAGGACATCTGTGTAGAAAAAGAGATTTATTTACTTAAGTACTAATTGTTTTGATGCAAATATCCATAATAGTCCAACAGCATGGCATTATCTTATGGTTCATTTGTTTCAGGGGTTATTCATCGGCCATACATCTTCATATGTAGATCTTTCATCTGCTGAAGCTGCCACTGGCTTTCAATATTAAAACTAAATGTGTGTTTTAACTGGTTGCCCAGATGCAACAAGCAATATTTTAAGATTTTATTGCCTTTCCTTATCTTTTAAGTTTTGCGAAGCATGGGTAGTTTTTTGGGACAAACAAAGAGAAAGCTGTTTCCGTCAAGTTGAGTGCAATGAATAAAACTGAGCGCATTGGTTCCTGGATTGAATATACACTAGCATCAGCTGTGGAAGAGCAGTGCTTCTGTTGCCTCACATACTGACATCCAAGGCTTGTGCCAACCCAAGTTCACCCTCTGAATCTACCCATAGTGTCTACTATGACGCTCAACTTTATGGGGTCTGTGTGCTGTCCTGAAAGCACAGCCCCATCTCTCTGCTCCACTACAGGTATTTGTAGGGATCAAAAGGACTCTCAGCATAAAACACCTCTTTCCATCAAATGTTCTTGTGTGTTGCTTCAGTTATCAAGTGGGGAAAGCAGAAGCAGTGTGGGGCCATCAGCTCTTGACATGCCACTTTTCATGAGAGAAGAAGGCTTTAGAAACCTTTGAAGCCATGTTGTTTTCAGTATTTTCATCTGTACCTTCCACACAAATAATGTCTAATTTTCTAGTTTTTATCTAGGGGATTCAAATTAACTTTCAGTGTCACTGCCCAAACATAAGAATACTCATTTGGAGTTATTAGCACAGTGTAAGAACAAGTCTGTTCAAATCCATGAAGATTGACCTGTTTTAAACTGATGTAAATGTCATTTCATCTCATTTAGAAACAACATTTCTCAAACAAATGCATTTATTGACATAACATTAATTAAGTTCACGTGGGAAGTCCTGTGTTTTGCCTAGTAACCAAACTAAGCGTTTTGCAGTGTCATTCAGTGAGACCACGATTTTACAGTTAGTACCAAGTAGGTAAAGCTACAAAGAACAGCATGGCAGAGAACTTAGATGGTTTAATTATAGCCCTCAAATGAAGCAATAATACACTGAAGTGACTCAACTGGCAGTGGTGTACTACTTTTTTAATCATTTAGTCTACAATTTAAACCTGGGAGAACTCATGGAGTGAAAAAAAAATATTGTATGTTTAAATATTGGTTTATATTTTTACATGGAGAAGTCTTGCCTTGCAGGGGACTAACAATAGATAGTAAGTGATTGCCAGCATTTTGTCACTGGCTTCCAAATACACAATAAGATCTTGATTTTGTTTAGTACATGTAGTTTCAGTTTTCAGAGGTTTTATGCATGATGTTTGGGAAAGAGATGTGTGTGTGGGCAAAGGATGGTGCCCTCAGGTACTTCACACAAAACACATTTCTCTGTGTTTTACTGCCATGAGATTGTTCCAGGTTTGCTACAGATGCTAGGGATGCTCCAGCTCCTTCATATGTGGAAATATTTCTCCAGGCAGTGGCTACTGGCATTCAGGACTAAGTCCTCTCCTTAGATGTATTAAAACACTTGGGCACAGCAGCTTGAGTACTTCCCACCCTCTCCCCTTCTTTTCTTTCTCTCCACCCACTGCTAGGCCTAGGAAACATACTCTCGTGGTAACTGTGGAAGGCAACATTTGGACCCACTGAAAAGAAAGACAAGGGAGGAAAATAAAACATAAATACAGGTCAGTCCTTGAACGTGAAGTTTCCTCAGGCAAAACCTGCAGCATACAACTCGTGTCTCCTCTGCAAGTGACAGGTGGAGTAGCCACTGTGAAACCTACAGCTGTTTCTTATACACAGCTAGGAATATCTTCTGTAACCCAGATGCTGGCTTGGATGATGCCATCCCTATAAAGCACTTCACTTTTATTTGTACATTTTTCCAGCCACTCCTACTGTCAGGTTTGTGACCATTTTTCCTGCCCAAACTGGTTCTCCACCAGCCTGCAGCCTGTGGCTTGTGCTACCTGTGCCCTCAAAATTGCAATCTCCCACTCATTGCTATCTGCAGTCTGCAGTTAATGGAAGCAGGTGGGAGGCTGGGTTCATGGGACACAGCCTGAGAGAAAATCCTGGACATGAAGGTGCCCACCACAAAGTGTGTTGCGTGAATACAGATATTGATCAAAGGGTAAGAATTAACCAAGGTTTAAACCTAACCCAGGACTATACAAGTGATGTGTACAGCATAACAGCAGATTGATTTGGTTGCTTTTAATGTCTTCTGTGGCTATTTCATGTCATAGCTGCCAATCTAGAAGAGCACAGTCTTTTTATATGTCTCATGGCAGACCCTAAGGCATCTTAGATGACTCCAAATTCCTACATGCGGCCAACAAACTAAGATCCTAACAAATAGAGTCAATAGAGAAGATATCAGATGAGCAAACATGAGGTGTCTGCTTCAGGATGAATGGAGCTGTGTTCCAGGCTACACTGGCTGGATTGACCAGATCTCCATTGCCTGTAAACAGAGATCCAAAACAATGAGCTTGCAGGTGCCCTGCATAGAGGTTGTTACAGACAAATGTGTTAATCTCAAACCAATCTCACCTAAGGGGTTTCTGTAAAATTGTGCTACCTACAGCTATGCTTTGAGGTGGGACAGCACCATCCCATAACTGGACAAGTCACATCCATCCTGTGAAGTGCTGTGCTCCTCTGGCCATCCCCGCAATGGCACTAGGCAGAGATGTGATGCAAACCTTTGGAAGTCACGCTTGCACAGAAGGTATGTCATTTAACAGCTGTTTTCAACTTTTATCACTACTTTAGGCTTCTTACCTTAATACCTTGTGATAAACTATTCGGTTGTGAGGCATAAGGTAATTTACTTGACTTTGCTAGTTCTGCTGATACTAGAAATGCAATCAACTCCACATACAGCTGGGATGAGGATGAGATATGTGATTCTAGGCTCTAGAAGTAAATTTTTAGTGTGTGCACTTTCATACAGCTTTCTGTTTCAGTTGCACGATACAAGTATTAGCTAGGAAATGAGAAAACACATATGGTGCACAAGTGCAGTGATGGAACATCGATGCTATTTTATACAACACAGACCAGTAGTATGTTTTTACGTACAAATCGTAATAGCAGTTAGTGAAATAAAACATTAAGTATTAGATTAGCTTTCAGGTGTTTCAGGATGACAAGCTGCCCCACTGACTCCTGGCATTATAAATTTTATAAAAATATTGAAAGTAAATGTTTATAAATGGTGATTAATGAATTAAATTAATAGAAAGTCAGCCCATAACATGGAATTTCCTATTCTGTGCAGTATTTCCATGCAATCAGGACCACAAACAGAAGTCCTCTACAAAGCATACAAGAAACACGAACAACTTTGTAAATAATCTCCTTTGACCTATCAGTACAAGTGCTGTCAAGCATATTTCAATTGCAAATTGCAAATCTGTAAAGTTAAGGAAAAAACTCTATTATATGTGACAATGAAACACTGCTGTACAATTTAACAGTCAAAGGATTTATTTCCTCTCTAAGAGCACTACTAAAGACATTGGCTATTATCCCCCTGCTCTGAGGGCCTACATTTGATGGGATAAGCCCATAATGCATTTGTCCAGCCCTGTGATTTCAATATCTAAGGCTTAATTTATATAAGACTTTTTGATCCAGATCCTACACAAATGTGTGAATCACAAGATTATATATATATGTATATGTGTGTGTATATATATACATGTATCTATATATTTCAGTCATGCCAGAAGTATGCTGAATTTAGGAGGGCTGAGTTTTGGAGTATGATTTGTGTTTCTGACTTCTCATTCTAATTGCAAATAGATGTTAGTCTAGGAAAGGAGTCATGTCTCCATGAGAAGAGCATTTTGAAGAGCATTACCAAATCTTTTGGACTTGGTTTTCTACGGGAACAATCACTATCAGCATTTTAATGCAGGCAGTTTGGGGGAATTTACCAAGAAAAAAAACAAGCCCACATAGTAGATAATGTTTACATTCAATGCCCCAGTCATACAGTCCCTTCTCTAATTGCTTTGATTCTTTCATTTGCTCTGAAGTAAAGCCATCTTCCAAAAGCCAAAACAAACCTCCTTGATGCCCTCCCAGGTTAATGCAATTGTCCAAGTAATTTGTAATCTTAACTAGCAGAAATACAGTCTCTGTCATGAAATTCTTGTCAAAGGACTCAGTCTGTTTTCTGTCTCTTCCTGATTCGAGCATACAGTGACAGTTTATTGTGGTTTGTTGGTACAGGAATTCTTAGAAATATTTTCCATATGTGAAAAAAAATAAATTGGAAAATAAACATGATTATACATTTCATAAGGGAACACATAAAGCCATTTCAATACAAATAGACTATTTTTCACATATCAGTGGTAAAACATGAATATCAACACAGTCCACTCAACAGAAACAACGTTATTTTGTTCCAGTTATTATCATTACCTGAGGTATAATAAAACTCCTGCCTGAATAAACAAACTTCTTATTTTTCTCATCCTATAAATACTATATTTTCCGCTCTGCAGTCTACTTTCAGAAGCAGTTCCAGTGTGTTCTCAATCACGTCCATCTTTCCTGCCTCATCTTCAGACATCACACTCAACATCAGAGTGAGGTGTAAGACTAAACATATTCCTTCAAAGCCTGCGTTCTCCATGCTTACTTCTCCATCAGTGCCAAAGACCATTTAAATTTTCCTGGTTCCTGGAAATGATGCCAGCAGCAGCACTGCAGTCTCTCAGTCCTCAAAAGGCTGGATGGGGGTGAGGTGCTCCCAACCTCAGAGGAGCAAGGAAGCATCAGCTGACCCTTCTGCAGGGAGGTCCTGGTAAAGAGAGGTCCAGTCAACCTTGTCCCAAGGGATGCAAAAGCTTTCACGTGGTCAGGAGAAACATTGGCAGGCTTGGGGCAGGCAGGCAGCAGGAGGAGACCTGTGGAGCAAAAGGAGGACCAATCCCATCCCCATCAAGGGTGATCCAGAGCAAACAGGAGCTACTCTCTTTTTTAAGGAGTAGCCCTACAGAGTCAGAGGCACCCACTGCACTGGCCCAGATCTAATAACATTGTCAGAGGGCAGGGGCATCAAATACTTCAAATTTCCTTTCAAAATTTTTTTTCCAGAAAAATATACCGTTTCCTGTTTGCTCCACTAAGCAAATTTGATGAAGTCTGGAGAAGATGCAAGGTTTCATTTTTTCTTGAGTAGCTTTCCTCCAGTCTCCATGTGCACAGGATCAGAGACTGGTGGCACAAAGCGGTGAGTAGAAAGGGGAACTGCTGAATCCATGAGATATTGTTCACACTGACGCTATTACAAGAACAATACTAATGGTTTTCAGAGGAGGCAAGAGGATGGCTTTTATCCTGGAGAATATAAGGCAGGATAATTTCATCTGTGCTGCTTCTCTGATGCAGACAGAAAATTAAATATCTTCATCTTGTGCAGCTTGCACTACAAAGCTGTAAGTGGAAACTAGTGCAGTTCTAAAATAAGGCCTATGAAAATCAGCAGATGTGCTAGTCATTGCATTGCTCATCCTAATGCGTTAGAGAGTTGGACGTTTTTTGATCTGATACTTTAGCATACAGGGGTTGTGTGGGTTTTGTGGTTGTAGGAAAAGACATAAAACCACAGAGTACAAAAGAATTGATTCAGAAGGAGGTTGAGTTTCAGTGTCCTTCCCACACTTCTGTGTCTGGACAGTTTTGCACTTATGGGAAGGATTTTATCTTAGTTGTCCTCAACCATCTGGCTTATATGCTCAGCTCCATTTAGCAACCCAGCTATCTTCATAGTAGTTGGAAAGAAAACAAGTCCTGCTTCAGCTACTCATCTTAAGATGGGATGAATTATTCTGAAAAGTATCCTTTCTCTAGACAACTATCTTGTAAGAGCAGCTTGCTTTTCAAGTGAGTGGGGTGAATCCCACCTAAAATATCTAAGCCTGTTGTAGCCAACAAGACATCTTCTGTGAATTCCAGTGAGGGCTGCTTCAGCATCCAAATATCTGAAATATTTTTCTGCATCTGGCTTAAAATTACCAATGTAGAGCAAAAGTATTCTTACAAATTTAAAAATTGATACCAAAGTAATGGCTTGGAAAGAAATGCCTATAACAGCAAGCAGAAGAGCTGGAGATAAGGCAGATATGATATAAAGTGAAAAAAATTCTTCTGTAGGGTCAAATCTGTGTCTTATGCTAAAATTAAAGCCTGTTTCTGGAGATATTCCATGAACTGATAAAATTTTGCCCCTGAAATGGCTATTTATTCAGTGAAGAAGATAAAATCTTAACTGAATCTGTTTTTCCCTTCACTAAACATCTGTGGTGTTCTGTCCCCACTGCAGGCATCTTCGGCGGTCATGCAGTCACTGGGGTGAGTGATGGCATTGCTGTAAAACATTTCATCACCCAGGAAAGACAGCTCTGCTGTCTGCAAATACAGCACTGAGATGTCTCCAAGAAGAAGGAAAGAGAGAAGAAATATAAATAGACAACCTTATGGATTGCATGCATCTTTTTCCTCCTCTGACTGTGAAGAACTAAAATAGCACTTTGCCAACGCAGCTGAGGATTGCATTCACCTCTCCCAGCACATGTTCATCCCATTTTCTGAGGTCCTATAGGACAGCATTTGTCTAAGGATGCAAGAGAACACAGCAACTGTGACACATGCCAGGGACAGGAGGGATGTGCAAGCTGCCCTTCAGCAAGCAGCTCCCATTCCTATATTCTCCCTCTTTAACAAGCCTCAGTCTTCCATCATGAGCAAGGTTCACACCTGGGATTTTCTTGTATTCTGGATCCTCTTTCCAGCCTGATAACCTGGTGATGGTCACACAGGAACAACTCTCCTGCCCCTAGCCAGTGCACTTGCTCCCATACCTGAGCTGGAATCTGAGCCAGGACACCAGCATGAGGCAGCTCACTCCACCCTGGTTGGCAGTAGCAAAGCTGCAGGACTTTGCTGCCAAAAGGATCCATCATGCTTTCAGAGTAGAAGTTTCTTACAAAAGTACTCTGAGAGTTGTTTTCCTCTGTCTTCTTTTCTTTCTGTGTCCTTCCCATCCTTCCTATCTCTCCTCAATTTGACTAGGAGTTTAATTTCTCCAACTGTGCTTTTAAGTTCAAAAAATGCATTTATAATATGTGCAATATCTAAAACCACTGTATGAATTATATATGTACACATTATTTGACAAGATATGATGAGACTTGGGGTTTTTTCTCTTGCAAGTACAAATACAAGTAGTTAGGTCTTCAGTCCTCCCTTCATGCTACAAATATGTTCATTAGGTTCATTGTGTTCATTACTCAAACTATGAGAATGTTATAAGATATTCCTGACTGTATAATTTGCAGTCTTCAGTTTTATAAAGGATGTCAGGAGCTTTTTAAGGTAATCAGATGTTAAACATCTGACAAATATAAACCTCAAATATCACTGGCTTTTAAAATCCATTTGAAGGTCATATCTTTAACAGCTCTTAATTTGAAGGTATGTACGTAAACTGACAGATAAACACTCTAGGGGACTACAGAATGCATTTTAATTAGTGATGAACTGCCATGCTTCTCCACAGAAATTATTTTGTATTTGAAAAGACATGTAAAGCTTCTAGGAACTAAAATAACTTCAGTCTCTGCACAATGATTTCTGTTCTCATACTTGCTTGTAGCTCTATACTATCCTGATCCACAGAGATTTTAGTGTCTTGGACATAAACACAGTAAGAACAACGGTAATTCAGCAGCTATTCTTGAAGTAAGGAGGAAATTCTAAGCAAGAAGTGAGAGTAATATTGCTGTTACACGCACACAAACTAACAGTAGTACAAACATAATTAAAGAAGAGCTGAACTCCTTTGTCAACTTCAGAAAATCATGATGACACTACTTTTCTTTCAAGAATGACTGCGGTTTTTATTGTTTCACAATAAAATATACAGTAGATGTCTCATGATCAAATAATGAATAATAAAGCTTTCTTTTGAATGGGTTGCATCTTCTGGTAAAGGGTGCAATACAGTATCTAAGAAGCTTCATTGTCATCTGGAATATTTGGCCAATTTTTCTTGATTAAAGATTGTTTAGAAGATTATTTTGGTTGCAGATACAGAATTTACATATTTAGGAATCATATCAATTCCTTTAATATGATTCTTCACCTCTGCTCTATGCTTTCCTCTTTACTTCTGTATGACATGTAATCCTATATATAATTTTATCTTATAATAAAATATGTGGTTTTACTAGCTTTTTTATTAATAGCTTCTGGCAGCAGGGCAAGGAAGAGGGAACATTGTGAGAGGGTAAAGTCAAATTCACATTTTTATTAATATTAAAAAATATGCATTACCTATCAGTTGGGTCAGNAATTTTCAAATTATTTGAAAACTAAAGTTTTCCTAACTGTTTCTCTGAAATCCCCTTCACTGTGAGCAGAAGCCCTGTGCTCCTCTTCAGGGACAAACATGGCCAGAATGCAGAAAGACTCTTTGTAATTGAGCTAGAAGAAAAATAACTTAGAGCTGATTTTATTAGAATAAGTTTCTCTGCAGGAATGTGTTTTAGCCTGAGATGTGTGCTACCAAAAGTGAATACTAAGTGCTCCTTGTACTTGAATTAATTAATCATTATAATTACATTCCAGTTATGTTTCTCTCTCTCCTTTTTTTTT
>WBMV01000503.1:2064794-2093937 GCA_013396655.1 Campylorhamphus procurvoides | reverse complement strand
GTATTTACCATTTTTGGCTGTAGTCAGCACATGCTCAGTCCTTTTTCCATTGGCAACCAAGAAATCCCAAGAGATGGTCCTGTTGTGGAAGACTTACAAAGACTTGTCTGTCAGGTGTTTAAAAGTCTGGGTTGTATATCTGACTATTTTTACAACAGCAAAAGAAAAAATAAACAATTTTTGAACTTTGTAACGAGCCTTGACATTCTGGGTCAGCATTCATGACAGCTAGGAAGTTCTATTCAACACAAAGTGCTGGGGTTAATTTCCTTCTCAGAATAGAAAAAGGAAAGTAGAGGGCAGGAAAAAAACCTCCAAAACAACAGAAGACTGAAGACCTCCTCTTGCAATGTGTGACATGAGCAACAAAGACAGTATTGTGCCTAGTAGAATTAACATCATTGTGCCAAAATACAACTCCCCAGGCAATTTCATCCACATTCAAAAAGAAGTTGCCTAGAAGTACTATCATTTCAGCATCTTCTGATAGTGATGTTTACAGACACATAAAGCATTCCCCCAAGTGGTGGTTAAACACTAACATTCCGTTAAGAACATGCACTGACAAAACCTTTACAGATCATTACCACCACCCACTTAACCTCTAAATGACCTTTGAGATCATCCCATCCAAAAGAAATGTTCCAGAGCAAGAAAAGAGGAAAACAGATTCAAAATTTCTGGGGAACAGAATGTTTTTTTTACCCTCTGCTTTCACAGCTCTTCATCAAGACTTTGGAAATTTCATAGAGACAAAGTAGTCACAAAAAGCTTTCCAGGAGGCTGGGTGGTCTCAGAGATCCTGGGTCTCAGACATATATAGACACCAGCTACCTGAGGATGTCTGTCACATACCTAACTTTATATCAGTTTCTCTAAAGGCCTTAGTAGAAGGTCAAAAGAGTGCAAGAGAGTGGGAGCAGATCTTTGAGGTGTACTGCAGTAAATGCAGGGGCCAGGAGGCAACTTGAGAACTAGAATCTGAGAAGCTGGTTTATTAACTGAGGCCTGATAGTGGCTGATGTTAGATTATAAACTCATGCTGCTGCAGGATGCTGAACAGGGCCCTATTACCAGTTAGAGCTCATCTCCAGAAACACTGACATTAACTTCTTTCAGAGTACTTAAAGATCCCAGCCGCCCTGACTCCTATTTACATCTTTTTTGAAAATGTCCTTTTCTTTTTAATGGTCCCGCTTTATGAACAGTGGTGAAGAGATGACATAATTTGTGCTTCTTGCTCCCTTTGTGTTGCTCAGCATCTCTGAGATTTTGCCACAATGAGGCTTTCTGCAAGAGGAACAGTTTTATCTCCATCTGAATCTGAGTAAGGGCAGAACTAGTTGAAAACATTACTCTGAGAGTTGCCACCCAGAATAATTTGTGTCCCTTGCATCCTTTCCATCTCTTTTTCCTAATGTCTTCTGAGGTGCTACACTTATGCTGCTTATGAGGTTTTTCTCACAATCTGGTCTGGATAGACCTCCTATTTGAGACTTTTTATCAGGTAGAAGAGAATTCACAGCACTAATGGAAACCTCCTTTGGGAGGGTGTTTGACTACTCATTTTTTTAGGTTATGCACTGTGTAATCTTTCTGGGTGAATGGATAATTTTTTCAGCACAGGTATCCTGCAGCTTGTGACAGAATTAGAACACATCTCACATGATTTGTAGTATAATTTTGTGCCATGAAAAGGCCATCATTTTTCATAAAAAGAAGAAGCATTTGCAGCGGGAAATGTTTAATTATTTCTTCTTGGAATGACTCGGTCATTCAGCGTCTCACGTTGTCTTTGCCTGTTTGACAGAAGGAAATTAATAACATCAGTAAGATCTTAGGAAGCCAGATAATGAGCTCTCTAGGTATCAGTTCTCTAGTTACACTCATCTTACAATTTCTGATCTAATGTTTAAATCTCACCAGTTGGTCTTACTTGAATGTCTCAGTGTTTGCAATAGATAATATATAGAACTCCAGAGCCCTAAAATGAGAGTTGTTGAGTGCATCTCTATTTCTGTTTTAATAGCTCCCAGGCCATTTGCATGGGAATAATTGAAGGTTATGAAAACTTTCACAGAAATGAACAAACTAATTTTAACATCTGATTTAAAACTCTTGGTCTAATATGGTAATGTTTTACTTACTCAAAATTCTTCTGAAGAAGTAGAGCTGTATGCAGATAAAGTAAGGCAGGTTTTAGCCTTAATTTCATTTAGGGTTACAGACAGGTTGTTGCATCTCTAGTTAGTCCTATCATTACAGTAATTACTGAGCATATCTATCTGACCCCTCTTCTTTCTTTTCAGTTCTGCAGATACATCCTCTCATTTCCTGTCCTTTTTTCAAAATAGGTTAAAAGACTCTGGCTCCTTGACAATTCTTGTATTTCTTCTCCTGGAAGTTTTTAAAGTTAATCAGTTCACTACAAAAAATAAGATCAAGGGCAATCAAGTTACAGAAATTACAGTTTACAGTATGTTCACAGTCATAGACTGGAATCTGTTTTCTCCTTTCCCTTTTCCATTATAAGACATTTCCATGCTGTTCATTTGAAACTAAATCGAAGAGATTAAGTTCTCAAGCAACTAAGGGCTGGAAATTGGCTTCAGACCTATTCACCGACTGGCAGAATTAGAGTGACAGAGCAAAGGCCATTCCTAGTGCCACCAAGCCACCTGTAGCTCAGACCTGCATGTGAGCCCAGAATCCCTGACTGAAGCTGGAGAATAAAGCCATGGAGGCTTGTCAGGCAGGATAATGCTCCCCCTTCCCACTCCCACCACCACTCCTGAAAGCCTCGCCTCTCTCTGCAGTATTCCCACAGCCACAGCTTGAACCATTGCTACCTGAAAATTTAACCCCAAACTTCAGCACAGTTGTCAAGTGTATTGCTCTTACAGATTTCATGATACAAGATATAGAGGGAGGTCAGAGCACTTTTTTATGCTCTGGAGCTTGTGCATTGCTGGTCAGCCTGCAGGTAACAACCAGGGGTATCAAGGTGTTAGTAAGAGAGCTGTGAATCTCTTTAACAGCTAATGGTTACAGGAAAATTATTTTTAGCCACTATATTTATCTATCTGTCCAGGATTCTGGTTGTCTTGTAAAAAAACTTCCCCTTTGGTATTAGTGTGCAAAGTGCCTTGTGCAAGTGACCCCGGTCCCTCAGTAGAATCCTTAATTTTTTTGGCATTTGGACTATGCAAAAGTGGCCTAAAGGTTTCACACCACATTCCACTAACAATTTTTTAAAATGCTATAACAGGCTTTCATTTTCTCTCTGCTGACTTTTTTTTCCTTGAAGCAAAATTCACCAAGGAGACAATTCTTACATGTCTATCAGATACAAAAGCATAAAACATTAATGTTTTTATTTCAAATCCTGACTCTCAATTTGCTTTTCCTAGCAGGGTTCCAACAGCCAAATGCTTCATTTTTAACTTTCCTAGAGGAAGTGTTATACTCATTTGCAGCAGAGATTGGTGAGTCAAGTTTAGCAGTGGGAGAGCAGTAACAGCCTGCAAACACAGCGAAGTGCATAATGGGCATATGTATCTGAACTATTACAACACTTAATAGTAATAATATGACCATTAAAAAAAATCGGAGCCTCCAAAAAAACCCCCACTCTAGATAAGATGGTATCTTTCCCAGAAAATATTATATCTCTTATTATAATATCCCAGAAAATATATAATAAGATGGCCATTCCTAGCTGTATTTTCGATATCTCTGAGAGGCTTTTCCAGACGGGATGTTCTGGCATCAGTGACTGGAGGAGCGGCAGCGATGAGAAGCTGCGGTCGCCGTGTGACCCCTGCTGGCAGGAAAAATTTGATAATAAAATGTGAGAGGAAAAGAGACTTTTGTTTGCAATGAATGACACGCTGTGAATGAATCACTAAACTGCATAAATAATTGTGGTACCAATAGAAGAAATAAATAAAAGCACCTGCCCTTGTGAAACAGAAGACAAACGAGTGAAAATTTTTCATTTAAAATGTCAAGTAATTGAAAATGTCATTTTACCAAGCAAGGACAAAAGCCACTGCCAGCCCACCTCTGCACTAGACTTGTCCTGATGCAGTGTGCCTCCTGTACATCCCCAAGAGCTGAACCCTTCTGTGATACATGATGTTCTGACAAACTTCCTCCTTCTGCAACTAAGGCAGTGCTCAGAGAGCTCACCTTCTGTCCCAGTGACTGCAGTTAACACAGGCCAGCATCCGAGCTCCTGTACTGGAATGTCTGAAGCAACATGTAAAGATAACATGTAAGTCCCAATCTTTGACATGGTTACTGGAGTTTCCTAATGATTTTGGCACTACTACTGGCCACATCAAATCCTGACTTCAGTGCCACACAGTTGAGTGTGGTCCAGAATTGTCCCCTACTTCCCAGGTGGGTAACACTGCAGTCAATAATATGCTATGGTGTACTTCATGCTGCTCATTTGCTTGAAGTCAAATAAAATGTAGCAGTCACAGAAGAGAATGCTCCAACAGACTGTCTACGATTTCGTTATTCATTCTTATTACTATATAATAAATACCTTTACATTATATATCATTCGCCTTTCAAAACACAGTAGACTTCTAACACTCTTAGACTAGTTCCATGTTGATAAGCTGGCATGTATTTTTTTGTTAACTTCTGTTACTAAGGCTGGAATTGACTCTGACCCATCAGTCCAGTGCTCTTCCTGGACGCTCAAGTCTCTCCGTCTTGTCTGGGCACAACCACTGAGGCACAGCCCCAGGCTGGAGGCTTTTCCCATTGCGTGGGATGAAATCTCTGCTGTGACTCACAGAGTCATTTTCTTCTCTGAAATGTCTACAGGACAATGAAGTTCATTTGAAAAAAAAAAAAAAGACCACAAGACTGATGTATCTGAAATAGAAAAGAACATATGGAGTTAGTGTCACTAGGTTGCACCCACAAACTACACGGGGAGGAACAACCCCAGGCACCATTATATGATGGGGGGCACGCAGTGCTGAAAAGCAGACATGCAAGAAAGGACTTGGAGGTCCTGGTGGTCACTAAATGAATATGAGCCAGCCCTGTACTCTTGCCATGAAAGGCCCTTTGTCACAAAAACCACAAAAGGTGACTTGTGGTAACTCCCCAAAAGCAAATGATCATAGTGTGCAGCAATTTCTGTATTGCTCATTTTTCTAATTAAAATTGCTATGCATTTACCAGACTAAACAGCCCACTTACCTCTGCCTCACCACTTCCGTCAAGAGAGGGAGTCTGCTTATTTACAGATCATGAGGGTCATTTTTTCCCAGTTCTCTCCTTGATTCACTCATCATTCCAAAACTCTGTTAGAAATTCATGACTTACAGCACTGCAACACAGAACGCATGCTGCAAGTAAGACTGGTGAAGGTCTCATTAAAGACATCACTTCTCAGCTGAGTCCCAACAGCTGAAGTAGCAATCTGGTTGGAGTTATGGCATTGAAACTAGAGCTAGCCCTCCAGTCAGTGAGCCAGGGAAGTTGTTTTCATTTACTTCTCATGTGTTTCTCTGCTTCTACATCTGCACTTTAGAGCTATGGGCACTGAATATGTGCTTTCCATTAGCAAACACTGGGCTCTTCAGGAAAATGGCAATGAAGAATATCTTTTATAATTGATTTTAATCTATGCATGGAAATTGCACAGAAAGCTAAGGGTTTTGGAAGCATTATGACATTTCTGTTTGATTGTGTGCTTAACAGATTGTTGAATGTTATTCTGACACAGTATTCACAGAGTAAATATTCCTTTGTCTTAAACACAGAAGCAAATATTCTGCAGATTTGTGGGCTTGTAGGCTATAATTATTAATTAATATGTCCACTGTAACTTTTTGCACTGAAGTTCTTAATAATTTTAGTTAACAAAAATAAGCAAGAAGAATTTGTTTATTTTTGGACAAAACTAATACGAAAGTTGAATTCAGCTAGCACTCACAGGACAGGCATGGCCTGGTCACCCATATCAGGTAGCAGAGTAGATTCATTTTATAGAGCAATTTTATAATGGAAATATTAATTTCCATATTTTAACAAATTTTTACTAAAAACATTACTGGTCCCAATGTAGAATATTCCAGAATAATAAAAAAAACCATGTTAAAATGGCAGAGGTATTGGAGGGCAGAAGAAAACTAACAGCTGAGGTCATCAAGACAAAAGCCTGCCCCACCAGAAGGAATGTTTGAGTTTGCACGCATTATACCGTGGTGGAGTCACAACCAGCATGGACACTGGTGACCATAAAAGCACCGTGACAGGAACTATCCAGACATGGTTTCTTTTGCCTCTTTTCACACTTTGCACATTGTGCTTTGCAAATACCTCTACCCTTTTAGCTGTTTTAGCTGTTTTTAGCACTTCTCCTATCACAACATTTCATGTTGCCATTCTAAATCAATTCCACTCCTCTATGCTGGATTTTCTCCTTTCTGACCTTTTGTTTTCAGAATGAATGAAGATAAACACGAACAGGCATATGAATCTGGAACAGTATGTCCCTATATACAGCTAATCAGCAATAGCTGTAGTACATTCAATGCACAAAATAAAGATAATTTAGATTGGTTTTCAAGGAAAGCTGGGCTTGGGAAACATTATAGTTCAATTTTCAGGAAGATAATAAAAGGAGAGTAAGAACTCATCACAGCTCTTTTATTATCATTTTTCCCTAAAAAAATAAAAATTAAAAGGTGCATTGAAACAACCATCAGAGGGTGCATATGCATCACAAGTTTGACTTGATCCCTATTTTAGTCTTAGATCCTGGTACTCTAGCTGCCCATACTGTATCAGTACTAGCTCTTGGACACCAAGCCCAAATTGCTCTCCCTTGAGGATTTGGCCCCAGTCTAAAGGACATGGACCCGATCTCATTAGTCGCAGTGAAGAAGCCCACAAAAATTGTATGGATGTATCCAAAGCAGTCTTCCTAAAAGGGGAGAACTTACCCATAAAATTTATAGACTGATCTGAGTGTGAAGGATGTTTTCATCTCTGTTCATAGATGCTTTGAGATAAGAATGGGCTTGGAAGGTATAACTAATTTTTTCACTTCCTGCTACATAGCCCATGAAAGAAACAATTGGAGAAGAAGGATCTAAAATATAAATGGGGTAGTTACAAATAAGTTATATTCCAATATGCCTATGCACTGATCTAAATATTTCCCAGTCATATGTTTCCAATTACAAATATCAAAAGCTGCTATATTGAAATTGAACGGAAACTTTAGCTATAACAAGAAGCAATCAGTCAGGAGAAATCAAGAACTCATGCAGAAGTTACAATGACAGATTTATGATTTTGTGGCTGTGGTAGTTCTCATGATTACTGATCTAGCCATGACTATGGCTATTAAAGAAACTTGAACTTGTTTTGTTTTGTACACTGAGTTTCATCTTTGGATTTTGGCTGTATTTCATTTATGGCTGCCAAAAGGCAGCAAAGCCAATATTGTTATGACAGAGGGTGAAATTACGTTTTCCTTAATTAAAAAAAAATAAGTTGACATTAGTCATTCTTTTTTAAAGCAATCTATTGTTGGACTGAAACCAAGACAGAATGTCATAAACTACAAAGTAGCAATCTGATAAGTAAAGGTTTGATCTTTCATTCTTAATGTCAGTGGAAGTTCCACACTCTTGCTTCAAATTATTTTCTTTGAACACAGTTCAATACATCATGTTGAACAACACCTGAAGATAGACTTGTTCCAAAAATTTCTGCTGAGTAGAAGTAATTACATGGTTTCAGCCTATGCTAACACCTCATCTGCTTTACCTTGTTTTGCAAATCCATAGGTCCATATGGTTTAGTACACATAGGTGTTCCATTCATAGATGGAATAATGTTTACAGTATAGTTAGATCACAGCAAGCCTCTCTTGTATAACAAATATGAAATGTAGAAAATTATAAAAATTAAGGTTAAAGAATCTGAACGCACAGTCACAGACCTATTAAGGCTGGAAGGCAGCACTGGAGACCCTATATTCCCATCCTCTACTCAAAGCAGGGTCAACTAAAGCAATGCTGAACACTGACCAGGAAGGGTTTGGATCCGTCCAAGCATGGAGACTCCAGAACCTCTCAGAACGACTTGTGCCAGTGTTTGATAACCTTCACTGAAAAGAAAAAATCTTATACCTAATTTAATTGTATTTCATTTTCATCCATTGCCTCTTGCTCTGTCACTGGCCATCACTTAGTGGACTCTGGCTCTGATTGCTTTACTCCCTCTCTCTTCTGTTTATACACTTGATTAAGATCGCCTTGATCCTTCTCTTCTCCAGGCTGAATAATCCCAGCTCTCTCAGCCTCTCCTCATACAAGATATGCCCCACTACCTTAATCATCTTAGTGGCCCTAGCTGGACACACTCCAGTCCATGTCTTTCTTTTACTAGGGAGCCCAAAACTGAACCCAGAATTCCAGATGTTTTTTCACCAGTTGAGTAGAGGGGAAAAATCACCTCCCTAAATATGATGACAACACCCTTCCCAATTCAGCCCAGGACACTGGAATTATAGTACAACTTTCTAATATTTACCTATTAATATCCTAGAGAATCTATTCATTAAACTGTATTTACATGAATTTTACACAGAAAACCCCAACTGTTTACAGACACAACAATTATATAACAGAATACACTGTTTAGGAATGTACAGCTTAAAGAAAATCCAGTCTCCTCAATAATAAAAATACTTTGTCTTGGAGCAAATGGGAAAGCACACCCTTTAGACAATAGCATCTCATAAAAACAAAACCTGAAAGTCAAAGCTATTTACAGTGCCTGAGATTATACAACTTGAGAAAAAAAGTCCGTCATCAAAAAAACTCTGCTTGGTTTCCCCTGTGTATTTCTGAAATTGTTTGATCTAAACAAACAAATACATTTAATTATATGAAATAAAACAATAAAACTGTAAACATAATCAGAAACATCTTTCTTTCACCAGGGGCTGAAACCTAGATGCAGACAGGATGCAACAGGCACAAAGAAAAATGGAACAATCACTTCCAGTGCTACACGACAAAACTTTCTGCGTGCTTTCTACTGCAATTTCCAGTGGAGAAATATCCTCAAGTGTGTCAGGGTAAGATCTCTGTCCTTACAGGTTTTCAAGACCTGACAACTAAGTCCTAACAAATCTGGTCTTATTAGATAGCTGTGTCTGCTTTGAGAAAGTTGGTGGACTAACAGCCCTCTAAGCTTTCTTGCAACCTGAATCATTCCATGATTCGATGGTCCAGATGGTTAGATGTCTTCTCTTGTGATATATATAGTGTTTGGAGACCTGAAAGGCTATGCATTGTCATATAGAAAAAAGTTCTTTGCAGATTTGTTGTGCATTTCCTACTTTCTCGGTAACACTGCTGCAGACAAAGCATGAAGAAATATTCTAATTTAGAAGTGGAAATGCCCTCAAAAAATTCATTTAGGTTACTTATTTTATAAGTAATTTCATCTTTTCCTCAAGAGTGTCATCAAAAGATTAACAAGGTCTAGTAAAACCATCTGAGGAGATTAACAATCTGCCAAAATAGGGGATGAGAAATATGTCAGAGACTTATCATATCTGATTCTATCAGAAGATCTGACTGTCCTCTATGCATTACAGATTTAGTTCCATTTCTTTGAATTTTCTGCAGCCTCTGGTACTCAATTAAGTTTATCTTTCCTTGCACCCCCAAAGCAAGCAAGATATGGAATCAATGCAGAAAGAGGCACCTCTTTAGCTTAAAACACATGTGCTTCCTTAAATATGCCTGCTTTTTAGCTAATAAATTCAGAAAGATGGAATGCAGAATTTCACATTATACTGAAGATTTTATGAAGCAAACACAACTGAAAAGCTTTTAGCAATTGAGAGGAATAGAAAGCTATTCTCTATGGAGAAGAAGCTTTTACAGGATAAAAAAGCTTTTACAATGCAATCCAAACACAAACAACATCCATTTCACTTCAAGCTTCAAGTCTTTCCTCCCAAGTGTTTTGCAGAGCTTTACAAACAGAAAAATAAGTTTAGTTTAGTTTAGTACTTTAACCTTGGCATAAAAACTCCAGAATATGAGTTTAGAATCATAATGACACCACTGTTTCAATCAATTTTTTAACTAAATCTCTTGAAAGTGAAATTTGCAAAGAACTTTCCTCTGAAATTCTGCGTTAGGAAAAAGGCTGTTTTCTAATTTAAATCATTTAGATAAAGAACAAAAAACATTCAAGAAATTCTAGCCAACTGAAATTGCTAAACTTCACACAGGTTTGTCTGTGAAGGCCTATTGACCTGGTATCCCTAGAGCATCATACTGTCATTCATCATTCATATCATCATTCTTTAAGATTTGCTAAATATCTAATCTACAAAATAAACAAAATAGTGAATCACAGCAATATAGTTGAAGGAGTGAACTTAGACATAGTAGGATTAATTCAAAAGGAAGTATAAAACTAAATTGGATAACTAAAAAAATTGCAAATACATGGGGAAAGTTGAGGGATTTTTATTCCCTTTGTTGTGCCTTCACACTCACAAAATACTGACCTTCTACTGTAACCTCTGGCTTCACAACTCTCTTCATTCTCCTCTCCCACTTCTTCTCACTGCAGACAAGAACCCAGACCTTGTAACTCTTATTTGTCCCGCTTCCCAATCATTCCCCTCAAGTTTTACCAATTGAAGAAAACATCTGCTTTCTCATCAAAATAAGACTGTTGTCCAACATCATCCTTTTTCAGTATTTTAAGTATATCTCTTACAAAAGCCAACCAATGCTATACCAGCTCTTTCTTTCTTCCTTTTTTTTTTTTTAATTTATTTTTAGTTGGTTGGTTGGTTGGTTTTGGGGGGTTTTTATGTATACTCAAACCTTCACAACCAGCTGTGAAAACTGAAGGTAGTACCAGGCAGGTAAAGTCCCACTGACCTTTGTAGAGATTTCTACTGTTCAAGTCAATAATCTGCATAAACATTTATGACCTTCATTACAGCAGAGTAGTTCCTCTCCTTTCAGTTTGATGCAACAGAAGAGACATTGAGCACCAATGTTCACTAGCTGCAGTAGGTAGGTACAAGAATTTTCATATATGCCACTTATTCTTTTGACAGGTTTATCCCAGGACATTCAGTTTATGACATTTGCCTCCAGACAGACTGTTGTCATGGCTCTAACCAAGGGAAATGATGAGATGTCTAAGTGAAACAGCTTCTGTTGCATTCACTCCTTGTTGAGCAAGGAGAGATTCAGCCTCACATGCCTCCTCAGAGCCACTGTCCTTATTTCTGAGCATGAGGGTGGTCCATTTTTGGGAACCCCAGTTTGTTTGGTAATGGTGTGTGTGAGAGTTTGTGCCACAGGCAGTGTTTGTATATACATGCCATAACCCAGGCAGCCTGAGAAAGATGTCTGTCCCAAGAAAATGGCAAAAGAGGACAAACATATTTAAAGAACAAAATCTTCCTCCTTAATCTGTGTTTGCACAATGGGCTCTGCAGGGAGGATTCCTCATACCACCTTTCAATCCACACACTTTTTTTTTCAAATAAAATAATGTGGCAGAGCCATGACCTTGCATCCTGCCCCAGGCATCTTGATGCTGCCTCGGTACAACAGTCTGCATACATGCCAGAGTGTATCAGCAAGGCCATGGACCTAAGGACTTCCCTGCACAAAAGCTGGAGAAGCTGGCTCAGGACTCCAGCCCCTCACTTTCCTGAGCCAGAGACCACAAAGGTGAACAGCTTCAAACACCTAACAAACAGGAACAAAGACATCCCACAAGGGAAATGCAAAGAAATGAGTTTTTTTTAAGCAGTTTGCAAAGTCTCTCTCTTGTTATTTATTTATATCCTGAATGGGACAGGCCAAAGACTGAAAGAGGGAAGTGTCATCAGGGAATGACCGGAGACCAATAAATATTCTGCATTAGAAAGCAAACAAGCCAAAGCAAGGTGCTTTGTGCTCTGTGAATACTCCCTGTAGATCTCATTAACTGTCAGAAATTAGGCAAAGTTCTAAACATTTTCCACAGTGGCTCTTGCTGCTGGGAGCATTGACATTGATGTCACTGTTTCAGTAGTGATTCAGAGCAACTTGCAGGCAGCAGTCGGACCAACTTGCCACTGACAGGAATATCGCCTGCTGTCATTTTACATTTTAATTATGTTCCCTATGCTATGGCAGTGCTCAGCTTGTGTGACCTTTCTGGTACCAAAGCATCACGCAGAAAAGCCCAGGTACAGCTTTTATGTATATTTTTGATGAGTTTTTACAGTGACCTTGCTAACACTGGGGACAAATGGACCAAAAATTGCCCTTTGTTATTAGCACTCTTTAAACTGTCTTTGTTAATAGCTTTGGGAACCCTTAAGTAGGCAGTGTTTTTAGAACTGTGCCATGCTTTTCTTCAGCTCAGCTCTTCTGGCTCTGGAATAACAGGGGAGTTATGCTGGAACACCTCTTTTACTTCATATGCCATGCCTCTGAGGCACAGATACTCAAAAGCACATCAGGACCTAATGCAACCTCCAGACCCAGGAGGTGCCCAAACATTTTTAAATCCAAATGAACTACAGAAGGGAAACACACATGAGTCAAGCTGAACAAAGCTATGACTACAGGAATTTATCCTCCAAATTCAGTCTCCCTGCGCCTACAAAATGAACAGGCTCAATAAAATTAAGGGTCTGCCAGCCCAGTTCAACAAAATTAAGGGTCTGCCAGCCCAGCTCAACAACTATGTTCTTCATGGCATTCAGCTCTTCTCCGCACTGTACCTGGCATTCCTGCTCCATATGGAAGCTGATCACAGATGGTGAAGACAGAATAGCAGGGTGAGGAACAAGAATCTAGGGCACAGAGTCACTATGAATAAGAGTAAACCAAGTAAGTTAGTTGCCAGTTTTCCATTTTTCAACTTACTTCAAAAAGCATGAGTATTAATGATCTACACATTTTTTAAAGAAAATAAAACATATACACTAAATTATATGACTGTGGCAGTATCTCAATCAATATGCAATTTCTGCTACATCAATCCATCTATTATAAGCAATAGAAAAATGCCTCTGATAAATATATTGAAGTTTATAAGTGGATTTTCATCTCAGGGCTCAAAGAACTTATTAAACAGGGCAAAAGCTGAAACTAGAAAGTTCTGCTATGCTCTTGATGGGCATCATGCTCTGGCCAGTCCTTAGGAGAACATTGTCTTGCTGATAGATTGGCTGCATTTAGGATTTACTGTCAAGATCAGTAATCCTTCTGTGAAAGAACAATTTAATAAAATTTGGGTAATTGGCTTTTACCTTGAAAGAGGGTACAGCTGAAATGAGGACAGCAAATTCCAAAGGACACCAACAACCTCACATACAATCTTCATTAGCTGCCAAGGCACTGGTCTTGGATTGTCTGAAGTGAGCAGCAAGAATTTTCTGAACACTTTTAGATCTAAAAGAACTTTGCAGTCCAGTTTTGTTTTCAGAATCTAAGCCAGAGCTTTATAAAGTCCCAGTCAAGTATGGCTTTATAAATAAGAGCGTTTTAAAAGTCCTAGAAGTTGCATTCTAAAATAGTTTGGAGTAAAAGCTAATTGGATATGCCAGAGGTTCTCTCAGTATTTTCATCAGAAAAATTTGAACAGGTATGAAAAAAATCCTTGAGCCAGCAGCTCAAAGCAAAATTAATTACTGCAAATTAAAACATAAAGTTTAATCTGGTCACTCTTTCTGTTGCACCCACTATTAAATAGAAAAAGACCTTGGGGTCAAACAGGAAATTCCATGTTGTGGTTGGAAGAAATCCAGACATGTGGAGTTTACCTACATATAATTTGTGTAAAATGGAATTTCATTCATTCATACTAGCCAGCCTTGTATCCACTAAACAGATGGGTTTTACGATATCATTATCTATGTGGGAGGAACTTATTGATCACCTCATCCACTATGGCTACATACTGCTCCTTCATTCTCATTACATGCAGATTCATGACAAAGATTGTTCATATACCCTTTCTAATCCATTGAGTAATAATTATATATATACAACATATATAACATATAATATTAAAATATAACTGAGAACATGTAATGCAAAATAGCAAAGATGCAGGGGTTTGGAGTTTTCCTGGGGGTGGTGTAGAAATTATAATAATGAAATATAAAGGTAGGAAAATGGAAATGCACATTATATTACTTTGCCTCAGTGACAGGGTGTCGAAAAGACAGGCCTGTTATATGCAATTATTTATACACTGGTAGACTAAGATAGAGTTTTAGCAGGGTAAAAGCACTCTGGGTAGAAATAGAAAGCAGTAGTATACAGGCACATGAATATGAAGACAGTGGCCAGAAACAACTCTAATTTAGAAGTGTTACAACAATTTTGTAATTTTTTTTTTAGGTATCTGCAGGGCTACAGCCTACACCACCAAGTAGTGCAGCACAGGAAGCACTGATGAGTACGTGACAGCAGTTGTGCCTGGCTCCTCGTATGGGGGTTTTAGTGGCGGGCTTGGGGGCCTGTGGGGGAACACAGTGGGGCACACAGCACTGGGATTGACTGCCAGATACATTTTTAAATTGGTAAGAGTTTGTATCTTGCTTGTGCAAACAGACAGAAGTTGCACAAAAAACCTGAAATGCAATCAGCTGCTACCCAGAGTATGATGACAGTGATGTTTCCTTCACTTGAATCCTTAGATAAATACTTTACACTCTCAAAGCAAACTTGACTGGCAAATTGTCAGATACCTCTGAAGGACTTCCTTCAGGCAATACCTTTGTCTCACTTTAAAAATGAAATAAATTGAAAACATGGAAAATTAATAGGAATACTTTAAATGTTAACATATAAAATGGAACTAAAATTGTGAATGAAAAGGGAAATGGAAACCTAAGATATAAGAAATAAAACAAAGAATGTTTTTAGTCATAACTAAAATCAGTTCTTATCAAAAGTTGATCAAAGAAGTGCCCCTTCTGCAATATATGTCTTCTTTCAAAGAAAAACAAGGCCCTGGGACCAATGACATTACACTATTTTGTTCAGCAGCACAAATGAGTTCTGCAATTTTCACCTAGCTGTACATATTTGGCACAGGAAATCTGCAAAAAAATGAGGTTAATAATATATACCTCTTACTTCTCTCAAAGATGACTCTGCAGCAAACAAAAAGGTAGACTTTCTATTACTTATAAAGTAGAAGCAGCACAAATTTGACAGCCCTTTATCACTCTCTTGCTGACAAAATCTATTCAGTCATACTGCTTTGAAAACATTATATTGAAAGACAGCATACTGTGTCCTTTCAGATGACTGATGCAATTATTCTGTTTAACATCTTTGTGTACTCTATAATGAAGTTGGTCATTAATCATCTGCACACTTCTGAACAAGAATAAATACATAATTATATGTAGCCAATATTTAAAAGTACAAAATAGAGTAGAGCAGCTATGACTCCTGCAGTACCTGCTATTTACCACTAGTGATGGCCTGCATGTGTTACAGAAGATAGATGCCAAACATACAATATTTCAGAGTATTCAGCAAGAAAATCCCTTAGGAACATGAAAATCCCTGCCTCCTTCTTTTAAAGTTCTATGTTTTGCAGAAAATCAATGTGAGGCAGGGTTTGAGATACATCTTTCAGTAACTCTTGCTTATATAAATGCATCTTTGTTCTACAATTTTTTTGTGCGGCATTATTAAAACTGTTAATATTTCTTCCCCTCTAAAGTGTCTGGGTACAGCCTGAAGGTTGTGGCACAGCCAGAAAAACGGATTAACTGAAAATATTCAATGTTTTAGCCATTCTGAAGAACATAACTTGCAACAGGCAAAGCTGGCTGAAACAGCAAGAAAATCTGATTCAAACATCACCAACTTCTTTAGGGCCACAATATCCCAGTGTGGTTTGTGGGGAATTTCTCCTATGAGAATTTTGGTGTTTTTAACATACCCTTTTGTTTGGGTTGACAGAATGTTGCTATTGTTACTGACATTTCACTACTGAAAAGCCTCATCATGAAAAACAGCTCTTCCTGTTACATACAGAAAGACCTCACAGGGATGTGAAATATTAACTAAGTTGTATTTGATTGTAAATAAAAGTCCAGCAAGATGTTGCTCTAGCAAATAAGGACAAAGGCAACAAGTGAAACAAGTGGAATTAATCTGATTTAAAATAGGTACTTTTGTATTTCCAGATTTACACTGGGAATTTGAGGAACTATAAGTGAACAGACACATTCATTATAAACTCTAGGACTGTTTTTCTCTAACTGTAAGATATAGACTTACAAAGCCATCCAAAAATACATCCAATTTTCTAGTAATCCAAGGAAAAAAAAACCCCAAACCTCTAAAAATGTTTGATTTACTTGCTAAATGGACTGTCATAGTTTTCAGAAAAACTTAGTTGCTACTGTATTAATATTTATCAGGACTACTAATGTGATGGGCTATAGCTGAGCTGAGATCAGTGGGGTATAGTCGCACTGACTTGACCAGCATCATTTATGCTTAAGGATTGGAACCACTTTCTTTTCAATATTTACAGAAATATCAGATCTTGGGACTCTTGGTATAGCAAGTCTTTCTATAACTAGTATTTATGCCAGCTGAGGAGCATTAAAAAGCAGCCTATGCTACCTTAATTACGCAAAATGAAGTGCTGGGTACTGTGAGCTGAAAGTGAGAATCATGATTACACAGGTCTTCATATGGGATGATGGTGCTATACCTTGGGAAACAAGCTTTTTATAAATCTTGTTCCTCACAAAGTGGTGTGTTTAGACTGTGAAAGTTTAACTGTTCTCATTATTTGTGCTAGACAGTTCATTACATTATGTTATTACCCTAACAGCCATTCAAGGCACAAATGGCACAGATGCTTTATTCTGTGTTATAATAATCTTACTATTTCAGATGTCAAAATCAATCATTCATGTGTACTCTGGGTGATTGCAACTTACTGACTCAGGTAAGGATTTTGAAAATGCACACAAGAGCTCAGTCAAAAAAATAGATATTGATGATGTGTTGCTGAGTTATAAACCACTTTTCACAGCTTTGAGGATGCTGTGCAAATTCCTTAGAATAATGCACATTCAAATCAATCATAAGTACTCAAGCTAGTTTCGCCCTACAGAAATTAAACTGATTCCTTTGAAAAAGTCCTTAAATTAAAAATTATTATTCAGAGAAAACCAAAATCTTTAGCCAGAGTTCACTCCAGCACTTCTTATGCAACATATTTTCAAAAGACATATCTAAAGAACTTCAGTACAATGTGAATTACTACATGTATCAGGCAGATTTTGGTGGCTGATGCCGAACAATATTTTGGGAAGAGAATCACAGAATTAAGATGGTGACTGAAAAGTAGTTAATGAAACACTGTAGTCCACTTAGACATTCCAGGAACACTTGTCCCTTCCACATGCACAGCTGTTCTTTCAAATTCCAGTAAATCCCCACTCAAAACCATGAGAATTATTTAGCCCTCCTTGGGGTACCCTTCCCAGGTAGTAATTCCCTACCTGCAAGTACCACGTGTAAAGAAGACAGAAAGGCAAATGTGACATCATCAATATGGGGAAAGTCTACTTATAAAGAAGTGAGAAATTATGCTCTCATTTTTATGATAACTGACTCAGTCCTTTGCCCCTTGAAATGAAAGGAAACATCCTTTCATTACATCACCACTATCACTTGTCTGCCCTGTTGACTCAGGTGCCATTAGCTTTGGCAAAGGAAAGCAGTCAAATCAAGCCACCTCCATCTCCTCTGTCGGTCCTTCTCCCCCACCCAGGTCCTGAGAAAGGGAAGCAATGAAATTGAAGTGACTTGTCTGTTAATTTGCTGTTATCCTAGCCCTGTTAAATGAAATGTGGGTGCTGATATTTGCTACCAAATGCATATTCCAAAATTATTTTTGCTAATATTGGCCAAAGAAAATACATGCAGAAAATATCCTACAGCCATTGTTAATGTATAACTACCACATAAAGCTTTCACTTGCTCATGATGTAGATTACAGGGGATGGGGGTAGGTGTGGAGGTGTATATAAAGGTACACATGTGGTTTTTACAAGTGCATAAATACAATATGTAAATGAACCATATTTTTAAATTTAGTCATTGAATTGGTCTCATTAAAAATAAATTAAAAAAAGAATTGATAAGATTAGAATGCAGGAAACAATTAACAATGGTAACAATTGAGAATAATAGCTAAGCCTTCTGCATATCTTGAAAATGCTGCCCCCAAAGTGAGCATTCCATTACTTTCAATTAAAACTAGCTCCAACCCAGCAATCACTTACACTCTAAGGAGAGTGGCAATAATACACATTTTAAAATCTTCTTTTGGAAAAAAAAAAGATTAAGACCTAGAGGAGCAAAGGTGTATAAATAGCAAAAACCAGAGGTGACATCTGAAAACACAATACAAAATGTGCCAACATTCTGCTTTTCATGAAACAATACAGAAATACTGTGCTAGTCAACTAATCACCATTTCGTTATTTCCTGAAGTGTTTTCCACTCAGACTGCCCATTTGTTATTTTTAAGCTACTACTTCAAACTCATTCAATTATATGATTGCATCTGTAACACATATAGTAATACAATTGGCATTAAAGGGAAAATCATGTTCAGAACAAAAGCCTTAATTAGATCTAAATATAGAAGTATAATGCCACTAGTTATTTCAAAAGGCTTTTGAATCATCAAAGGTTAATTGTCAAATAATACTGACATGATTAAAGGGAATTAAGTATGTCACATTGATTTGGCTCAGCATTAACCCACTAGGTAGATCCTAAATTATTGCACTCCCTCTAAATCAGCCTGCTTATCGACAGTATATTCGTAAAACATTATGAAATTACCTGCTTCTGTCCCAGAGATTATGATAATATTGTTCTAGATAATTGTAATGCTGTATATCTGAACAAGCTGACAATATATGAAGGTATTGCACTGATTTAGCAAAGCACTTGTTCACTTAGGAAATCCCATTTTTAAACTCTGAGACATTTTGCTTACATGAAGACAAGTTTCTCAGTCTGCAGCTGAACTGAACCCCAAAACTCTTGACAATGTTTAACTCAAATGTGGATGTTGTATCATCGAACTCAAAACTATTTTTTTCAAGAAATCCTGAAGTTCTGCCAGGTACTCCTGAGATGACAGAAATTGCTGTTTACAGATATGCACATTAGCACCTGATTCTCTTCACAGAGAGGTAGGGCCTGGTAGTGCCAGGCAACAAGGATCAGATGCATCCCAGGTTCTTGAACTGGCATCATACTAGCCAGTGTGTCTAAAGTGAGCACCCGAACTGAGGGGATGTGACTGCAGGTACACTGCTGCCACCGTAGTAATAACAGGATTATCCTAAATACCTTTAGAATGAGGTTGATTTAAAGTATTTCTGCCCCAGCTTAATCAGGGTGAGCATTTCTCCCATCACTGGGTTTGGTGGGAATTTCTTCAGCATGGAATGCAGTCCTTCTGGTCCCCTTTGTGCAAGCAGAGGGAAAGAGGCACTTGCAGTTGGAATATATTCCCAACTGGAGGTAATGATTCCCTGGCCTGCAAGGGAAAAAATTAGACATTTCACCTATGGACTGCTAAAGCTAGTCGAGATGGTTACTGCTGTGTGAGTCTCCTGCAATTCTTCTAACTCATACCAGAAGCAGACTGGTGTCAGATCAGTGTATTCAGCAGAGGCAGGCAATGCTCTCAGAGACTCCTGTTCCTTGCTGGTGATCAGGAAGGCAACAAGCACTTAGTGCAGCAACTGACTGGCTGCCACAACCATCCCAACATCTGTACTCAAGGCTCTCGGTTCCCATTTCCCCCCAAGAACCAAACAATGGAAAAGACACAAGCTCTCCTTCAAAAAATCCTGGACATACTCTGTATGGATTTGTAGCCAGCATTTTTTGCTTGGTCCTGCACAAAAATTAGTAAGGAGTTTTTTTAGGCTTGTTTATTGTTTGTGGGGTTTTGAGGTTTTTTTGGGGGGTTTTTACCTTCCAACACAGCAGCAGGATACAGTTTTCTTCTAACTTCAGCACATCTAAATCCCTAGCACAAGAAGGCTCCAGCATATCTGAAAATACTCTCCTCTCTTTCCAGCTATTGCTGCAAGACCAATCTAAAACTTGCAAAGCAACTTCAACAGTATCAGGTGCAACCTGTCCATCACTGGACTGTATCGGTATCACAATGTGCTGTAGCTGGTACTGCACAGCACATAATTAAAAAATCAGTCATCCACTTCTAAATTTAGGCCATGTCCTCCTGTCCAAGGAATATCTCTTCCCTAAAGGGATTTTGTTTATCTGCTTCTAAAGATTCAGGTCAAGGATAGAAAGGTTTCCCTAAAGATACTCTGAGGGTTAGAAAGGGAGTAAAAAAGTCACTGGTTCACTTTGTGAGAAAGTACAAGCTCAGAGAGCTGGAACTGCAGCTGATGACAACTCTCATAGTCCACTGCTGTCCAGGCAACTAGGGCATCCATGGATGACAAAGGCATCTGATGTGGTCCTGGGTGATGAGAAGCAGGTCCTGAGCACGGACAAGGGCAGACTGAGAAGGTGCAATACCTCTGCCAACTATCACTCCACATCTCACATTTTGCACCTGTCTCCTGGCAATTTGTTGAGCCCTTTCTTGAATCTATGTAAAGTTTTAACATCCAATTACATGGTCTGATGATTTAAAAAAAAAGTGGAGGAAGGAGATTGAAGCAAAACCAGTGCCAAAGGTCTAACAACAATGTTTGTATGCAAGCCCTAGCCACATATGAGCACGTGTCAGGGGCAGAGGTGAAGGCTTGCTGCGGTTTTATTTCAAGCATATTAACATTTACTAACATCTTTTGAATTATGCCTTTGATATGTTTTTTTTTACACCCCAACATGCAATGTGTTAAGTTCCATGAGTACTCATCCTTTGAAATAATGTTCCCAAAGAATTTTTGAATATCAGCTACTGCAAAATGCACTAGAAATATAAGTCAAGGGATGAAGGCAATTTATAAGCAAGTGGCTTCTCATTTCATATTATTCCACTGGACAGGGAAATGGTCATTTCAAAGGCACAAAAGTGAAATCTTACAGGAAGGATAAAAAGAAAAAATGAAAAGTGATATATTATGGTTAAACAGCATATGTAAACTGGAAACTGGATAACTTGTTCAGGCCACGGGTTTGTTTCCAAGAATAAATCAGAAAAAATATGCTCTACTATAGCAAGTGGCTAGTGTACATATTATATATATATAAAAATAATAAAAAAGGAAAACAAAGAGGTATGTTAGAGATGAAAGTGAAATGAAATTAAAATACTTCATAGGAAGAGAAGAATCAGAGGCAACATCAACTTTAGCAAGTACTTAGGTGTGAAGTGGTTCAGCAGGGAAACAACCAATGCTTGTCTTACATAGCTATACAGGATGGTACAGGACTTTTATCCATCCCCCTGACTCTGGATTGAAGCTGTCCAAAGGTCCATGATTGATTTAGACCCTTAGGTCTTTTAGGGGCTGGGGTGTGTTCAATTCACAGCAGGAACACTGATTCTGGCTTAAAATTCATCAAAACAGTATTGTGTTTGCACACGTCCAGCTGCTCTATAAGCCAAAGCAGTCAATGAATAGCTAGAGACAATTAGAGGAATTCACTGCATGGCTTCAATAGTGTATCAAAGCAAGGTAGAATGTAGATGCAGCTATAGATCTCTGTAATATACTCCAGCAAGTGGCAAGTCCTGTCTTGTATGACCTGCTTGTCTTTGAATCAGAAGAATTAGTATGGAACCGTTGGAAAATTGGAGACTGAAGAAACATAACTTTTAGACATAAACATTACTCTTCTTTCATATTTGGTAGATGTCTAAAATATGCATGAAAATAAGGAGCTTTTGGGAGAGGAGGGGACTGTGGAGATGAATCCCACTACTTCAAATAAAAATCACAATAAAACTAATACAACTTTATGACTTTTGGACAGACATGAGGTCACATGTAAGTCATACTGAATAAAAATTAGACTTGCCAGAATTTTCTTTTAAAAGCAGAATAAACAGAATCTGAGGAATTGCATAATTCTTCAGTCATTGTTCTTTGGGTTGAAAAGCTTTAGAGGTATTCACTGTGCCTGTCATCAGTTTTGTCTGTCACATTAAAAAATAAATAAATCACTTTCCCACCATGTAAGAACTCTTTCTAGGCTGAACTTCCTGTCTCCGCAATGTGTTCTCAGCTTGGAAACAAAATCCAAACTGTGATCCACTCTTTCTGTTAATGATTCTACAAAGTATGTTTTTGTTTAACTTCTCCTGGATAATTTCTGGAAAGCTGTTGTGCATCATTACGATAATGATTGAATAAAATAAAAAATCTCCACTTCTAAGTAGAGCTTTCAAAATTTCAGTTTCCTTGATGGAGACAGCATTTCAAAGTCCAAATTTGTGTGCTCCTTTTTCTTTTTGTATGAGTTTGGGATCAGAGTGTATTATTTGACTTGTGGAGTCATCTTGCCCTTTGCATTCGACATTGGACTTTTTGACCTTTTTAGGTTTTATAGAAAATCCCCTTATTTTGCTCTTAACAGTACTGGATTTAAACACATACCTACCTGGTTGCATGAGTTCTTCTTCAATTTGAATAATCAGTGACACGTAACAGCTTAAAATATCTCTTTAAACCTGCTTCATCATCATCTGCAAAGCCCCAGAATAAAATTGCTTTGTCAGCAGTGGATTGAACACTGCCTGGAAAACTGGACTGAGTAGGAATTTACTGTTTTCTGATTCCTTTCTGATTCAGCATAATCAAATACACTGACCAACTGATGACAAATCAAATAAAGTCAAGGTGGAAAGGTGGAAAATGGAAAATAATGACTGACCAACAAGTATTTGCTTCAATATATAATTATTTTCTTATCACCTACCATTTGAAAAGTTAGGTGTTATGATTTTTCTAAGCTTATTCTTTGTCAACATGTTCTCCAACTATATACCATCTATGAATGCAAGATAACCTTTCAGTTTAACTAATGGACTACACAAAGAGTCAGTATGGCTTACCATCACACTTGTATTAAGAGCATAGAAGCAAGGAAGACAATATTCTAACAAACATTAACAATCAGTGCTCTAATTTTCATACATACTTTCTGCCAGCTGAAAGAACTGTGTGAAATTTTTGAAAAAAACCAGTTTTTAAAATTTGCTATTCAGTTTTCAAAATCATGAACAGCACATCTCACCTTCTTTTTCCTGAAAAAAAGCACCCCAACAACTGTGAAAAGTAAAAAAGAATGTATTTTTTTGAGAAACAAACTATTTCAGAAATCAAAAGGGCCTTATTTAAGAAGTCGTACTGTAAAACTTCATGAGAACTCATTATCTCAGGAGTCCTTCTTTTCCTTAGGTCAAAATCCCAAGCATCATTCAATTTGCCAGTATGGATTTTATATGAGTACTCTAGGTCTAACCTCAGATGATTTATCAAGATGGAAAACCATAATACTTGGGGCTTTATTTGAATGAAGGCACCTCACCTATACAGGATGTAGCTATGGAATATTATAATGTTATATTCTCCATCATTTTTACTACCTTGTCCACTTCACTCCTGATAAAGTTTGAGAAGTTTTGAGAAATACAGAGCTGCAACCAGTGAATCAGACATACGCTTCCCTGTGGGGGTAAAATTCATTTAAAAATAATCTTCATTCACTTTTTAAAGGAACAGTAAATGCCTCTTGTAGAGAATTTGTAATATCAAAATAATTGCTGTAAGACAACCAATTCTGAAACAAGCAAGACTTACTCAAGTGTCATCCAACAATGAGTTGTTCTCCAGACTGTAATGACAAGTCAAAGTCAGTAAATAAGAAATAATTGCTAATCTGCAATATATGCAGCAGCTGCCTATGTTCTAGTTGTCTATGACAGAGTGCTCAGGAGAGGGCAGAGGGCAGAGGGCAGCGAAGAGTCATGGTACATTAAGTCATTTTTTGCCATGGTCCTGGAGATCTCTGTGTTTAACTTGCTGTTCCTTTCAGCAATTGAGTAATTCTTAGCAATTGGGAATTCCTAACTTGACCATAAAACAGTATGGAGAGAGGACCCAGCTTTCAATTCTTTTTCTGCAGCAAAATTCAAATAAGTTTGAAAGAGAACAATTTCTTCTCTCTGAAATTCTTTCCACTAGAGACTTGCAGGGTTTGTTATTTTTGCTTCTTCTTTCCAAAATTGTAGTACCACAAGATGTTGTGAGCTCAGCTGTGCTCTCCTGCTGCAACTCATTGGAATTTGGTTAAAAGAGCAGGGATGTTGAGGTTTGGAATCACTGCCATTCCAACCCACTTGGCCACAGTACTCTGATAGCGATCCAGCATTCTCCATAGTGGAACAGACCTGGAGATTTTGGTAATCTTTAGAAGACTGTTCTTCCCTGTTTGATTGTCACTAGAACTGTCAGTGCTGCCACTAACACTACTTCAGAAACTGCTGCTATTCTGAAATTTTCATCTGCCCCTATGCCAGAACTTTGAAAGGCTTCAGAAGCTCTCAGCAGAGGTGTCATTATCAAACCAGCAACATCAGTCACACGCAACAGGAACCAGCATGCTCAATTAGTCTTAATGTACTGTATTTCTGTTCCTAATTTAATAGCCTTGCAACCTTTCCTGCAGCATCTGTTCGCTGCCGCAAGGTCATCAACTCTTTCATTAGTGCTGAATGGCAGAGAGAACTGGTAACATGCAGAGCCTACCCAGAACATCCAGTTTTCCTTAGTGTCACTAATGCTTATTAGTATAGATAGTACTGCTTTCCTACAGAGTCACTCTGCCCTTCAGTGGGACTGGAACTGGGTTAGTAATTGACAGTTCTTCAAACTACACTAATTTCAAAGATCAGAAATTCACTGAAGAAAAGACTAGAGATAAACAAACACACAAGCCAAGGGAGTTTAATAATATGAACCTTACTTTCTCAGCAACAGGAAGAAAAGAACTTGGAGAAGATGTGCAAAGTGTCAAAGGTACTCATAGTGGTCACTTCCAAGTAATATTCTAAGAATTCAGTTGCTCAAAAGGAATCCTTGAATGTTAGCTCAATTAAAGCATCTAAAGCAGCAGCATAGGCAGGATAATCCAAAAGAAAACATATATGTTCTCTCAACTATTGGTCATTGGTCATCTAAACTGTAATAAATTCACGATTTTTATAATCTAACTGTAGACATAAAAACATATATAAAACTAAAGTAGTGGAAGTTCACAATTCTGATACACCCATAGGTTTAAAAGAAGAGTTGTTATGAATATAGACTCTTTGCTGAAATGCTATGTAGAATAATAAGAACAACAAGCAGATGAATCAGCACAATGGATATTTCTCTGGTTGTGCCTATCCCTGGAAGATGTTACAGTATCATGAAACTGAGGACATAGTCTGAGTGGTGAAGCCTACTTAAGGCAGCCTCTCCCTCAGAATAATCACCTCAGCTGTCTGTCAATCCCCAGACTTTAAGAGGAACTCTGCTACATCACAATCAGCTCAGAAGAGATGCCTACTAAAACTGATTCTTCTGCATTCTTGATCTAGCTGGAGGTCTTTACACATAGTGTTTGCCTGAAAAAAGGCAGATTTTGTGCTCATTCAAAAGCTTCTTTATCCAGGACAGGCCACATTCTAAAACACATATCTTGTGGTATAAGGATGGTGAGGAATGGAGTTGAATTCTTCATCTAATAAAATGCAGAAGCACACATCACCACTACCAAAAATCAAATTCTCCCAGGGTCAAAGTACTATGAGTGTTATTCCTGTAACTATAAAAAAACCCCACCCCAAAATATAACAGAAGCAGTTACCTATTCAGCTTGTAAGAATGCTTTCAGATGCACTCGAGCTCTGGACTTCCCAGTTCTTCTGTATGCCTTGATTACTCATTTTGGCTCATTTACCTTGATTTCATATATGTTGACCAGAAAGGGTGGTTGTAAAAAAAGCTACCCATTTCTGGTCTTGTGAGTTATCTTTCTGTACTTCAAACAGCAATAGCTGATAACAATCTTATGAATACAAGTTGACATAATTTCTGGAGGAGAAGTTTAAATTATAATGAGGTTGATGATCTGAAAGACTTCCTCTGGGGAAAAAAGAAAAAGGATTATAATTTTAAATATTGGTGTTGTAAAAAAAACCCCAGAGGTTTTTTTTTCCCTAGAGTCTCAATGGAGAGTTAGAGAAATGGCAGGGCTGTGATATATACCAAGGAACTCAGACTCACCAAGTAAAGCAAATGAGATCATTATTCAGAGTGTTTAAAACACCTTGGTTGTGAAATTTGTTGTGGTTTTATTAGAGATAGCTTACATTTATTTAAGTAAACTAGTCACAAGAAACACTGTGTGAATCACTCAACACTTCAGCTCTTCTAACTGATTTCTGAAGAAATCTTTCAGTAAAGGTATAAGGGACAAGATTTCTGTTCCTGATATTTCTAATATTAGAAAATGAAGCAGGAAAAATGTCTGGAAAGTGCTGCTTTTCTCCATACATGAGGCCTTTTATGGTTCTGCCCTTGGTTTTCTTGTTTATATTTTACTTTTTCAAAGAAAACTGATAAACTTCTTTGCAGATCCCCTACAGTGAAATAGTAGACACATGCTCACTTGTTGAGCCAAAGGCAGCTAAATCCCAACCAAGACCACAGCACTGCATTATATTTTCTCTCTGTACAGCCACATAGGAGGGTATTTGGCATGCCAAGACTGTCTGCCACGGGCCAATGTTGTTGATTAACTTTTCCAAAGAAAATAATGCCTCAATTAGTTCCAGCCATTTGATAAAAATGTTTTACTTTGTCTAGGTCAAGTTAGAGCCATAGGGTTTTAAAAATTACTTAGCTTCCTTAATCTTAAATATATTTTATTTCTGTGACACTGAATAAGCATGAGTAAAGCAAATATTAAGTGCTTTCCTCAGGAATCGTTCTTATCAGCTATTCGTTGCCACCTGTTAATACACTACAAAGCACCTACACAAATAATGGCCTGTGTTTGCAAATACATTCAATGAATATCCAGAGAAACTAAATGTTGATACTGCTAGTTCTCCAGTTCCAACCACAGTATTACCAAGCTTGTACTGCTTTGCTCTATTTCTCCCGTTTTGCATTTTTCATTTATTTCTGTTCCATCTCTGAGACACTGAGAGAGAATACAGATTGCCAGGAGCTGACATCAATCTTCTGGTAAGCTGCAGTATGGAACCAGTAAAACACATCAAGAGGGAAAATATACTTACAATGACATTTTTATGTTTAGCAGCCAAAAAAAGAGGCAGAGGCAGGAAAGTCAGCTCACTGCATTAGAAAGCACTTGCTGGTTGGCAGACTGAATTCCTTAATGACATTCTTATTAAGTCCTTGCAGCCAAATGCTGTTTGCTTTTGCTGTCGGAACTGTCTGCATTAATAATGAATAATTGCTTGGAAGCTACTTACATAAAGCATTGTTTTCATGTCACTGCCACAGACAGCATCTCTGGGCAGAAGAGAGAGCACCTTGTGAACGAGTACACTGAACAGTCCTTTTTAATGCACTTGGACTGGGACAGTGTTTCTATGGACACAGACACATTGGCCTGGACTACAGGATCTCAAAGATGAGGACCTCCAGACTTATACTGTTAACCTGAGGAGTCTGCTATCATCTTTTCACTACGTTTAGAACTGAGTTAACTCTGCTGTTAACACACACTACCAGCAGTAGTTATGAGAGTAGTGAGCTGGGAGACCCTCCAGATAAATGTAAACAGACTAAGTATGCCAATGCCCTGGTGTAATACACTCCCAGAGGTAGAAGCCTCTTGGCAGATGGGGAAGGGTTGCAAGTGAGCTTGCTGGGTAGTCTTGTAAAATCCTGCAAAAATTACACTGTTTGCAGAACAAATAAAGCAAAGGAAGATGTCTCTTTCCCTCCACACACTGGCATTTCTTTCTGGTTTTTCCTCAAATGTATTAATGATTTTATTTCCCCATGGTTGACACTAGCACTGTATGCAGAACATATAAAGAGTGCATAATTTAGAATGGATGTTTGACGGCAAAATTTCAGCTGTGGAACTGAATTACTTGCAGAGCTTTGTTACTCTGATGATGTGGTCTCTGTGAAATCTGGATACTGCTAGGAAATTGCTGCAGCAAAACTTTGTGAATAATTTTGTGTATAAATATAATCCAGTAACTGATGATGGATCACCAATATGTCTTTTCCAGAATAAGGTCTGACACAGATTTAGCCCTAGGCAGCTAAATTGTTTTTGAAAACAGCCATCTAGTCTTTTAGGAGTGAGCAGTACTTAGCATGTGCTAGAGTATTTCTTCAGCTTTAAGAAGATATTAGTAAGAACAAGTTTTTTAAAGTGGAAAAAATATGCAGAGGTAAAAATAATTTCAAGGGGAGAAAGCTATAGGAGAAGTTTACAAACCTCTAAAAGGCAAAAATACCAATTCCAACATGTGGTAGTCAAGGTCATATCAATGTTGTGCAAAAAGGTAGAAAATAACCTTGCAGGCTGTTGTAAAGCCACCATTATTTACTTATCCTCAGATATGTAGCCCATATTTACCCTCCCCATCACAATGGCTCCAGTGTCACCTGCATGTTAGGTAGTTGTGTTCACAGAGTGTGAAGACAAGCATGACTGAAAACTGCTCAGAGGGAGAGACAAAAAGAAGAGGTCTGGTATGTACCTCCAAGCATCTTTGCATAGTGTGTATAGGACAAACTTCCTCACCTGCCTTGGTTTGACTTTACTGGTAAGGAGCACAGTAACACTGCTGGGGTAACTCAAATACTAGCAAAACCACATCAAAAGTACAAATTGGAGTCTAATGCACATTTAAAGTTATGCCTTTTTTTTTACAGTGGTGAGACAGTGTCTTAGTTCAAGAGAGAACTAAGATATTATGCTGGCCAAGAAATAATCTCTCTCCTTTAAATTTAGGAAAACAGAACTTTAATTAGGAAAAAAAATAAAAATAAATATATATATATATA
>WBMV01000503.1:2051334-2064777 GCA_013396655.1 Campylorhamphus procurvoides | reverse complement strand
AAAACCAGAAAAACCAGTTTTTTCCCCTCCCAGACTTCAGGGAGATCACAACAAAAGCTATACTTAAGAGAGATAAAATCAAGATGCACACATCCTTTGTATCTTTTGTTAGCCATCTTCCCCCACCCCAGGGCGTTGGCTCCAAACCTTTTGGAAGGAATTCCTTCTTGGGCTTTGAAAACTCCAACAGACAGTATATGATTTTTTTTTGCCAGGTTATATAATTAAATGTGTCATGTATTTCATGCAGTCCAGAACACATCCCTCAACCTTTCATAATAAGCCCATCAGTAACATTATTATAATGCTGAGAGTATATCTCAATGGATGGGTGATGGGGGAAGATAGAACCTTATTTCTGTCACAATTACAATAGGAAAAATTGTCAGGTATAGACAAGGTCTTAGCATGACTATTCCTTGTCCTGCAAGAGAATGCTCTTCACCTCTCAGATGCCTTTTCTTTCTTCAAGCAGGCATTGTACAGTATGATACCCAGGCTACGGCTAACAAACCATGTCTGCTCCCATGAATCTCCCTGTCAGGGAGTAGCAAGGTCCAATTATGCCATAAGGAAAAGGCAGTGGGAAAACAAGCATGATGAAGCAGCTGGCAGACAGAGGGGCCACGTCAGCAGGAGTTGAGTCCCGCAGTACCTGACAGGTAAGCAGAGAAGGTCTTGTGATTACTCAGCCTAGGCTGAGAGTTCAGATCACCAGATGAATTCATAAAGACAAAGCAGACTGATCAAGTAATGAAGGCAAGCCAACATATCAAGGTCAGGGTCTGGATTAACAATGTCCAAGGCTGGGGATGGGCATGGCTGTGACATAACTGCAAGGTAGGTCAGGTCGGAACAGGACCAAGAGCCTCAGCCTAAAAGCAACCCTGAATGGACCATTAGACAAGGCATCTTCCAGCTTTTTCTTCACAAGAGCTCTTCCCAATGAGCCAGCCTCAAACAGAGACAGATAAGCCCTTGGCACCAAGCCCAGGCAGGCAAACTCCAAAGAGAGGAATGTGCTGATACTCTCTGGACTTCCAACATCAGCACTCAATATGGGTTCTCATTGTAAATGGTGATGATCTCTTGGAAGAAATGAGAACAGAGCTCAAGTGGAATTATGCATTTTTAGAAAGACTAATATACTTTAACAGCAAATCTGAGTGTTCTGTGGTCAAAAAAGACATGTGGCAGTAAGAAGACTTGTAAATCACACAGGATACTCAGTCTAAGAAAAATGAAAAAATAAACTGCCATCTGGTTGTGTTTAAAAATGGACAGAGATTGTTGTATTTTAGGTGACATTCATCCTATTTCTCAGTGACAGATGGAAAAAGAATCTATATTCACACAATCAAACCCAGACAAGCCTTTATTCTTGGTGTTGAAACCAAGCAGACTCCTTGTCAATGAAAAAACATTGAATCAAAATGTGAGATTACAGTTAGCTAGTTAGCTGAGTGTGCTTACTGGAAATAGAGAATAACAACCAAATTAATTTAGATAGAAAAATCAGTGAAAGACAAGAGCCTTGTTATGCAGTTCTTTATAAAACCCCCATGAAATGATAAAGTAGGCATTCCTCCAAGCTTACAGAGACCACCCTTCTTATTTAAAATACTGATTTTGCTAGCTCTTGGGCAACCACTCCCACCCACATCCCCAGGGTATTTTAGGTTGCTCTACTGTTTTCTTTTTTTTTTCATTAATAAGGGGGAAGATAGTTTTGCTCTAGGCCCATGATGATAACCAAAAGAGGGGCAGCCAGAATGAAGACTGTTCAAAAGAGAACTAGTTCTTGTGGGAACCTGGTAGCCATTTTGAGCTAGAGTTGATAAAGGACTCAATCACCTAAAAACTGAATCACACAATTGCTTAGTGCTTAGACATCTGACCCCAAAATTAGTGGTGGACTTAGCAATGTTAGGTTTATGATCAGACTTAAAATTCTAAGGGTCTTTTCCAACCCAAGTGATTCTATAATTCTATGATATGGTCATTACACATGTGGCTTAACACTGCGTGTACAACAAATCACTTGGTTATTCATACTTTTGAAATTTACTTTCCTTGCTTTTAACTTGTACCTCAAGGAATTCACCTGGTTTCATGTATAAGGCTCTTTAAGGACTTGTCAGTGACTCACATTCATAAAGAAATGTTTTGTATGTACAGCTCCCATTAAATTCATAGGGAGTGGAAAGACTATTAGAAACTGTGTTTTGGAAGAGGGGCAACATATTAACACATATTCAGTACTGAAGTCTGACTTAGTAGCAGTCCCTTACCTCCTGTGTTCCCTCTCCCTGAGCTTGCTCCTGTAGGATTGGACCGAGACAGTGCTACATAAATAAAAAATTATTCTTCTTTCCAAACCAATCAGTGAGTAGGTAGATCATAAATAGACCTTTCTTAATCTTATCAGATTGAAGTAGAATTATATAAACTATATGATCACTTCTGCTGATGGAAGAGGTTTTAAATAACATTTCTCTAGCCTTTATTTGGATGGTCAGATGATAATTACCCTATTTCCATTTCTAAATTATTGCCAGAGGAGGCTTAGCTATTGCAATCTAGCAGAGAACAACACCTCATCAGGCTCAAGAGGCAATTAAACTACTGAAGTCTAAAAAAACGAAGGTGTGAACACTTTTTTTCAGTGCCTTGAATTAATTGTTCTAAACGCTTTACTTACCTTCTTGAAATTTTCACATCTGTAAACTGGGATGATTATTTGCATGATGCTAATGAAAGTACTATATACATCAAAAGGATCAAAAAAACCTCCTAACTGTCTCACTTTTAGTGACCGATTTCCAATAATAAACCTGAGCATATTTGAGGCAAAGTATTTCAATGGATAAATCAATGATATGTGCTTTGGACAGAGTGCTTGCTCTGGCTTTACTGCAAGGATGCATAAATTCTCCATGGGTTATTTCACTATAAAAAAACTCCTACCTTTTCACAGGGGTATAAAAAAAAATGGGTTTGAGAAAGGAAGTGTCTGTGTGTTCAGGGGAAAATGAATGTATGAAAAGCTGAAGAGTGAAAAATAAAAACCACCTCAACCAGAAGCAATACCCAGGGACAGGCTCAGTGCTCAAAGTAGTATGTTGCAGACAAAGTAATTGAAAACAAAAATTTGAAAGTATAAAAAGTTATTGTACTAAAATACTTTCTAGTATCATCTCCCTCTTATTTCTGTCTGCATTTTCCCTATTCGTTTGATGAATATCAATGACCATCTGTGTTTCCCGGACAAATGAACCAACAGCCAGATGCTGCAGCCATATCTGCAATGCATGTCTGTGTACAAACTTCAGCTGGAAAGCGCCACTCAAGACCACAAAGCATGCTTTTGCAGCCCCTGTCTCTTGGTGGACTAGTCACACCTCTTTCCCACAGCTTTCCAGGGCCCTTCTTCACTCACTTGTTTGCACATATGTACTCGTTTGGGCTGGTACAGAGTTAGTTTTCTCCATAGCAGTTCATATGGTGCTGTGCTTTGGATTTGTGACCAAAAGAGTGTTGGTAAGTCAGGGATGTTTTAGCTATTGCTGAGCAGTGCTTGCAGAGTGTCAAGGCCTTTTCTGCCTCTCACTCCAATGCACCAGTGAGGGGGCTGGGGGTGCACAAGGAGTTGGGAGGCGACACAGCCAAGCCACCTGACTCCAGCTGACTAAAGGGATATCACAGATCATATGATGTTGTGCTAGGCAATAAAAACTTGAGGAAGAAGGGGTAAGAAGAAATATTTGGAGTCATGGTATTTATCATCCCAAGTAACCGCTGCTGTGATGGAGCCCAGCATTCCTGGAGATGGCTAAACACCTGCCTGACCATGGGAAATGTTGAAAGAATTCCTTATTTTGTTTTGCTTAGGCACAGTTTTTGCCTTACCTATTAAGGTGTCTTTATCTCAACCCACAAGTTTTCCCACTTTTATCTTTCTGGTTCTCTCCACTTCCCACAGGCTGGGGGTGGGGAGCGAGGGGGTGCAGTGAGTGAACAGCTGCATGGGGTTGAGCTACCTCCGGTTGTTAACCCACAACACCACACCAGCTCTGCATCTCTCTCTTACATAAAGAGTCTTCCTTTTTACTCACTTTGTCCAACGCTTTAGCTTCATTTTATGTAGGGAAGATGAATGTCAGGTGTCAATATTTCTGCACTACTGCCATTGCCTACTGTTTCACTGTGGTGTCCCCAGGACCAGCACTTGGCAGCTCTCCACGTGGAGCTGTGAGCGTTTGAACCCTCAGGAGTCATCAGGACTGGCAGTGGTACATGCTAGAAGGCACATGAAAGCTGGGAAACACAAAGATTTTTGTGCTGTTTCAACAGCTGTTGCACTCTAATGATGCTTTTATGTGTGGTCTGAGACAAAAACAGTGAGTAACATCAGGAATTTGGTACTATGATGTCCTTCAACTCCAAGTGAAAGACAATACTCATACAGACAGCATCTTCACTAATTGCAAGATGCAATATAGACAGCAACTATAGCTAAAAAGATAGGTTTCTTTGCCCCCAGCAACAAACAGTATCTATTTCCCAAAGTGCCTGACCATGTTGAAGGACATCAGAGGTTCTTAATAACTGGGGTTTCAATACAGTTTTTGTATGGGCATGGCTATTGCATTCAGCAACCACAAAGAGTACCTTAGCCCATAAATGTATGAGCACAGCCCTTACTAAAGCTACACGAATGTGAAGGGTGGCACCTCTAAGAGTATTCCAGATTTTATAGTTCCACAAAATTAATTTAGGTGCTATAAACCGTAAGTCTACCTGGCTATAAACACTGAAATAAATTATAAAGCTAGTGAGAAATGTCTTGTTGGAACCTCTGCAGAAGAGCACATTAATTTCTAGACAAAGATTCCTGGTGCAGTATTTCAGTTTAGTAATTTTCTTTAAAAAACAAAAATGGAAAAAAATGCCTTCCACATGCATTTTGTTTTGAAATGTCCATTGACATGTGACAAAACCATACAGAAGAGAAATGAATGGCCTGATAGATGGAATACAAAACTGGTTTTACTTGCACTTGCTCTCCAGTTGGCTGGATTTAGCAAATGAAGGCTGCATAAGATGCATGAGTAATTGGAGTCTCTACAGCCAAGTTCATTTTGGGTGACAGTGAGTGGGCTGACCCAAGGCATGCTACACAACCACCATTCATGTGGATGACATCCTTCATTCTTCTGTCCTCAGACAAACAAACTTCTTTTCTGTAAACGCCATGCAGTACTGGGTGGGGGGAGAAAAAAGGATCAGAAATCTACTGTAGATTGTTATCATATGGCATTGTTCTCAAAATTCTTGAGAGAAATGTGGATAATTAAATATTTTATTTCAAGGTATTTGGGTACAGTTTCTTAGTTTCATCTGACAACTTTCTTTTCCTTTCCCCCCTTCCATTCTACTTTCCATCTTCTTCTGTAGACGTCTCTTTTCCTGGGGCCCCATTTATTTCTCCCAGGAAGCTGGCACTGTGGGCTTTGCTCTTAAGTTTTGCTACTGGAATTAATAACTCCAGGAACAGAAAAGCTAATCAACCCTGGTCTCCAAAGAATTTGTGTTTTGTGATCAGACTGTTCCATATCTAAAAAATTGTGAGCTGTGATTGAAACTCTTGTAGTCAAAGTGTTCATATGTCTTTCTCCTGAATGGACTCTTTGCTGCTTAATAAGACACGTATAACCTATGTATCTTCTATCTGCCTGCCACCAATAAACCTATAGGGAAGTAAACATCTCTAAGACCTACAGTATTTCAGATGTAACTAGCTGGTAATTAAAAAATTATTGAGGGACCAGAGAGACAGGAAAGCAGGGAGAGAGACATAGAGAGACAGAGGAATGTGTACGTACATTTATACAAGTATGTACCCTGTCTAAAAAAATCACGGCCATCACCAGCACAGACATTCAGGTAAAATGTACACTAACAGCTCATTTTACTGATATTGCTTAATTCTATCAAGGCTATGAGCTTAAGCTGTCCTGTCAAGAGAGTAATTTTTCCAATATCTTTTATGCAGGCACAGTTGCACTATCTGGAAGTGAATCCAGTACAACTAGGTTGGGAAATGCTTTCGTATGTACAGTAGACAAGCTTCTGAGCCACATATTTGTTGAAATTGCTAATAATTTGAATCAACATAATAATTTTCTTTTTAACATGTGCTAGAGTCTGAGATGCTTTCCCTGCCTAGTCAGCCTATCATGTGTGCATAGAAGAAATGTTTCTAAAACCTTTTTGATCTACAGCCCTCCCCCTTCCCCCCCCCCACTTCAGATGTAAATCTCCTGCGAAGAGGATTATTTTTTTCCAGAATCTTTTCCAGGATGCTTCAAAGCAGTCCACATATTGAAACTTCAGGATCTTCCCAAATGTAGTTCAGGTGTACGTTCCAGCTTTGTCTTCACTGCATTCATTCTTCTATTCATGATTCACCTCACAGTAAGGTTTCCACAGTTAAGAGCAGAAGGTTGCATGAGCCAGTAAGGTCATATGCTTAGTTCAGGCCTGGCCTAATCAACTTAGCTTAAGTGCATAGTGTGAAGCCTATGATAAATGTATACTTGCTTATTTATAAAACCTTCCCATGGAAGCACCGACATAACATGAAAAGATAAATTTCTTATAATTACTTTTGATCTGATAATGAAAATGTTGGATGCATTAGATCTTCGCTGTCTTTTGTTGGTAAGCACTGCAGCAATAACTCTTCAGTCCCAATGAGAGGCACAAGGTAAAGCATGTACTTAAGAACTTCCATATTTTTTATAGGAATAAGTTTCATACTCAAAAGTTCACATTGCTTTTAAATGTTTTCAAAATCTACAGGTTTGCTTTCACCACCAGTGAATTTACACTCTGTATAATGAGAAAATTCAAGGATCCTTTTGTTTGATTTAGCCAGTTGGTTGTTGGGCTGCAAAAGAATGTCCAAATTCATTTAACTGGTATTCACAGGGGGAGTTTACCAATTATGTAAGACCATAATTTAACTTTGGAAGGCAGCAATGAAAGTTTATTTGGTTAGATCTCACTAGGTACTGGAAAACCTATCTGGAAATTCCTAATTCTCCTTAGTTCAAAACAGAAATTTGATGCTGTAAATTATCTTGACCATAGGCTAAAATTCTTAAGCCTTGTAATTGCAAATAAGAGGAAGTCTACACATGAGGCTTTTCATTAGTGTCTTTATTCACATGAATACTTCTATCAAGATAACTAAAGCACATTTATACAAAGGTAGGCACTTGCCTGGTTTTGTATCTATTCAGCTGTATTCTGGAAAAGAACAGAAGCTCCTATCTAAGGAAAAAATGTGGATCTGTGCTTTAGTCTGCTTTGTAAACACCAAATCACAAAATGGTTGAGGTTGGCAGATGCTTGTGGCAGTCATTTGGTACTATCCTGCTCAATCAGGACCAACTACAGCCAGTTGCCTAGGTCTATGTCCAGATGGCTTTTGAACGTCTCCAGGGCAACCTGTGCCAGTGCTCAGTCACCCTCACAGTACAAAAGTGCTTAGTGATGTTCAAGAGGGAACCTACTGTTTTTCAGTTCGTGTCCACTGTCTCTCGTCCTGTCACTGGGCTCCAATGAAAAGAGCCTGGTTCCATCTTCTTCATAACCTTCCTTCAGGTATTTGTACACATGGATGTACATGTTCTTTCTGTCATCCATCTAACTTCTCTGACACTACATCTAGGAAAATACCAAACATCAAGAGGAATTTTTGCACTCCAAACACGATTCAACAGGGCTGTGATATAGCCACTTCTGAGCAATGTCTTTCTACAAATTCAATTGTATAAGTTCTCTAACACCTTTAGTGACCTCATTTACTTTCAGCTTCATTGACGGCATGAGAGTAGTCAAACAGCACTAAGACTCTCCTTATCTTAAGCGATAAACACCAATAGAGATACTTGGACTGCAGAGTAGACGTGCTCTACAGCACCTTGCAGTCCTCCTCTTCAGTTACTTAGCATCAGCTCCTTATTCCCAATAACTTGATAATCCTCACATTGTTGTAACACAGAAACTCTATCACTGAGATGGCTTGTAAACCACGTCTGAGAAAGTAGAGGCAGACCTTTAACGTAGCATATCACTGAAATGGCTAAATTTACATCCAGCCAGCATTCCTTCAAGTAAAGATGCAGAATGAAAATGGTTTCCCTGTTCCTGGCAGTAGCCAGCACAGACTTCCAGTATAAGCCCCAAGTGGCTTTTTTTAACAAAGTGCAACCCTCAGCCACTACTTCACATGTATATTACATGCATATACAGCCCTAGCCCACACCAAGATAGGTTTATTCTTGTTCACTTTCTGAGTCAGTGATATAAATGGAAACATGGGCAATACAGTTTTGAGTGCTCCATGCTATCATACAAAGTCATTGGCTTATTCAGTACTAATTCCATCATGATCTGGACTGAATCCAACTCAAAACGGATGCATTCAAAGTCCCTGCTTCCCAAATGGTCTAGGGTAGAGCAAATTAAAAAGTTCCAAAGGGCTTGGGAAATCATGAAATGTAAAACTTGCTGACCCAGGCTAATAAATTAGCTTCTTCAATGGGTGATAACAGAACCTTGAGGAACCTTGAGGAGCAGTTTTAACTGCTCACAAGTTTTTATAGTCGATAATTTGGCCACTATCTCTGCAATTTCATTGTGACCTAATTACCAGAGGATCTTGCATATGGCCTTCTGCACTTTCAGAATACATAGAACACCTTAAAATCTTTTTCCAACTTTGAAAATGTACAGGGCTGCTTTCAGTTAACTCAGAGGGAAAATGCATCATGAAGAACAAGTACTCTGTGCAGGTAATGCTACCAGTCAATTTAGGAATGTTGTTTGATTTCTTTTTTTTAATCTGGTCAGTATATCAGTTTCAAGCCTGCACCCTGAAGCAACTTTTCTGACTATTTGTGTCTTGGGTTTCAGTGTGCTTGATGTGGAACAGAGTCTCAGCTTTTACAGAATGAAATCTTGGGTCTACTTGCATATGAACAAAACTGATTAACAAAACAGATAGACTGCACTGCAGTTTGAAATACAATTATTCCCTTATATGTTATAAATTGTTCTTAGCAAATAGCTGTCTAAATCATTAAATGATTCACGTAATTTCTGCAAATCTGTATTTAATGTTATTTTCATATTATGCTTTGACAGCTGATTTTTTTTTGCTTACTTGTTTGCTTGCATTCACTGAATGATCTGTCTCAATTTGTATGTTCTCAATGGCTGGAATTATCTCAGTTTTGTGTTCATGTAATACTTAGGACTGTTGTGATCAAATTATATTTGAAACTGTTTATTGCCATCACCATCCAAATAATAAATAATAACTGTCTGAAGCACTTAGCAGCTTTCTTTTCCTTTTGAGATGTTAATATTAAAAGAATTGACTCTTTTCCAAGCACTGCATGTTCTCTTTTCATTAGCCTTTATAAAAACCACACAAGCACTCAAACTTCTAACTTTCCCTGAAAAGAAACACTGCTAGTCTTGACTCCTTTTAGTCTGAGTTCCCTTCCCCACTATGATCTGTGGTTAAACGTAGAACTAACCAAAATAGAATCACATTCCAATCTTTTAAAAAGAAAACCCAGATTTTTACAATCTGTGTATCCATGAATGACATTAGTTTTTCACCATTATCTAGGACTTTGTATGACTGAGTCGGTGTGCCTGTGCAGTACAGTGTGACTCCACAGAATCATCTGTAGATTTTTTTTTTTTTTAGTGGAAGATAAGAATACCAGAACAATTCCTCCCAGGCAAGCATCACAAGCTGTAGGATGCAGCTGAATGGTGAGAAGGGGTACAAACAGCTATGCAACTCTCTATTTCTTTCTTGGTTACATTGAGCCAGAACCAACTTAGAGAGCAAAGTAACATGAGATTATAGTAGTGTGGTAGCAATGGTTTGGGTTTAGTTTTGCACTTTTTTTCAGTGCTTTGTAACTAATTTCATTGGCTCTTACAAAGCAGTTCTCTCTGCTCAGGTCTCAGCGCCCAGGGACCACTTCTGTCTCCCAGGTTATACGGGGGAATTCTATCTCTTGAAGAAACATGACAGGACCAGAAAGCCAAGTTTTTCTGTATATTTCCACATGGCAGAAGAGTCTGCCTCATGTGGCATCATGTGGAGATTCTGTAAATGGTAGTAGGTGGGTTGGTGGGGTTTTGTTAATCTAATTCTTGAATAACAGCTGCATAATTGCACAGTTTTGATCTGATACCAAGGAAAAGTACATTGCAGGGTGCTGTGTTCATTCTGGTGGTTCAGGGACATCCACCCACATATTCACATTTATAATCAGTATAAAAAGTTATTTAAAAAATCCATAATTTAAAAAAACCCCACCATTTTACAGGATGTGATTTAATGAACACAAAAAAAACCCCCCAAAATGCTCTCCTAAAGCATTTTGAGAAGTAAAGTTGAAAGCTGGAGTACGGGAGGCAGTGTGTATTGCCTGCAAACCATCACAGTGAGGATTGCCATTAGCTGATGTCATGCAGTCAGCCGAAGATAATGACCTGAAGGTTGACGGATACCTGATACCTGCTTCATAGTGCACTAAGAGTCAGCACTCAAAACTGTATAATCCTTCTGTCTTTCTCTTGGCATATTTAGCAGCCACTACATACCAGAATCTCTGCTATTGGTGTCAGTCCTTGACACAAGGTTGTGAATGTGACCAGCTGTATCCTGAAATGTGTCTCTGCTGTTGGCCATCATGGGTCTGAAGAACTTTATAGTACTTATAAGGTACATGTCTGTAGTCACAGTTGAGATATGACAGACCTACACTCACCTCCCTGTAGTTACATAAGATGTGCTGTCTCGCCTGGAGAGTGACATGGACACAACTGGCTCTGGCATCATGCATGACAAACAGCTGGCCCTGTAGAGATCTTGGTCAAGCTGCCTCCCACAGAGCAAAAATCTCCTGCACCATGACATTCCACAATGCAGCCTGCTCCTTTGCTCTCCTTTTCCCTTCTTCATGGACTGCAGCCTGTCTCAACGTGTTTCTGCAGCAAAGTTGGCCAGAACACTGAGCGAGGTGCCGAGCAAGGTGCCGGGCAGGGTGCCTTACGCTGGCAGGTTGATTGAGTCACAGATTGCGCAGCTTAGGGCAGGGCAACCATTAAAAACATCCTGCCTTCCCCTAAAGGCTTGTGGATTTGGAATTGTGCATATGGATACCATTATGGAAAATCCTGACTTAAAACAATGGGAGTTTGTAGTGCAGGAAGGGAATGATACTCCTGTAATATTCTCAAGCTTTCATGCAGCACTGTTCAGCTGTAGCTTTTTGATGGCAAAATTTACTGCTGGTATAAAACTCTGTTACTTTTTGAGTGATTACTAAACAGATGAATCTGGTACTAGATTATGTTCTAAATGGTGGTATGGTATTCCCTTTACTCCACACAGCTAAACGCAGTGGAATTAACAGGAAAGTTAAGTATATCAAACACAAATCAAAGGAAACAAAAGTCAAGAGGAAAGGAGTGGCCTTATCAGAGCCCAGGGTTAGAAGTCAGGAAATTTCAATTTTCAAGGCTTCCTGAAAAGCCACGTTGCTTCTGGGTGCCACAGGGGGATATTCTTAATCACTTTGCACAGCACTGCACTTACCCTTATGAGACTCACACATTTATTTCATTGACTTTACTCCTTGTAATAAGAAGGGGTTAATTCCTGCTAACTGCATGGGCCTCTGTTTGACTGAGATCATAGGTTTCTTTGGTGCAAACAAGCTGCATTTCTATACTGAAATTAAACGATTGAGTCTAGTCATTTCATTCAAGAGCACTTGTTCTCATAGTTTTCTCCTGTGGGAGACAAGTGTGAGAAAGAATATTCCTTTTAAACTGTGTGGCGGTTATACTACACAGCAAAAAGGTCGGGTGGTGGAAGGATATTTCTCTTCCAATTAAGTGGATGCGTTTACTGGCAGAAGAACATTGTTTGACACATGAAGAAGGTACCTACCATTCCAGGCACATACCAATCTGCAGTTCGCAACAGGCCACAAGGACTTCAGCTATTAAAGTGCCTGCAATCTTGTTACCCTAAACAGAGGCAAATTCATAAACTATTACTTTAAGAGGGGGTAAAAATCCTCTCATTTTCCATTTGCAGAATCACAGAATGGGCAAGGTTAAAAGGGACCATAGCGAGTCATCTGGCCCGAGCTCCCTGCTCAAACAGGGTGGTCCTGGAGCACATTGAGGGGAGACCTCACTGCAGCGTACAGCTTCCCCGGAGGGCAAGAGGAGGGGCAGGCACTGATCCCTTCTCTGTGGTGACAGGGACAGGACCCGAGGGAACAGATGAAGCTATGTCAGGAGAGGTTTAGGTTGGGTATTAGAAAAAGGTTCTTCACCCAGCTGGACACTGGAACAGGCTCCCCGGGGCAGTGGTCGCAGCACCAAGCCTGGCAGAGGGGTTTGAACACCACCCTCAGGCACACGGTGTGACTCTTGGGAATGGTCCTGTGCAGGGCCAGGGGCAGGGCTCGATGGTCCTCGTGTGTCCCTTCCGATTTGGAATATTCTGTGGTTCTGTGATTGCGCAGAATTGCGTTCAGATGGTTCTTCTCACCCTTGCAAAACGTGCACATACGGAGAGCACGTTTGGGACGAGGTAAACGGTGCTTTTCAAAGGCCGGGCACTGAAGGGGACAGCGTGGCACACACACACACATTTCATCCACGTGTGNCGGGGAGGCGGCGGGCGGTGCTGCGTGCCGCTGCCGCGGGGCATGGTGAGCAAGGGGCCGCTGCTGCGCCTGCTGACCGCCATCAACCGCAGGAGGATGAAGCTGCTCCTGGGGCTCGCCTTCGTCGCCTACGTCGCCTNCTTCACCCAGCTGGACACTGGAACAGGCTCCCCGGGGCAGTGGTCGCAGCACCAAGCCTGGCAGAGGGGTTTGAACACCACCCTCAGGCACACGGTGTGACTCTTGGGAATGGTCCTGTGCAGGGCCAGGGGCAGGGCTCGATGGTCCTCGTGTGTCCCTTCCGATTTGGAATATTCTGTGGTTCTGTGATTGCGCAGAATTGCGTTCAGATGGTTCTTCTCACCCTTGCAAAACGTGCACATACGGAGAGCACGTTTGGGACGAGGTAAACGGTGCTTTTCAAAGGCCGGGCACTGAAGGGGACAGCGTGGCACACACACACACATTTCATCCACGTGTGCGCCCACATCTGCCCGCCCGCCCGTCGCTGCAGCAGGTCATGGTCCGAGGGCCACCACGAGGAGAGCCCCCGGGTAGGAGAGCCCTCGGGTGTGAGAGCCCCCCGTGTGGGTCCGGCCGGGCCCGCCCCGCGTGACGCCGCCATGGCCGGGACGGGGGGGCGGCGGGGGTGCGCCCC
>WBMV01000503.1:1970806-2051228 GCA_013396655.1 Campylorhamphus procurvoides | reverse complement strand
GAGCGCGGCTGAGCCTGCCCCCTCTCCCTGCCCTGCCGAAACTTTCCCTAGCGCGGCGGGCAGCCCGCTGGGCCGGGCCGTGCCGTGCCGGGCCGCAGGTCCCCGTGAGCCGAGGCGCCCCTGCCCCGTGCCCAGGGCTGGCGGCCAGCGCTGCGAGCGGGACGGAGCTCGGCACTGTTTCTCAGACCGCGCTTTGTCCGCCCCGGTCGCCACCTGGAGCGGCCTGGGCTGAGCTGCCCGCAGGGAAGTTTTTCCAAGGCGGGCCTCGTGTTTATATTTTGTAAAATTCTCCCAAGTCCTTTGGGGGGCTGTTTGTTTATTAACCCGGCGCGTAGCTAGAATCTTAAGAGCCAGGAGAGAGGCGTAAATGTATTTGAGAAAATCTTAGAATAGCCAGTGACGGGGATGCTTCAGCTACTAGCTGTGAGTCAAATAGTCGGATTTAAAACGTTGTCCTGTCAACTGTCTTCCCTTTCTTGTTTTTTTTTCTGTTGGGTTTTTAATTTTTATTTAATAAAAAATTTTAATTTTTATTTTTGCCCGTTTTTTTTTCAGACTTTAGGAAGGTTTTATGTAGACAGCACGATGCCATGTCAGCTTAGCTAGGTATTTTCTTGATGCTTCAAAGTATATATAGGTGAGCTAGCTTTGGGGATGGGCGTGACATAAGATTTAGGATCCTCCCTTTGCATTTGGGAGGGTGGAGAGGTACAGTACAACTGATCTTGTGAAGAAACGGTGGTGTTTCCTTCCACAGAAACACAACACAGAAATTCCCTTTATTACTGTATGTGACTGCTGTTATAATTGAAGTTGTGTGCCAACTCTGGCTTTCAGGACAGTTTGTTTGTCCAAGTGACTTCAGGTCCCGTGCATACTGACAGCTTAATGTTTGTTCTTATTTTGAACGAGTTACATGTTTTGCCGGAAATTATAGTTGTCAAAACAGAAGTTGCTGTGAATATACAGGATTTGAGCAGCAGTTGACATGGTCATTGGGCTATTGATTAGATTCTGTGGACAGTAGTTGGTGTTTGCTTTCTAGCTTTGTGAGTAAAAGTTAGCCTTAAGAAGTCTTCTGACTGCTTGTTCTTTGGGATTCAGAAAAAGTGAAGGAGGAGGGAAACTGCAGGTCAAGGTGGCAAAAAGTAACTTGAAAAGGGAATTGGGTGGTGTCTGTTGCGAGTGTGTTTTTTGCAAATCTAGCATGTCAGATTGCTGTACTTTTTCCATCTTTTGACTAGGGATCAAAAGTAGTGAAATCCTTAGGTATGGCTCTGGTGTCATCAACATATGGCATGCTAGCAGATGCCACTGGTCTAATAGATTCTAGAGAGACTATTTCTTGTTTGCTTTTCTATGAAAATGATTATGATCCCATTCCCCTATCCTAAAAGTGTACTCCTTACAATATTACTGAATCATCACTGTGCTCTGGTTGCAGTCAGATAATGCCAGACTAAAATAGCATAGAATCTGAGAAAACTGAGCTGCTGGTGTAGGTGTATATGCTGGCAGTTCTTCCATTCCTTCCTTCTCAAGTACTCTCCAAATGACTAAGTGTTTTTAGACTGTGCAGTTCCTTTCTACGAATTTCCATTCAGTGTTAGTACATGGGCAGTCAGAATTGAGCACATTACAGGGAATTGTGAACTGGAGGATAGGACTTTTTTTGATAGTGCTATTTTGTCAGTCTATGTGTGAAACTGAGCAAATGTGTAGGAGGTATCTTTTAGAACACTGTCTTACTTCGTGAGAAACTTCTACCTTTGAATGCAAATTTGTTACGAACTCGCCTGAAGAACTTCTGTGTGAGAGTTTGCAAACTAGAGGAAGTTCTTTTTGCAGGCTGTTGAAAGGCTCTTGACTGTTTCAATCTCAAAGAGTCACTGAGTGGCTCCCTTGGTAGTTTCACAGCACAGGGCGTTGTATCACTAGGCTGGCTCAGGTATCTCTGCTCCATCACATCTGTTTCCCACCGCTATACACCACATACAATGACTGAAATGTCTGTGTTGTGCATCAGATGAAGGAACTGGTCTGGACTGAGAGCCTTTCGTGTTATAACCACTTGGCAGTGTGGGTGTTCGACAGCTGTTTTGGAGCAGCTTGAGGAGGTTGTGTACAGTGGTGAAATGGGCAGCTGGGACTGCTTTTGGCACCATTGCAATCACATGCTTTGCAGTGTCTCACCTTGGGAGTCTTGTTTGCTTTGGTTGAGGAACCACTGTGACATGAGGTGCACAGTCAGTCGTATTAAAGATCTGTAGAACTCTTTTTATGGACTTCACTGGTTTTCCTAGTAGCACTTAGAGTCAGAAAAATCCTTACTTTGCATCTGGGTTTGAATTACAGTAATATTTGATGGTTCGTTTCTGTAAATCTAATTTCTATTAATTTTTAAAAATCATTCACTATAAACAGTGTGTTGGGTATAGTTTGTTTGTGTAAAAATAGAAGTCAAAAAGACCATTTCTGTGCAGCAGGCAGTTAAAAGCTGTTACAGCTTTAACAACTCTCCCCTGAGAAAACTGAAGTGAACAGTTTAACATTTATCTTTTCTGTAGGCCTTGGGTGAAAGGGGTGACATTGTTCCCCATGGTCCAGGTGATGAATTTGGAGGTACTGGAGCTAGTGAGCTGCCTGAATCACTCTGTAATCTGTTACAATGCTGCTCAGTTTTGTTTTAAGACTCTTCAGAATTAGTTGACTCACTTGCAGTGCTGTCTTCAGTGAACATTGCATGGCTATACTGTGCTATGTATAGTGGGAAAACTTGCCCAGAGGTTGAATTTTCATTGCCCTTTTAAAGGAACAAAGTCTTTTGCTACAACTTTCTTCTGATTTAACTGCCAGCAAGATAGTGCAGGAGTGCAGTACTAACCAAAGGAGGGTGGAAGGGCCACAGCTTCAGAACATGAAGTGATTGTAAACACAAATGAAGTGGATTTAATTAATTTTTGTTGTCTGTGATGAGAAATATAGACTGATCATAAAAGATCAACCAGTTAAATTGATAATGTTAAAAAATCTTCAATATCACCACAATATGAATTACTTATATGCAGCCTAAGAGTTTTGTTTTTAAAAATCCCACCTGTTTACTAGCATGTCAATACATAAACACCTTAAACATTCTGACATGCTTCAGTATGTTGTCTTTGTAGAATCAGGACCTTATTTAACTTGTTGGAAATACAGTGTAAAATCTTGTAGCCAGGATTTAAAGACCAAGGCGCGTCAATCTGCATGGTTTGCTTTAATCTTGATGCTACTGTTAGTAATCTGCTCTTGTCTGGTATGGCAAGGGAGTTGCATGATCTTAATGAAAAAGTTAAGAACTCTATTTCTGGTAAAGTAAAACAGTTCTCTTTACTCATTTGTAGATCAAATAGTTCTCAGGAAGCGTATCAGTAGTCTTGTTTCTTTTCCCAGGGGAAAATGGAACAGTAGGGTGCTGTTATGACATCCAAGCTTAAGACCTTGTTTCCTTTATAAGATAAATTATAGCACAGAGTCTGAAACAACATAAAAATGAAATATCAAAATAATGTGAGGGAAGTACATCCTGCAGTATAGTGGCTTGGCTTCTTTCAGCATTGTTAGTTTCCGTGGTTGTTATCCTTTGTTTTAGGAGGCTAGCTATTTGTTTTTGTCAGATTTCCATCAGCTAGGAAGAATGTAATACTCTCTTCTCAGAATATCAAAGTGTGAGTCAGCTTTTCAGTTTTAGTCTTACCAGCCCCTCACATGTTGCTTGTCTCGCATATGTTCAAAATTAAGGTTAAATAGTACTTAATGTTTTCTTTTGATAAGCTTTTACTTCCACCTTTCATAATAGAAAAGTAGCTGTCAATTTGGTCCTATCCTATTGCTTCAGGCTGGCAGTCTCAATGTTATTCAGCACTGATGTGGAGAGTACCAGAAATCTTCCCTCTCCAGCTATTTTACAGCTAGGCATCAGGATTGTCTAGCTATGGAGGAGTTAGAAATGGTTGTATGTGACATCAGGCTCACTTGCTTTTTGTGTCAGCATGCTGTGGGTTCATCACCAAAAATAATCAAACCCAACACATTTGCTTGCTGGCTTTGTCTTGCCCTTCATTTGTGGGTTTATGCAAGTGAGTTCACGGTCTTCAACAGGCTTCAGTTCCCTGTTCATCAGGGTTCCAACTAGTTGCAGCCATGTGGCTTTTGAAAATTTGTTCATGCTTCAGTTAAGTTTGTCAGGAATAGGTGTACTCCAACTATGCTTTGCTAGCCATCATGTTTTAAACCAATTTTTTGGCGTCCTGGAGAAATTAATGCTTACAGTTCCTATCTTATCTTGATTTAATGTTTGTCTTTAATGTTTTATTTCCACTTAGTATTTGTTTTTATTCTCGCATGTGCAGGAGTGGTGCTGCCATTATTCCGCTCAAGGACAAATGCTCTTAGATCTTTCATCTTCTTTACCCTCTTTTTTTCGCAAAAGCAAAATGTTTCCCTGACATTGATACTGCTTGTTTCTTTTCTCTAAGGTTGGTTAACCAAAGCAGAGTTTGGTTGAAACTGGTAGTTTTCAGGTTCTTGTTTATGGACCATAGAGAGGGAGAGGTGGGTGTTACTGCACCAATTTGGCTGAAGGAGTTTGTGAAAGGTAGCTGGGAAAGGTGAGTTTGTTTCAGTTACAGTGCTGATCATTGAAGCATTTTGTGTGTCCACTGAAAACAATCTGAGCAGTGAACTGATGGGTCAATGGATGAGTAGTGGTAAAGAATGATATGCTAAGGTTATGAGACAGAAAGGAGCAGGAGCACTGAAGAGAGAACTGGAAAAAAGATTTAACTGAAAATTTGAAATGAATTTGCCATTTGGGAAACTAAGAACAGAATTCGGTTGTGAAGTGATGATGCTAATAGAAATGTAAGAAAAAGTAACCTTTGTCAGCTTCCCATCCAATATGAAGCTTCATTAAGTCTTGTAAAGAAAGAAAATTTGCATGTTATATTTCACAGCTGTAGAAGGGTATCAGTTTGCCACAGGTTAAGTGTTGTTCTTAAGAGGGGGTAAGAAAATGTCCTGGTGAGTGTGTTGCCGTTGGTTTTCTAGTTGATGACTAGCTGAGGTATTGACTTAGAATGGTGGTGGCCGTATCCAAATTGAAGAGAGAGCATCTTTTCCTTCAAAAACCCAGGGGGAACAGCTGCAGTTTCTGTCTGCTGTCTTCAATTTGGGGCAGAAATTTTAATGTTGAGGAAGGCAGCAGTTTAGGAAATACAATAGGAAGAACTAATTGCTGTACAGAAATCTGTGTAGACTTACCAGAGGTGTACTTTTTTGATCTCCTTTAATATTCAAATTGTTTTATGTTCCCCAAAGGTATAATCATAAACTTCACTCAGTAAGGTGACCTTCTGCAATGCAAAGTTATGATTAGTAATTGTATGTTGTTATCTCCACTAATGTTGCAAAATACTCTCATCAGTATAGTAATTTTCTAAAGCAAATTAACATACTGCTGGAATTACAGATGAATTACAGTTGAGGTTTTTTCTTGTTATGGAGTCTAGACTATAAAAGGTAGTTTGAAATGTATTGGCCAAATCACAGAATGGTTTGTGTTGGAAGGGACCTTTAAAGATCATCCAGTCCAGCCTCCCCACTGCCATGGGCAAGGACATCATTCACTAGATCATGTTGCTTAGAGCCCCATCCAACCCGGACTCCAATATTTTTAGGGATGGATCAGGCAGCCTGTTCCTCTGACTCACCACTATCATAGTAAAGAATTGCTCCCTTGTATCTGATTTAAACCTATTCTCTTTCAGGTTAACACCACTGCCTCTTAAGGGTCCTGTCACTACAGGCCTTGGTAAAAAGTTTCTCTTCATCGTTCTTTTAATTCCCTTTTAGTATTGAAATGCCACAATAAGGACACTCCAGGCAGGATGACCCCAACTCGCTCAGCCTGTCTTCACAGGAGAGGTGTTACATCTCTCTGACCTTCTTTTGTGGCCCTTCTTTGGACCCTCTCTGACAGGTCAATCTCTTTATTGTACTGGGGGCCTTAGAGCTGGATGCAGGTGGTGTCTCATGAGAGTGGAATAGCGGGGGAGAATCACCTCAATTGCCGTGGGGACCACACTTTTGATGCAGCCTAGGATATGCCTTCCTTTCTGTGCTGTAAGTGCACGTTGCCATTTCGTGTCCTATTTTTCCACCAGTACCCTTAAGTCCTTTTTGATAGGGGTGTTCTGGGTCCATTTGTAACCAGTCTGTCCTGCTACTGGTGGTTGCCCTGATCCGGGTGCAGGACCTTGCGCTTTGCCTCGTTGAACTTTATGAGGTTCGTATTTGCCCACTCCGTAGGCTTGTCAGTGTAGCTCTGGATGGTATCCCTTCCCTCAGTGGCACTTCTCAGCTCTTGTCATCTGCAGACGTGCTCGGGGTACACCCAGTCCCAGTGTCTGTGTCATTAATAAAGATACTGAACAGTTCTGGTCCCAGTATACACCCTTGAGGGACATCACTTGTTACTGATCTCCCTTTGGATGTGGAGTCATTGACTCTTTGAATGCAGCCACCCTGCCAATTCACAGAATATGCTGAGTTGGAAGGGATCCACAAGGATCATCGGGTCAGCTCTTAGCTGTGCACAGGACCATCCTCAGGAGTCATACCATGTGACTGAGAGTATCACCCAAAAACGTCTTGAACTCTGTCAGGCTTAGTGCTGTAACCACTTCTCTGGGGAGCTTGTTCCACTACCCAACCATGCTCTGGGTGAAAAACCTTTTTCTAATATCCAACCTAAACCTCCCCTGACATAACTTCATGCCATTCCCTTTGGTCTTGTCACTGGTCACCACAGAGAAGAGATCAGTGCCTGCCCCTCCTCTTGCCCTCATGAGGAAGTTGAAACTGCAGTGAGTTCTCCCCTCAGTCTCCTCTTCTCCAGGCTGAACAGACCAAGTGACCTCATTGCTCCTCATACGGCTTCCCCTCAAGGCCCTTCACTATCTTTGTTGCCCTTTTTGGGACTCTTTTGAGCTTTATGTATCCCTCTTTTGAGCTTTAAATATTTTTTATATTTCGGTGCCCGAAACTGTATACAATATTCAAGGTGAGGCCACCCCAGTGCAGAGCAGAGTGGGACAATCCCCTCCCTTGCCGGCTGGCGATGCTGTGCCTGATGCCCCCCAGGACATGGTTGGCCCTCCTGGCTGTCAGAGCGCTGCTGACTCATATTCAACTTGTTGTCAACCAATCTATACATACATCTGGGGTTGCCCCATCTCAGATGCAGAATCTGGCACTTCCCCTTGTTGAACTTCATATGGTTGGTGATTGCCCAGCCCTCTAAGATCCTTATCCATTGAGCAGTCCATCAGATCTGTATTTCTCCAATTTAGTGACAAGGGTCTTTTACGAGAGATAATTTCCTAAGGGAAAGAGTTGTTTTCTCTACGTTATTAAACATGTAACTTAAATTAAAACTCAAATTCATCTGTAGTGATGCAACAGTAGTAAAAAACATTTTATGAGCTCCCTTTGCTTACTTTCCATTTTTGTCAGGTTTTCCTCTGAAGACTAAAACCTCATCTCTACCAAACTGAAGTTGCTGAGCAACTGTGGAAACTTAGATTTAAGGAAAAGAAAAAGAAATCCACCCTTTTTTGAATGACATTGCATCTGTGTGAAATGGAAATTTTGACTGAAGCAATTCTCTGTGAATATTCAGAGCTTACAATATTGCTCCAGAAATTCAGGTTATGACTGTATATCAGTTCATATTGTTCCTGCATGCTGTTTCTGTTGATAGTAAAATTTTTCTGGTAACAAACTCATCTAATAGTGTTTTTATTCTGAGAAGCAGAGACCGTAAGGAGAGTGATACAGGGAAAAAATCCTGTGCTTTCAACTAAATCTACTTAGACAAAAGTTAGTATAAATGAAGTTAGTATAAATGTTTAACAGACTATCTTGAAAATGCAAACAACAAAGCAGTTGGGAAAGAAAATGGTTTTAAAAGGGATTACATCTGGTTTTGTAACAGTTGGATCTCCGTGGACATCATGTTTTCACTTTTTAAAACATCTGTTTTAAAATGTCATGCTGAAACTAATGATTGTCACTAAGAATTTCAGATTATGAGTGAGTATTAGTGGTGGTGCCCTATAATAGTCTATGACTTGATTTTAATGTCATTTAAAGAGACCCAGAGAAGAGGGCTTATCCTGTGTTAAAGGTACAGGCTTTTGAGATTTTTTTTCCCACTTTCAGATTGTGATAGTGTTATTTTTGTCATTCCCCAGCCTATACGGATGAGCTAAGGCATGCAAGGTTCTCTTAGCATAGTAATCTGTGCTTTATATAAACCTATACAATAAGTATTATTGCAGATGACAGCCTCAAAGACATTCAGATGAAAACATTCATCCTGCTCCTATTTCTGAGGATCTAGAAGGTTGCCTGCTATGAAGTGCAACTGGTCAAAAGCTCTGTGACAGGGAACTGTCCATTTAATAGTGGATGCTCAGCAGAACCCTCAAGTGCTTGGGGTTTCTGTTGTACTTTTTCAGATGTGATTTTGTAGTTTGTTTTTTTTTTTCTTTTTACTTAATGCAGGCAGAGTTGGCTTGTATCCCAAGGATAGCTCTTGGAATATTCCTTTGCTGATGGTATCCCAGTTGTTGCACTGCTCTGCATCCAGCATCATTTCAAAAAGGGACTTCTCTAGGAAGACTATTCAAACTTTTAAATTTCCAGGAATATAAATATATTCAATGGAAGAAAACCCCCACATTCTTTACTCATGGGACTGATTGACTTTTGTTAGAGTAGTTTTGAGAAGTCTTGAAAAACTGTAAGGCTGTGCTTGCCAAGTAGTTCCAGTTTAATCTCTCAGAGGCTGAGGAAAAAAACAAAAACTGAGAACAAACCAAACAAAAAAGAGGACTGGGGTTTTCTGAAAACTCTGATGATTAATGTTTAGTCAGCAAAATGTAAATACCTCTTTAATAACAATACTGTGATTCAGGCTTTAAGAAACAAATCTCTCTTCTAAAAGTACTAGCTATTCATCACTACACCCAAGGCATGTTGTTCTCTGGAAGCTGTCACTTCAAAGTAGTATCTGTGGGAGTGATTAATGACTGATGTATTTTTAATCATCATGGTAATTGCAATTAATCCTTGCAAAAATGCTACAATAAAAATTATTTCTCTCATTTTATGTAATGGATGCAGAGGAGAAAGAATTATCCTAGAACAGATAGAGTAAAAATAATACTACAGGCCTTTCTCCTACAGTCCATTAAACCAGGTTTTCGCGTGTCTTAGAACATTCCAGATATTCTGATTGCTTCCCTAATGGCAACTTATTATTACTTTAATCAGTCATTGTCTGAGGCTTACTATTAGTCTTTGAGAGAATAAGCAGAACCTCTGTCTCTTTCTGTCTTGTAGGTGAGTCTTACTTGTTTCGTTACAAGTCATGCTTCTGTCTAGTCCAGTTAATCATGACTTCTTCTCTTGCACAGTTTCCGTAGACAACAGGAAGCCTCTGTGTTTATGAATTCTCTCTAGTTGGATGAGTAGTAAGTTCTTCATAGAGTCCATACTGTGTGTGTCCGTGGAGGGTGAGAGTGTTAAATCTTTAAGGTCTGAGAATTGGCACAGGGCTATTATCCTGGATGAATACCTTTTGGCTTAAAATATTTGGCTTTATATTTGGATTTTTAAGACTAGCTTTTACAGTGAGGTCCTCGATTAGGTTAGTGTTTGCTCAAATTTGGTCCATTAGGAGTCTCATGCTTTTGAAAACGGGGTTTATGTGTAATCTAATTCATGATGCTGCTGGTGTAGAACGTTTTTTTAACCCTCCCTGTTTGCAGGTTTTGGTGCCTGTACTTGGTGGGCCTGTCAGGTGTTTTTATGGTACTTGTGAGGACTTTTATCTTGAATCTAGGCTTACAATTCTGCATTATTCTGCTTGTGGATTTAGACTCACTTGCCTTAATATGTTTCCATTGTTCTTGCCTGAATGTCAGATTGGCCTTGGCATAACCTTTAGGGCAAGGAAATCCTCTGTGCGCCATAGTCATTGCCAGCCACCAAGCCCAGTCATGCTGCTGGTTCTGCAGCTGAGTAAGCCTGTTATATAAATAGTTGTGTGTTTAGAAGAAAAATAACAAAACCTTATTTCCACTGTATTACAAAATCTTTCTGCTGATCCCTTCAGCCTTGATGTAAGCTCTGTGTGACCTCCAATAGCCAAAGGGAGATCCTTCTTGGAATTGTGCATTCAGAATCCTTTGTGATGGCAGCATGTTGAAGTGAGTTTCTGCATCACCTCTTTGCGTGTGAGAGAGACTTCGGGGTTCTTCAGATCCCTCAGTGTGGTAGTTCTGTGTTGTTGTTTTTTTCCCCTGCAATGGTACAAAAATACACTTCTCAGAAGTTTAATGGAAGGTCATGTACTCCTACAGAACTGGGATATCAAACATAATGTTTCCAGAAGGATGCAGATGCCGTTTTGAGCTCCCCTTCCCTGCTGTGGATACTGAGAATACACAACATGTTTTCTTTAGGAAGCCAGTTTCTTGTATGCACTGTAGCTGCACTGTCTTTGCAGGGTGGTAGTTGTGTTGCAGCTGGCAACTCATTTTTTCATCAATTCCTTCTTCACTGGCTAAGCTCAGATGCTTCCTGCCACTGCATAAACAACACTTACATTATTTGTATAGGTTTCTGTAGCCCAGAAAAAGTAATTCGTTGTGAGTATAGCTGAGAAGTGTCTAACTTGAGAATTCTGTACCTGTAGTTGCCAGATGGTCATCATTCACTGAAAAAGCCAGGTTTTCCATTAATGTTACCATAAATAATTCAAAAATCCTAGCTAGAGGGTAAATAACTTGAATTTAACTTAGTGCTCAACACTATCCTTCTTTCCACCCACACTAAATTTACTTTAGTTAACATAAAAACCAAGGATTTTTTTAAAATTCAGTTGGATTTTGTTGGTCATTTGTTCTAATATAAAGCTTCCCGATCCTCTCCGCAGAAGACAAAGGGTGTTTTATGATACCACCATAGATATCACAGTGCTCTCCTACAATTTGTTTGGTAGTCTGTCGCGGATTTTGAGTTACTCTTCAAATTAATCAGCAACACTCAGCAGTTACAAACAGTTCAGTAGCTTTGTCATCTCCTAAAGGTTAGAATAGCAACTGCATCCTCACTTGTGTCCTCCCCCTTCCTCGTTCCTGGTTATGTTTCATTTCTCCTCCTGCCTGGAAGGTGCCTGTGACTATAGCAGCAGTTTTTGTTATCTCATTGTCTGCTTGAGCTCAATAAGTAATAATGATGAAACTGTATGTGAAAAGTCTAAATGTAGGCAAAATACTTCACTAGCTGCTCCTCGAGACCTGCAACACAGCTTACGAAAACTGAGGACGCCGCAGAAGCTTTCTATGGAGGTTTGGGTTGGCTCCCTGCCAAGCCCAACTGCCGGCCACACGGATTCCTCTCCCCCCCCAAGAGAGAAAGGAAAAAAAGTACCCAAAAAGACAATTTTATTAAAAGTATATATTTATTCACATATATTACAATTATATACAATCAAACACTATGAATCTACAGAACAAATCCCAGAGCAACCCCAAAAGGGAAAAGGGAAAGGGAAATGGGACAAAAATGGGTAAACCCAAACAAAACAAATACACACTTGTAAACTCAGGGAAAAGCTCAATAAGTAACTAATATAATCAGTTCTCACCCACGCTCTCCTTAAGAGAAGCAGGTCCTTCCCCTCCGTCCGGCTGGGACAGCAGCTTCTCCGAGAGGCCTCAGCTCACAGAGATAAGGGCTGGGCCGGCACAGAGAGCTGATGTCCTCCAAGCACACGAACGGGAGAGAGAAGAAAGCAAAAGGCAAAAGACGGGAGGAAACCTTACTTCTGTCTTTATATACACCTGATTACGTGAAAGGAACGGTGTGGAATACTTCCTTAGTTATGACCTTGCTACCAAGGAAGGCCCAGACTAAAACCAAGAAAACTAAACCACCACACTTTCTATATGTAAATACTGCACATAGGCAACACCTCCTTCTCAAGACCCAGTGTAGTTGGAATTCTTAGGTTGAGCCTTGTCTCTTAAAGAGCAGCTGCAGAATGATTTTCTGGAGATATTTGGGATTTATTTCCTGTATTGCTTGTTCTGCAGGGTCTCTTACATAACTGTTCTATCTTAACCTTGTTTATCTTGATGATCTGAAGTTGTCAAGTCTTCCTTGTTAATGTAGTCTGGTTTATGGCTGCTCATTTTTTCAATTTAAATTACATTTTGTGACCTAGTTGATAATTACAAGAAAAATCAGTGTTCTGATAGTCTTCCTATAATTACTTAAACCCTGAACTGTTTTGAGATTTTTTTTCTTCTAGTAGAAAATAAATTGGGCAGATGAATCTTTTTTGTGAACCTGGAAACTGATACATCTTTGCTGTGCTTTTTTAGACTGATTTAACTTTCTATAAATTTTTTTTTATACAAATGGTGTAGTGAATGGGTTTTATTTGCTTAGTGAGGCATTTGGGTTTATTGGGCACCTTTTGTGTCTACATCACAATATATATGTATTTAGAGAAAGAACATGCACGTGCACAAGCATTTGTTACTTTTAATGCAGGACTCTTGTGGCACCTCTTCGGACTGGTTCAGCTCTCACCTGGCCAGTCTTTTTCCTCGTTACTCTGCAGTTTACAATTTCTGTGGTTCAAGTCTACAAGGTTCCTTTCTTGCTCTTGTAATTTTTTTCAATGTCCCTAAGAAATAAGTTGAGTGTTTCAGTTTGTTCAATCTGTGTGCAGTGACAAATTATATCTTAGATAATTTCTGTATATTTTCTTACAGTCTCATGTAATCTCACCAGAATTCCTCTCATACTCTGAAACTGTGTACTAGATACTTGGAGTGGGGAGAGGTGTACGTTACTTAATTTGTGATTAGCATATTTAATATTGTCTTAAATTCCTTCTGATGATAATAGGAAAAATGTAATGTTATATGACACTGTAATTTTTTGTCTTCTTGTTTTCCAGCTGTATGGGGAAACTTTGTCAATATGAGGTAATGTATATAATTTTTGTATTGAACCTTTCCCATCAGCACGTATATAAATATATATATATATACACATATATTTAAAATAGGGAGAAAACAGCAGCTCACACTGTTGTTTGTGTGGTTGCTAAGCAGCTGATACCACTTTTTAAGTACAAGGTATTCAGTCTCAAAAAGGGCTGTTGTGTGTCTACTACAAATCTCACCCTTTGACATCTGCCTTTCATTACACAAATTCATCTTTGATTTTGGCCAGTTGTTTGGCATACCTTGTTGGATTCTGCTTTTCTTCAGCACAGGTTTGACTGTATCTCAGTATGGGCTTAAATATTGAAGAGCAGCAGATTCTCCATGTCTTGCCATAATTGTTTTTGAACCTAGAATCAGAAATGTGTTTTGTAGTATTTCCTGCTTCACAGTTAATTGGGGGAGAATCTGATGGTTTAACCGCTGAAAAGCAAAATATTTTGCATTGTCCCCTAGAATGTTTTTCCTTTGGAAATAAAAAGGCATAGCACATGTGAATCAAACATGCATATTTTCACATCATTTCTGCTTGCATATGAGTTTGTCCTCCAGGAAAATTCACCAGGAAGGCACATCTGAAAAAGAAATTGAAGAGAATATGGATACCGCCTTTTCCCTGTAACAAAGTCATTGTGTAGAGAGGACAAAATATTTCACCGTCTTGTTTTGCTAGTAAAGGGTTTTGGTACTCTGCCATGCCGCTCCTAGCAGCACTGAGTAATGAAGGTTTTAGGCAAACTAAGAAAAATAATGAATTTGCTATGGGCTCTGATTCACCCAGGACAGCTTACTTTGGAATCTGTTCCTGTTCCAAGCGGTCCACTTTAGTCCTTTTGGAGTTTCCCACCCTTGACACACAGAGTGCTCAGCTGTTAGGCACACAGCTGCTGGGGCTTGCAGATGGAGGTGTCATTTAGATTACCATGTTATCATGACCAGCGAACTATGGCAGCTTAGCAGCTGTTGCATGAGCAGCTGAGCATTTCTTAAGGAAGGACAAGCACCTCAGAGAGTGGTTTGAGGAAGAGAGGTGAATGTGGGATCCAGTGTATTTATTCCCTGATAAGCTGTTCTTACAAATTCTACCATTACCTGGTATCTGTTTCTTATTTGAGATGTCCATTATAGAGCTATCAAAAACTTTATTTCTGAACATCTGATGTTGGTCCTGAGCCAGTGATTAAACTGCAGAGTGCCAGTCCTTCAGTTACAGGATTAGTAAGAACTATCTTTGAGGTGACCTTTTAATATATTGAGAGGTTTTCCAAATTGTCCTTGCTCATTTATCAGAAAGGCTATCTATTCCACAGTTGTTTGCATAGCTTTTTGTAAATTTCTGTTATTTGGCAAAAATTTCCAAAATCCACCAGGATAGCTTAATATTGTTTTCTTGCAGTAAATTAATTCTATTTTAACTAGAGAGTTTTTATTTGCCAGTAATACAATAAATGGCAGTCTGGTTTGAAAAGATGATTCAGGATCTGTGTGTTTTCATGTAGGAATTTTCTGTACTTTTTACAGATACAGCAAAACGAATCTGGTCAGTAAGGTTTTTGCCTCAGTATTAGACTGAGCTGACTTTTAAAAGGTAAAAGTTTTACAGAGAGTTATGAAGGGAATCGTTGCTCTGACTTCTAACAGTGTGGTGTGTATATATATATATCTGCTTAACAAAGGATCTTCTGTTTCTGTAGGTGTAATGAGCTCAGGTCCCAAGTAAAGGAGCTCTGTTTTTTATTTATGAAAGAACTCCATTTTATGTTGGATACCCATGAATCCTCTAGTATGCAAAAACTTACTACTGTAAGATAAATAATTCCCCTTTCAGAAAGTTTAATTGAAAAAATATAATTATGCAAATATAAAGAAAATTACATAGACCAGAGGCAGGGGGTAAAATTTAAAAATACGTATTTTACATTTGTAGAAGTTTACTGAAGAATGAGCGCAACTAACTGAGATACTTTGCACAGTTAGATGCTAAGTAAAACCACATGGATTTGTGCAAGGCACCAGTTTCTTAGGTAGTACTGTGTTTTCACAAGTTACCATGATGTCCTTCATCCTCGGCTTCATTTCAAATGAGTAACATTTGTATGAGAAGTCAGTATTGCCCATCAGGTAGTCTCTTAAGACACAATTTAATATAGGGCATTTTTTCCCCTTGTGTTTGAAAAAGTTCAAAGTCAAAGTGAGATACATTTGCCCTTCTCTTTTTTTGATTGATACCATTGTTCCTTCAAAGGAAAATGTCAGTATACAGTAAGCACAGACCTTCAAAGAGACATTTTAGACATTTGTGCAATTAAGTTACACTCAAAACCAGTGATTACACACTTTCCTAAAATGAAGTTAGTTTTCTATGTAAAATGTGTATCATTCTTATGGTTACTGTTCTTTCCCGTGGGCTTGGCTGAGTTTCTGCCAAATTTGGTGATAAGACTAGTTGATTTCAATCGGAATTGGACCATCTCCTTTCATTTCTTCTGAGTACATCTTTGAAATAATACTAACTCGAGATGCTTGAAGATGGTATTTTAACAGCATGATGAAGGTGCAGTGTAGCAGCTACTGCCTAGGTATGGATTATGTTTCTTTTTTTTCTTGCCAACAGGACTCTGCAAGAAAATGGGGATCAGAAAGTGGAAAGTAAAATAGAGGAGGTTAGTTTGCTAATATTTGTAATCTGTTTTGTTTTAAGGACTACATTTCACTCATTTCCTATTGAAGGTGTGCATTTAGTTTTCTCATTACTTTCCATTCTGCTAAAATCATTCAATGCAATGGATTTGTGCCTGTACATAAGTTTTTGAACTGTTCTTTGTCATAGTCTGGATGTGTAACTCTGCTTTATTTCCCTCAAAACCTTTCTTGAAAGTAATAAATCTGCTGACACATTTGCTGCAGAGACTGTGGTAGAATCCTCCAGAGAACTGTTTTATTTGTTACTAAAAGGATATACACAAATTCTTTCCTCTGTGGCCTTTACAAAATGTGAAGTATATATGTTTATTAGAAACTTGATGCTGACCAAAAATGTTTTGCTTTGTTCTTAACAAATGAACAAAGGTAGCAATGTTTGTGGTTGGGGATGGTGTGCAGTACCAGTGCTTTAAGCATGAGTTTTCTGGAGTAGACGTGTTTTGAAGACATCAGTGATTCTGAACTTCTGTACCAATGCCTCTGAATTTCCATTTCAACCTCAGTTTGTTGTGAAATATTAAGAATATGTGCAACAGTTTTTTCTCCAAATGTTCTAGACTTCTAATCTAATAACAATAAAACAAAGTATGTAATAGATGCAGAAGTCCTTGAGTTTGTTATCCCTTAGCCTTGTGTGACTATGTGTGACTGTATTAGTGTAGTCTGGTGCGTCTAATGTCTTGTATTTCAGTAGGTTTATATAAAAATTGTTCCTCTGAACGCAGTGAGGAGCCCACTGAAATTGGTTAAAATCAATGGAAAGATTGTGTTCTTTGTTGTCTTTTGCATGCCTTTCTTCTCTTTTTTTCCTTTTTTTTCCCTTTTTTTTGAATTCTGATAAGTGTAGCAACAAGCATTGTGAAAATTCCACTGTTTAAGAATGGTGAAATGCTTGACATTCAATGTGTAGAGCGGAGTTACTGTGAGGTTTGAGAAGCTGAGCATTTCTGGATCTTGTTTTTTAAAGCTTTAGTTGTGCAGTATCTTGAACTATAACTATTTCAAGTACTTGCTGCTCTACAGAGATAAATATTTAATGGATGTAAATGGCAATACTGTATTTTTTCCTCTTAATATGAATATGCAGCTTAATTCAGTTTATGAAGTTCCTGAATTATCTAGCTCTAATTAGAAGTATTTGTACAAAACAAATTAATGTTCCTTGCTGATGTGTTGCTACATAGTACTGCTTCAAGTGATATTCCTCTAATATCTTTCAACGTATGTATGACCCTAGTGGGTAAACTTTGTGACAAGGTTTTAGTAACGTAAAAAACAAGAGTTCAGGGACTTGTTGAAATTTGGCAGGATTGTTAGAAATTTGGGTCCTGTGATAAAGAACTTGAAACTGATGCCAGCTTAAGTGCATCTCTTTTAAAGTAGTGAAAATGCAAACAGAAGTCTTGATAGGTGAACTGTATTTTCTAATGAGCTTCTGTTTAATAGTTTCTTAAAAACCTAGATATATCCTCAAATCATGATGCAGAATGTATCTTAGGTATTTAAACATGATGCTTTTTAAATTTGCATACCGTGTTCTGGGAGAATTACAGCCTTTTCACTGAAGCTAATGCCTCTTTCCATGTCTATGTCTTCTGTATGCTTATCTGTTGTCCATTTAAATAGTTGAGATTTTATTTACTGTCCTGTCCTGTTGTGCTGTTGCTGGATATGAATGGCCTTTGACAACCTCAGACTAGTCCCTCATGACTTCACTTTGCCAAATAAGAATCATAACATTGGTTGTCCTTATCAAGGCTATGGTACTCATAGCCTTGAGGTGTTTTGTTTTTAGTGTTAAGCTGAGGAATTTCATTTCACACTGTACTAGGTGATTGTTTTTTTTCATGGAAAAGGTTTAAGGTTTTATCATGAAATGATGCTTTAAGATGCAAGTTTCTTGGAGTGTCTTCAGTAAAGCTCTTCATAGGAGACTGTTTGCCATGATTTTTGCTCAAAAGTAACTCCCCGTATGCGTTTCGTGATGTGAATCTTGTTTTATTCAAAGATTAAATGTTTTTTCTTTATTTTAGGCTGTTGCACCTCTAAGGGAGAAAATCAAAGATCTAGAAAAAAGGTATGTCTTCTGCTAATCTGCTAAATTTGGGACACAGTTCAAAGGCACAGTTTCTGTTCTGTAAACTGTCAGGTCTGCTTGTGGGCTTGAGATAAATGTTTTGTATGTACCCTCAGCACCTTTGAGTTGTTATTGTATGTAAGTAAGGATGGGGCCTTGAGTGCTGAAAGACAGTCATGCTTAAGGTATTCAGGCTGATTAATCCCACTAAAACAAACTGGCAATGTTGAATTCCTGTAAAGTTCAAAACCTGTGGAGGAATTTGCCGTTTGGAGTCCACCTGGTGAATGGATTACCATGGTTGAGAAAGTCCAATACAGGTATGTGCTCACACATACTGGTTTCAACTTCAAGAGACTGAAAATATGTTTTACCTTCCTTTTCCCACACTTATGATCAGTTACCATGGTTCAGCTAATGTACAATGATTTGCTTGTGAACTGTAATCTGTGTATGAGCTTTGGATGAGCCTGACTGACTTGCTTCTCTCTGTATTTGTAAGTGAACATGTTGTCTTGAATTAAAATGGATGATGCAGTTGAGGAAAAGCACACAAGCTTTTTGATGTGCTGCAGATATTAAATACGTGCTGCAGTTCCAGAAGCACCTTAAATAGGCACAGTTGCTAAAAAAAATATAAATCCAAGCCTCATCCATGCCTCCCTGGCTGCTTGTGTTCACCCTGCAAGATCATTTCCTCACTTTCATGCCTTCAGAACCGTTTGAGTAAGCTGGATGGGGAAACTAGGGATTTCAATATCTATTTGCAAATAATTGCCTCATTTCACAGCCTTGTTGCCTTTCTGTCAGATCAGTTCTCTGATTTGAGTATCCTCATGGGCAAATTCTTTTCATCACCAAACAAGGTCTGTAATAGGGGTGGGAATTGTCAGCTCTGACAAGGATACGCTGCCTTGTCAGTGATACTGTTTTGAAGGTGGCACTGCTGGTGTCCCCAGCAAATAGCCAGCCAAGAGTGCTGCATTACAAAGGGCCAGGTCTGGACTTGTCCAAACAGTACCAGCAAACCCACATGGTTACGTATGGCATACTGGTAATTGTGTGCTGTTCCTCTGGAGAAGGGACAGAATACCATTGTTCTTGGACAGAGGTGTGCTTGACACCACAGTGTTTTGGTGTTTAGACCTTTGTTGTGCCTGTGAGCAGTTGCCTCTCCTTCTCTCACCCCTCCTGGTCTGTGAGGAAAAAAAAGGAGGAAAAAAATTCAGTTCTGTTTTCTACAATTGATTTGAAAGGTTCAGTGACCTGCCACATGCAATTTATTTCAGTGAGAATACTGATCTGATTGCTCATCTCTTCACGTGCCTGTGAACTTCACGGATTGAAACTAGGCATGTATTGGCAACATGAAACAAATTGCAGACTGTGTCACCTGTGGTGGTCCCATGTGATACTACCATATCAATTATAACAGTTCAGTTGATCTATTTAATCTTTATTGATAGCCTAGTAAATATTCAGCTTCAATTGCTGTCAGTTCAGGTATTTCCTTCTGCCATCCACACAGGACCTTTGTGGAAAGGCGTCCTGTTTGGCTCTTCTTTTGTTTCTAAATAATTGTTATATTTTTCCAAATGAGCAGTGAGTTGTTGAGGTGGAACCATTAAGTTAAAACTTCTCCCAGGACCCATCTAAATGCGCTTTTCTTTTATGTGTATTGATGAGTCTTGTTTCAGATCTCTAGCAAGGAGGAGAAAATCAAAATACTTTTTTACCTTTCTATGATGAATCAGTCTTGGAATTATACTTTCACAAAACATGAGCTGTTATTATTGTTGGATTTTTCAAATCATGTAGCCATTTGCCTCTGCTGATTAGCTGAATGTGGGTTGTTGCAATTAATAGTATTTTAATTTTATGTCCATGTGAAGTGACAGTAAATAACTACACACTGTCAGATGCGTGAAGGCTGATCGTGCTTGCAAAGCTGACTCTAGTATCAATGTTTTCCTACCTCATAAGCTGGTAAAATCTGAAAGCAAGCCACTGTCCTACTTTTGAGAAGCAGGAAAACAAGAATTCCTTAATGCTAGTCTCATGACAAGATATTGTTTAACTGAAGCTAAAGCTGAAAAGTTTTTATTAATAATTTGCACAGCAAAAGCATTGCCATGAAGTCATCAAGGCAAGCATTAGGTCAAGATAAACTCAATGTTGTTGCCAAAAGATCATGATTTGGCTGCCAGACTATTCTGTTGCCTCTAAACTATTGGTATTGGTGTAATGGAAGGAGCAGATATGGTTGGGAGGTATCTTTTGCAGCAATGTGACTCCAGGCTGGATTAATGTGATCTTCAAATTGCGGTCTTGGAAATGGAGGAGTCAGAATTTGCTTTGCATCTAATTATTTGGCACTTGAACTTCTTTTGAACTCCATAAATCCCATGTTGTTGGTGAATTTTCCTTTCTGTCACAGAAAAAAAGGTGTTTTACGTGTCTGTTTTTCATTGCTTCAGCTTAAAGAAATTGCTAGTGACCTGTATAGTGATATAAGGCAAGTGAAAGTAGCTTCTTATTTCAGTCTTCTTGTGTGGTTATCATTGGAAGGTTCCAGTGCCGTATTTCTCCTATGCAAGAAACTGAAAGTGGCTTTCACACTAGGATGAAAATTTGACAAAGTACAGAACCATCTGTTCTTTGCCTCTGAAGAATTCTTGTTGAGCCAGTACTGCAGGTTGGAAGCAGAGGAAGTGCTTCAAGATCAGAGGTTTAGGGTCAGTGCAGTCAGCGTCTATTTGTGAGCAGAAGTTGAAACTCTTGGCATATATGGCTCCTGTCTGCTACATCCAGTTGTGTCTCTAGCATCTGGACTTATTAGAGGAGAAGAATAACTGTAGTTTGATTTCTATGCAGTGTCCCCCTGATACTTAAGAAAAACCTGAACTGTTAAAATATTGCCAAGACTACATTGCTAATTGCTGAATTAAATAAAATACAATTCACGCCTTCTTTCAAAGGACTTTTGCTGTATGCAGAATGGATGCTGGGGGAGGAGAAAAATTACATAATTCCACATCCATGAAATCATCTAAAGTTCCGAGTATCAAGAGCTTGATAAAGTACCTCAGATTCATATGTCACATAATTTTATTTTATGATGGCTTTGTTTTGATTAAGTTGCTGTAAAGAAGATGCAAAAAATTGATAGTAGCGTGAAGACCATCAAAACAATGGCAGTCTAGCTATTTTTGAGAAGAAAATTAAGATTAGTTTTCATACAGAAGAAGCTCTCGTAGAAATTGAAGTATCTTAAGGGGTGTTTCTTCAACATTCTCATTGTAAACTTTAAATTGATTTTTGTGAAGCTTTAAGGAGAGTAAAACTTCATATCGTAAGTTTCACATTGAAATTTTAATAAGTGTTCCAAGTCAATGCTGTCTCACAACTTGCTTTCTTTTACAGACTTTTAAGAAAATTGTCCACTTTTTAAAACATGTTTTTAAAGGTATTCGCTTGCTGCTCTTGTTCTCTTACAATGTCATGTCTGACATCAGTTCTCTCAAAAGACAGAAGTCAAGTGATTCATTCTTGAAAATCAGATGAAACAAGGCTGAAACTTACTTAGTTTCTCTTCTTTGTTTTGAAATGTTCTGTAGTTTTACCCAGAAATATCCACCGGTGAAATTTTTATCAGAAAAGGATCGTAAAAGAATCCTGGTAAGTTGGTGTTTACTTGGGGGTTGTTTTGGGGAAATACAAAAAAATTCTGTAGAATATAATCAGTATTGTAGGATTAATTAAAGACATGAAAAGGGGTAAAGTAAATTACCTTGGTTGTCATATTCGTTGCGCAGGGTTTAAGGTAGTGCTTCACTTACCTTGTGTTATTGTTCATATACTGAGTTTGACCTGGGCTCTGTTTTGGAGGTTTGACTTGCCAATTAAACTCCTCTTCTCTGTAACATCTCAGGTTTGCATTGCCTAAGGAACTTTGTGTGTGTTCCTGGATACCTTGCAGAGCCTGGGAAACTTTTTAGGCACATCTTGGCAGAAAGCTTGTGTGACTGAAAGGGGCAAAATCTACTCATAAGGTTGGAAAAGCAGCTACACTGCAGGGAGTGTTAATCTCTCTGTAAGCTTCTCTGTTGTTCCTCTTATTTTGAAGCATCATAAGCATTTGAGGATGGAAGAGGGTGGCAAGTCAGAACAAGTAGTCATCCAGGGCATTTTTAAAGTCAGTATTTGTACTGCAACATCAGCTTTCCAGTTCTGTCTATAAACACTTTTAAAGTTATCTGTGACCTAAATTTTCCCATGTTTTGACGGCAGGGAAAATATAGCTACTTGACATGTGTGTAAATACATGTGTATGAACTACTGCCTCTGTAGTAGGAAGCAAAGTTTAGGACAAAACTCTGTTAAGTGCGTAGCTTATCTGGTGCTTTTGTTTGCTTTGACTTCGAAATTTTGAAGAAAAACACTGAAGAGATGCAGATAAAAAGTTGTAATTTTGCTATTGCAAAATTTCATTAAAAGTAGCTGTTCTCAAATTAGTTTAATTCTGGAATGATGTTCTGTTTTTATGACAGTCTGAAGGAAGGAGACCTGTAAGCTCCTTATGCCCTTGTTGAATATGGAAGATATGCTGAGGAGAATAGCAGAGAGAGGCTTAATTCTGAAAATTCTTAAATCATGTGCCTCGTCTGCAAGAGTAATAAAGTAACCTTAATGTCATGTTTTCTGTGTGAGAAGGTGCTTTCAGGAAAAGTGCCAGTGAAAACTGTTAACAGGCTGTGGAGCTCTTAATGTTCACTTTGACTTTGCCACTGAAAAATACTGGATGTTGTGTTGAAATCTGTTGCTTCAATAGAGATAGAAGGCAAGTAGTTGGAATAGGAGTGTTTTCTACCGATCTGGAGGTGAACAGCTCTTTGTTGTCCATGTATTTTATAGAGTTTAAATTCCTAAAGACAAAACTGGCCAAAAGGAATGACAAGGTGTTCTGTCATTTCTTCTCTGTTGTGGTCAGTGACTAGTTTGGTGCCACCTTGGATTGGCAATTACAGGCCTCCTGACCATGTGGGCAGTTCCATTCTGTTACAGAGTGGCTGTCATAATCCTATGGGAAATAAGAATCCATGTTTTGAGGAGTCTGCATATAAAGAACACATGTATACCTTGCTTGACATTGAAATTTGTCAAGAATTGGCAAACCAAGTGAACTTGGGTAGATAATTTGCTTTGCATTTTGATGATACTGCATATTTTTCTAGAATCCATTCTAAATTCTGATACTTTTTTTTCCTCTGAATGCAGTCTCCAGCTCCAGCCTGGAGATACCCACGGTACTGATCTGACCAGAAGACAGTTCTAACAATTATTGTTTATTACAGTGCACCTGTTCGGAGATGTTTGCTATTTCAGCTGGGACTAGTTATTCCATCACTTTCATTGAAAAGAGGTCTTCATCCTGTTGTGCATGACTTATCTATTCCCTGAGTTCTCTGAAGTGACCAGGCCACAGGCTTTCGTATGCTAGAGAAGGAACTTTGTTAGTATTATGGAAGATAGTGGTGACATTTGTTCAGTCTGTTGGTTGGGGTTTTTTTCTGAATTGAATACAGCAAACGGATAAAAGCAGAAAATAAAAAAATTAATCTGATTTCCAAATAGTATATTAGATGTTTGAATCTGACTGCAGACAGCAGAAATTAACTCATGTAACAAACAGACAAACTTATAAGTACCACTAGTGGCGATAATTATCAGTAATATTTGTGCCTTTTAGTAGGTGCTGAAGTTACCAAACATATTTTCATTACTAAGTAATTAAATGTTTTTATTAATGATGTCTTAATAAAGAATTCCTCTTTAAGTCCCAAGTGCTGGTACTTCAGTTCTGATGTGGAAATTATTCATGTACAATATATGACTGTGTAGATTAATATGTCATTGTGATTTGCAGGAAGTCATATTTAGAAATGATACTTTTATGAGTGAATACAGGAAGATTATACAAAGAACTTCAGTGATAAATCATCTTTTTTTATTTTTAATGTAATCTCAAGTAAAAAAAAACATCATTTCCACAATTGTTTGTTTTTCCAGGGGAAATTCAACTCCTTTTTCAATTATTTCTTTATCTAATACCTATGGAAGTTATATATTGATAAAGCTAACATAGATTTATCTTAAAAACTGCTTGCAATTTTAAAGTAATTGGAAGCTTCTTTACAGATAAAACTGGTTTGTGCTTTGCCCCTTTCCTTTTTTTTCTTTTTTTAATGTGTTTTTGTTTGTTTGCTTGGGTTTTTTTGGGTTTTTGTTTGTTTGCTTGCTTGCTTACATATAGCATAGTGCTCTAAGCAGTGCTTGGTTTTGTTGTGGGTTTTGTTTTTTTTTCAAATGGGAGATTGGAAGGAAAATACTTTACTACACAAAAGAGCATTAAGTTTGCCTTCTCTGGAATCCTGGAAATAGAAGTAGCAGCAGGAGATTTTCCTGAGCCTTGCTTGAATGAGTAGATTCAGGTCATCTACAGAAAAGTTTTGTCCTGGTCTCCACATAAAAAGCCAAAACCCTTGGAACATTAAGGAAAGCTGCAGCTTGCTTCCAAGTCAGGATAAGCTTATGGCAGTAGGTTTTCCATGCATGGCTTTTTCCCTGGTATATGGTGGCACATGGGAGAGGGCTGTTCTCCTTCAGTTACTGCTCTTCTTTCTGCATTCACTGCATTCTGACAGAAACCTGTTCTTCCCTCCTCTCTGTTGCAGTGTAGTGGGAATCTTGAGGTCATTTTTTTCTTTTGAAGAGGGCTTCTTCTAAATACTGTTTCTCCTTCAGGTTTGTCAGGGAACTGAATCACTTGTTGAATCTGCTACAAGGAAGCCCTGACAAACTGTGAAGAATACTAAATAGGCCAACTAAATGATTCTTTTATTAAATGGTGCTTACAGTTAGCTCGAAATACTGGTGGACCTGAATTTTTAATACAAAAACAAGTGTGAGAATGCAAGTGGACATTCAAGTTTTTACAAAAGAAAACAGATGTAGTTTTCAGATTTCCCCCCCACACTCCCTTTTCAGTCTTTGGTGCTTTTCCTTTGTATTTTTTCTAGTTTAAAAAAAATCTGCTAATCTGGCTTTTGAAAATAGTGGATGGCAGGCTAGTGGGCAGGATAAATGTTTAGCCTTTGACTAGGCCAAAGTGAAAGAGCTTCAGGCATCTCATCCTTTTCTACACAGTACTTAGTTTTTGTAGCACACCATCCATTCATTAGATTCCTGCTTGACAATTACACCATGTCCTTTCATTGTTTAGTTAGTTGTCATTGCAGCTGAAGAATGAACATCAACAGCTGAATCACTTTCAAAATGTGAATTTGATCATGGAGTCAGATAATATAGCTGATGCCACACAGGGCTTTACAAGTCCATTTTCTGAGAGTGGTGATCTGTCATGTTCTTGAAAACAGCTTATGAAATGCAGAGAAAATAATTGATTCCGTAGATCTGGCTGGATGTGTCACACAGCTTGCTGTTCTGCTTACTTGCACTGACTGCTTCAGTACTGAGTTAATGATTTGGGGTTTTGGTTGTTTGCTGTTAAAGTCTGCAGTGCAAAAAGGGAAAAAACAATGAACTTTCTTGTTTCTTCTACATCTGCAGTGGCACAAGAGTACAAAGTTTTAAATATTTTATTTGTGCTTCTTTCTTTGCTATAAAACATCAGAAAGTTCCAGGTTGGGCAAATGCTACATGTTGGAGGTAATGGTATAGAATAGAATTTTTTCAGTTGTGAGGGACCTGCAAAAATCATCTAGTCCAACTGCCTGACCTCTTCAGGCTAGAATGATATGAGCTAGGGATGCATTAAAACACATAAGGGATGATTTTGGTTTTAGCAGACATTTCAAATAAAAGATCTTCAAAGAATTCCCTTCCTGGGTGAAAACATTTAAGCGAGAGGAAAGCTGGCTATGACATGTCTGATATTATAAATCTTATACAAAAATAACCTGGCATCTCTTTTTTCTTTTTTTTTTTTTTTGAGTAATGGGGTTTCCAGAAGATTCTTATCTTACCTTTTTGCGTCTTTTTAGACTTTGCTGTTGCATTAAAGGGCACAATCCAATTTGAAGGAAAAAAGGAAAATAATGTAATCTGAAAAAGAGATTTTGTTGATGTGAATAGGTAGCTGAACTTTTAGCCTGACAGTGATGAAACATGTCAAATATGTCTTTTGAAATTTTAAATGCTGTAAATCTTGGAACAAAAAGAGGTACAGAAATGAAGTTGTTTTCCCTGGAGTAAGCAAAGATCTGAAAGCTACTGTTCTGTGTTCATGTTTGTAGACTTTTGTCTAGTGTTTCTGTAAAAAGAAAAAGAAATTTATACCAACTGTCCTAACGCAGATAACTGGAGGAGCAGGGTTTGTGGGTTCTCATCTTACTGACAAACTAATGATGGATGGCCATGAGGTTACAGTTGTGGACAACTTCTTTACGGGCAGGAAAAGAAATGTGGAGCACTGGATTGGTCATGAGAACTTCGAACTGATAAATCACGATGTCGTTGAGCCCCTGTACATTGAAGGTAAGTAGTCTCTGCTTAGATATTTGCATTTTGTTGTGCTTTACTCTTCTGAGTATGTGTCTGTAAAGAAACTACATTTATGCATTAAATTCTGGATTGATTTATTTAATAGCTCTATGCTTTGTTTATTATTAGTCCGTTTTCTGTGACCACTGTGGAATGAGAGCTTTAGAGTGCTTTTATCTTTGAAATAAGTTCTTCCTGAATCAACAAGAGGAAGGAGATCTTAAACTTCTTGATGTAGCTGATTTGGTGAGAAGGCAAGATGGCAGTAGGTCAGTCTGTCTATCCCATCCATTGTCCCACTTGCCTTTGTGCTGGCACAGCCTTACACACACAGAGTCTGTGGTCCAGATATTTCATTAGCTGCACAGTTTAATTCAGGGCTGCAGTTACACTAGACATGCGTCCTGCAACTGTACGGTCAGTTGAGAGGAGATGAACTTTCCTTAGTTGCCTTGAATGTCTTCTGTAGAAAACATTGCTCCTAATCTAGGTACAGGCATGCCACAAAATAGAGAATAGGAAAACATCAGCACAGAATTTCCCTGATTTTCAGCAGAAAAACAAAATCCTCACCAACCCTAAACAAGGAAAGAAACAGAAAACCGTTCTGCTTCAAAGTAGTAGCTCAACATCTAAACTATCACAAACCTCGAACTACTATGCCTTATTGTAAGATAGCATTAAGGTAGTTGTATTTGTGAGATACATAGATTTATAGACTTCTGTGGGAGTATATAACTATATAACAAAACATTACTCAAATTATGCTGTTCTAGTGGGTTTGCTCATCCCTTTAACACTCTTTACCAATAGAGCTGTTAGTTTTTTAAAACCAAAAAATAAATCTGAGTTGTATTTTTTTATTCTTTCTGAATTCTGATGGATGGAATTTTACAGAAAAAATCTCTAGCAATTGCATCTCTTTTATTATTGTGTGTGATGAATCAACACTGCTGAAACAGTCCTGCAAAAACACGTGTTCTTGCTCTGTTCTCACAATGCACTGGTTCAGTTACTGCCTGTTATTTTACTTCAAACTTCTGCTTCTACAAGCAGGATAATGGGACTAGGATCTCATTAATTGACTCCAGGTGCTGGTAGCTTATACCTAACCAGTTCAATTTGTCAGCTTTCCTAATCTTTCCCGGGCATTACCTTCTTTCTGACTGAGTGCACCTGAGACCTTTCCAGAGAATTACCATTTTTTCTAATACTGCCTGCTAACTAGGCACTAATGAATGGGAATTCTGAGATCCTTCAGCTACCTTTTTCATGTTCTCTGTAATTAAGACACCAATTCCCCAATTTGTACTGACAACAAATTATAACATGTTATTCAATGTTTAGTTTATTCATGTAGTCTCATCCTCCAAGAGTGTAAATTGAAGCTGGCATGACTAAATATTAAAATAAAATTAGCTTTCATATACTAGTGTAGGAACAGGACAAAATTTGATTTCATTGTGAAGTTTAGAGTCAACTGAGGCAATGGGGGATAGTTCTTGTAACAGATTAACAAGTTGCATATAGATCAGATACTTCTTTTCTTAGTTGCATTTTCTCCTTTTTACTTGTCAATACAAGTTGGAATGACTGAAGTCATGGTAAAAAGTAGGGTTTTATCTAGAGAATTTCTGTGTATTTACTGTCCTGTTTAAGCCAGGTCATATAAGGTTGTTTGGCAGTTGAATTACAGAGAGAGCAATCAGAGCTTCATTTCTGAGAGGGACCTCATTTCTGGTCTAGAAGGAACAGCGATTTCACTTTTGATATGGAAAAGTGAATTTAGTCTCAAGATGCATGGCTTTCAGCTTCACAGTGATGCCTACACACAATCTGCCTTGCTGTGTCGTTATCTTTGATCCATGACATGAAGTGGCACTCAGCATTCTTGAATCTTGATCTAGGTTTGAGCAGAGACGTTAACGAATCACCTAAACGCACATTTTGCTTCTTACCCATGTGATAACTGTAGTTAACTGTAGTGCTGAATGTCTTTCTCCTCCCCTATTAAGATTTCCTTTGCCTTAGCATTTGGAAATGTTAGTGAAAAATGCACAAGATCATAGCTTTCATTTGGGCTTTTTCAAGCAGAAGAACAAGGGCACTGAATTCTTGAATGAAAGTAGTTCAGGAATCTTGAAAGATGGAAAATACTAAAGCAAAAATAAATTCTGAAATACTTACATTAACTCTTTGTTTTGAATTCTGTATTTTTAATATACTTGAGGTTTTTAAAGATACTTTAATTTCAACCTCATCCTTATGTAGAGGTTTAATACACTAATAAATGGGCTTTTTTTAATTCAGAAAGACAAATTTTATCCTGAAGAGTGGTCTATAATGAAAAAAACCTCATATTACTCTCTTTTGTATTATCAGAAAAAAGTATAGAAATCCACCTTTACTTATACTCTGCCTCATTCTCTTTATTCTTTCAGATTACAGTTACTTGTGAGCACTGTGGCACATGTTACTACAAATTGTAGTGTAAAGACATACAGGTGTTATTTGGAGAACAAATGAGAATGAGTGTTTGATCTAGTGTTACTGTCATCTACCCCACTTCAGGGTAATAGATAGAATTGTATTAAGAAATGCCAAAAGAAATTTTAGATTAAATAAATGTAGGTCGTAAGTAATGTACTTGGTTTACATAGTGACTTTATGATTAGTTCTGTCATGTTTATACCTACCTTTTCATTAGAGTTGGCTATGTGTTTGTAGTAAAAGATAAGTTCTTATTTTTATGTAATTTTAAGGCTCTGAAGTTTGTATTTTCTACTGCGAAATAGTTATAGTTGAGTATGTATGTAAACAAACAAAAAAAACCCCAAAACCACACAACCCCCTAAAAAACCAAGGAACAACCCCAATCCCAAAAGCACACACATACTTCCACCCAGAAAAAAGACAACTAGACAAACAAACAAGAAAAAACCCCTAAAATAAAAAACAACAAAAAAGAAAATAAAACCATAACAACAACTGTTCCCCCCAAAAAAAAACCCAAACCCCACAAAACCCTCCAAAACAAAAATGCACACATGCACAAAATTATAAGCCACTTCGAAGGTAATGTTGTAAGGTGGCAGTCATTCTACAAACTGGCCTCCTAAAAAGCAAGCAATATCTCTTAATTTACACTCTTGAGGTCTAGTTATCAGATGCCACTAGGCACACACAATTTCTCGTCTACAATAGCTCCAGCAGTTGACTAAATGTGGAAGAAAATATCAGACAGGTATACATAACCTGTGTCTTTCTTAGCAACCTTTGAAAGCCTTAAAACAATCTTCTGTGAGGTGATAGATGCATGTTCTCTTTAAACCTCCCCCTCTGAAAGATATCTTCAGGTGAACTATTTCACAGTTCACATAAACACACTAAGACCTTGGCTTGTGGGGTTTTTTGTTTGTTGTTTTGGTTTTGCCACACCTTTCACAAATTTGAAACAAACAAGGGCCTGAAAATGCCAGAACCTTCCAGTCAACAGTGACAACACTTAGAATCATAGAATCATCTAGGTTGAAAGAGACCTTTAAGACCATGCAGTCCATCTGTCAGCTTCCTCTAGACTAAACAACCCCAACTCCCTCAGCCATTGCTGGAAAGATGTGCAATGACCCTTCATGAGCTTTGTTGCCCTGTGCTGGACAAGCTCCAGCAGCTCAATGTCCTTTTTAAAGTGAATGGCCCAGAACTGAATCAATATTTGAGGTGTGGCCTCACCAGGGCCGCGTACAGGGAGATGATCACTTCCTTCATCCTTCGGCTACGCTGTTCTTGATAGAAGCCAAGATGCCATTGGCCTTCCTTGGCACACTGGTGGTTCATATTGACTCAGCTGCCAACCAGCACCCCAGAGTCCCTTTCTGTTGAACATCTCTTGAGCCACTCATCCTCCAGCCTGTAGTGCTTCCTGGGGTTGCTGTGACCCAAGTGCAGGACTCAGTACTTGGCCTTATTGAACCTCATGCAGTTGTCCTTAGTGCATTTTTAAGTCTGTCCAGGTCTCTCTGCAGAGCCTTCCTATCCTTGAGCAGATCAACACTCCCACCCAACTTAGTGTCATCTGCATATTTACTGAGGGTAAATATCACTCAATCCCCACATCATTTGACTCAGCAGAACTGATTTAATTTCACTAATCGCAGATGCACAGTAAGTTTTGAAAAATATCAGTCTAATACTTCTAAAATTGCAGTTTGTGGCAGCTGAAAGCAAAACAGTTTATTTCTTTTATAGGCAGGGTAATGAGTAGTTCCATTCTGATGCTCAAAGACTTTTTAAAACAAATATGCATACACTGCCTAACCAATATAATATGAAATGACAGAGAAGAAAAGCATGTGTAAGTGGTGGTTAAGGATGAACTGTTTTATCACTTGTGTCCTGAAATTAACTGATCTTCAGTTATTTCAGTTAAAAAAAGCTGTTTGGTTTTTGACTAAGTTTGTTGTTTTGTTTTAATTCTTAATATCAGCAGTCTGGTTTCTGGAAAAACAGTTCTTAAATGTTGGCTCTAATTTCAGTTAGTTGTGAATGCAAAAGTACTTTTGTCTCTCTTGACTTTCACTGAAAAGCTTTCAAAATGATAGAACAAAAACACATTTTGCAAGTTGAGAGAAGTGCTGTAAGTATATGGCATATATAATGACATGGAGATTGGCTTTTAGAGTTTTCAGGAGGTGATAAAGTTGTTAGTGACAGACCTAGATAAGTAAAATATGAGATCATTTGCTTGACTGGAACTAGGAAAAGCTCTTATGTTTAAGGACTTTGATGGCTTGTGGGTCTGAATTGATTTTAAAGCTAAAATCAACAGTCTGACAATTGTTCAAAAGAATAGGCTATAGCCTTCTTGTGAATAACAGCCTTCCTGAAGTCAGGATGATAGCACTTTACTAAACAGCGTTCTACAGTATCCCAGAATTTTTCAGTCTTCAAGTCATCTCACAGGTAACTTAAAAGCATGTACAAATACAGGCACAGAGAGTGTCTTCAGTACATTTTTTTTTCCCCTTCTGTACTTCCATCCCAGATTTTTCCCTTTGTAGTCTTCATTCCCTGTGCCAGATAATACATTTAACTTGTTAGTTTTAGATTGTACAGTTAGGGAAGGTTATGGCAATGCTACTTAATTTTGTTTGTCCAGAGCCAAGTGCAGTGGTGTCTTGGTCTCTGGTCTGAAGCTGTCCAAAACTGCTCCAGTATGAGCAATATGGTAAACTTCTATGAAGTTACTTTAATTTGCCTGAAGTTACAGGCAAGATTTTTAACATCAGGGAAATTAATTTTTAATTGTAGTCTTTTTTGGTTCAGGGCAATAGAAACGTCTCACTTCACTGTGTCAGCTTCTCTGGCCTGACCTACAGTAATGGAATTGGCATAGCTGGTTTTATGTTCAAGCTTAGAAACTTGTTTGTACACTTCTGATCTAAGCTTTTCTGCTTAGTACTTCCTGACTAGCAAATACAGTGATGGATGCAGGTGCTTAGTGGACTTAGTGACCCATTTAGTACTTTCTGGGACTATGATGTATGTTGAAAGCAGAAATTGAAAATGGTCATTTCCTGTCATAGGAAAGCAGTAGAGTCCTCCCTTACTATTCACTTAGGAAACACAGAGAACACATGCAGTGTTATGGCTAGAAAATAAAGAAAGATGATACGAAGTAAGGTAGTTTTATTGCACTGTTTTGTAGAAGTCAGTGTTTATAATGATGATTCTTGTTTAGTATTAAGGAAAACACAAGACTAAATATTTGTGTCCACATTTAGGTATTGCATATTCCACATATGCTCAGTTTTAGGGATGTTTATGTTACTTAAACTTTATGTTGAGCATAGATTTCTTTATGTGCCACTGTGTACCTGGCTTGAATGTTTATGCCAGCTTCTCTGTCTATGCTATTTTGAAATGAATTTTATTTTTTTACCTTTTTTTCCCAACAAAACTATAACAAATTTGTTTAATGTTTCTTTATTACTAGTCTACCATCCTATGCTTGGTAAACTATTTGCTGCTGTGTTCACGGTGGTTTACAGAGTTCTAATCCCCTATATGAATTACATACAAAGCTTGCAGAATTTTGTTGTCACTTGTTCTTCTTTTATAGTCCTTACCTATGTAAAACTTTGCAAGACCATTCACACAGTTATTTTCAAATAATTGCACTGTGACTGAATTGCAGAGCTAGCTCAACACTTCTTAGTGGGCAGAATTAAAAAATGTTCTAAAACTTCTTAACCTCATGTAACAAGGAAGAGGTGTGGAGGTCAATTGCTGGATGCATTTGTTTCTGTCCTCCAGTAGATACTGTCCCAGGCACCCAAACAGTTAATCCTGTGGAAAGCTTTCCACAGGCGCTGGAACAGTTAAGTTTCCTGCTATCTTAAATAGGTGTCAACTTTGTGCTAGAGTGAACGAGGTAGATGGCTTTGTCTGGCATGTTTGGCTGGCCTGCTGAAATTCTGAGACAAAAAAAAGTAGGTATGTTTTAGACCTGACAGTAAATAGAGTGAGAGTGGAAGAACTGATTGTTCTTGTCTCAGCATTGTCAGTTTGATGTACCAAATGTGACAAGTTTCTGGTAGAAACTTGTCTTTTGACTCTCCTGAAATATCCAGCATTCTCTAAATGTTTTTAAAAAAAAAAAAAAAGATTATGTCTGAGGTTTGATACACTAAAGATTCCCTTCTGGGCAAGAGGGAAAGGTGCTGGAGCTGCCTGGCTGCCTGTCCCTTTGATCTCAAAGATGGCCATCTGACACTTGACAAATGCCCTATCTTCCATCTCTCCTAGTTCTGCTCTTGCTGAACCTTTTTAGCACAGGGTTCTATTTTTGCCATTGTGCATATGGGAAAAAGTGCGTTGAGACAGGCAAGACTACTTCTGGCAAGGAAACCCTTGTTTTCCCCCCAGCTCCTTCTCTTTGTTTCATTTAAAGCAATTGCCAGCTGGGAAACAAAAGGAAAAATGAAGGGCTAAAAGGAGGAGCGTGTTTTCGCTTTTCTTTCTTTCCTTTTTTTTTCAGCACTGTTCACTGCTCTTAATTTTTTTGTTTAAAAATAAATAAACTTGAAGATTATAAAAAACTTTTGAGGCTTTGTATTGTATATGCATTTGTTTTTAGCTAACAGTTATATGACCACTTTGATAATCACAGGCCTAACTGTATCCTTGTGCAGCAAAAGGGAAGGTGGGGTTTTGACCCTGTTTATCTGACTTGTCGCATGCCACTAAAGGAACTGCTCCTATAGGAGCTGCTGTGTATAAAAATTCAGCAGGTATTTAAAAAAAAAAGAAGTGGATGGAGAGAGAGGCAGGAAAGTGTTCACTACTGCTTCGACAGACTAGGATTGGGCAGTAAATTACTGGCAGACCACAATGCTTTTGAAGTGACATTTTCACTTTGCAAAAATTCTACCACAGCTTGTTGAAAACTAGGTTTAGAAAGGCTTGTGACGGAATACGCAGATAGAAACTCAGAGTTCAAGTCTGAGTTGGCTGCAGGGAAGTTCATCTAATTCTTTGTTCATTTTTCTGAGCCACTGTGCTTGAATTACCTGCTGCCTGCAAACAGCAGTCAGTGGCTTTAATGAACTTTCCTTTTGCTGGCTTCCAGTCTACCCCTTTCCTTTCATTTCGTGACAGTCCCAGGCTGTGGGAAGGGGATACTTATATTCAGAGGCATAACTTGAGGCAGTCATGCATTCTGTTCATATTCAGGTCTCATCTTTAGGAGTCATGTCAAAGTTCAACAGGCCAACTAAACTTTAGCCCATGCTACATTTTTGCTTTATTTGCCAGCACCAAAATTGATTACAATTTTATTCTCTGCTTAAGCTTAAATCGCCTACAGTGACCAAAGCAAGGAGTAATTATTTCTCGTTACACTTCATCACGCCGAACAATTAACTAGCTTCACATTACAGAAAGAATCCTAAAAGTTTCAATTGCATTAGCAATGCAGACAGGGCTTGGAATTGAGCCTGAGCTGGGAGCTTGCTTCCTCCAGCTCTTGTTGTATCAGGCTGTCTTTGGATGCTGTTTCTGTTGCTGTTACAGGAGCCTTGTGTGACAAGTTTTCTCTTGATGCTGCACCAAAGTTGATAGTGGTTGGAAATGTGATTTCCTGTTGATTCAAGAACAAATAGCAGAGAATCTGCTACATGAAATTGTACTTCTCTGCACATTTTTATAATAAATCCTTACCAGTGTCACACATCTGCCAGAACTGTATCTGTCTAGCTTTCTAGGCTGTTTTGACATCTTTTAGGCAGCTTTTCATCTCTGCTGTGCAGATAAAAACCTGTAGACCAAAGACAGCATGGCAACATATAAGAAACATAAGATACATTTTGTGACATTTGCTTGAGCATACTGACAAATATCATTACTCTGTCAAGACAGTATAACTTGCAGTGATAGTCATGCAGATTGCCTTAGAAACTCCTTTGTTTATGCTGATACTTAATTGTTTTCTGGGGAGAGGTTTAACTTGAAACAATTTCTCCATGTTTTCTTCACTATTGACATTGTAAGCTTAAGCAGTGAATAAAATTTCATAACAAATTGTTTTGTCAGCTTTCTTGTGTTGCAGCAATAGTGCAGGGCAGCAGCGTGGGGTAAACTTTGACATGCTTCTTCAGTGAGCCAGTATGCACTTACACGAGCTATGTTACATAGAAGGCAGGAGCTGAGCTTACCCAGTAGGCTTAAGCACGAGAGCTAATCTAGAAAAACTTGACGTTACATGCAAGCACACTTCATTAAGGATTCAGAAAGAAAGTAGGTTAAATATTTTACCACGCCAATTTTGCCATTATTTTTAAAGTGGTGTTATCGGAACACATGCTTATCTTAAAAAGGATGTTACATTTTAAAGGGAAAGAGATGCTTGTGTTTGGAAGACTTCTAACTACTTTTAATTTTTTTATTGCTTAATAGACTCTTGAAAAGTAATGAGTGCCTTGCACATGAATAAATCAAGACATATGCTGTTGCTCCAACTACTCACCTTTTTTTTATATATATTAGGGAGAGGTTAGAAAGCAAAAGATTGTGTGCTGTAAAATGAAATTTGAGAATCAGGAAGGAAGGGAGGTCTTCAAGAGGAAGCACATTCTTCTAACATTTCAGTGTTGTCAGCTATTTGAGAGCGGGTGATAACTTCATATTTGATTTGGAGTTTTTTTCATACAGTGATAGGACAAGTGGGAATGGCTTTAAACTGAAAGAGGGTGGGTTTAGATTAGAGATAGGGAAGAATTTCTTTACTGTGAGAGTGGTGAGTCACTGGAACAGGTTGCCCAGAGAAGTTGTGGGTGCCCCATCCCTGGAAATGTTCAAGGCCAGGCTGGATGGAGATGCTCTGAGTAACCTGGCCTAGTACAAGGTATCCCTGCCCATGGCAGAGGGTTTGGAACTAGGTTATCTTTAAGATCTCCTCCAACCCAAACCATTCTGTGATTTTTTACCCTACAAGATGTAACGCACATACAGCTTGTGCTGTTTAAGCAAGTATAGTTATATTTAAATAGAGAAAAAGAAAATTGTTAATTTGAAAGTCAAGGGTGCTTCTACCCTGTTTTTAGTCGGAAAATGAATTTAAAACTGGGGAAAAATGTTCATTATGTCAGACATACTCTGAAAGTTAAACCCAACAGAGGGCTGAGAGAAATCAATATGTGGTCAAAATACAGCTTTATTTTGGAATGCTGTGATTTGCTGCTGCGTATAAAAAATAATAATCCAACTAAGAAAATAGTTAAAAGGAAAACATTTGTTTGTTCTAGGGAAAGACAGCCTTATGCCACACCGTATTTTTTTCTGGCAGAATAGCACCTAGCTTTGTCTTTTCCAGATTCTTTCAGGTTTCACTGCTGAGTCTTCTTAAAAAAAACCAAACACTAACTTTTCTTTTCAAATACAAGAAAGAATTATTTTTCCTATCTTTTGTCCTGCCATTCTAATTCTTACATCACCTTTTCATTGCATTTCCTGGATGATCTTGATGTAGAGGATTTGTCCTTTCTTAATCCACAGGGTTTTTTTTTACATAGTTGTGGCTGGCTCTGATTCATGTTACGCAGAGGACAGAAAGACATTTATGCATTTACAGGAGTCATGTTATGAAAGGCTTGCAGGTTGAGCTTTTGGATATCAGATACTGCCTGTGAAAACAAGTCCAGTTTTCATTGCTTTATTTTTACAGTTTAACAAAAAAAAATCTCTGTAGTGTCTCCAAACTTTGCATCCTTATCTCAGGCAGCAAATTTTGACTAGTGCACTGGTTAATTTTATTTCATAATGATGGGGGCTGAAATACCTTTTGGTTTTTTTAATTAAAGCTAAAATGCTGTATTATCCAAAGCATAGCATAGAACGAAGATAACAGATAGGAAAAAAGGGACAAATGTTGCATGCCTGTATCTTGTCATATCTGTTTAATATATAAATATGATACAAAGCTCGTTATGTTAATGTTTTATTGACAAATGATTTAGAAATAAAAATACAGTATGCATTTTTCCATTAAAAAATGTTTCTTACCGTTTGTGCTTCAGATTCCATTTCAGGAAATATTCTGAAGCTTACAGTCACTTAAAATCTTGAGAATAACAGATTGTTGCAAATACTTTTGCAACTTTTAAGCATTTCTGATGTACTTATAACTAGTTTTTACAAGTGAAAAATGTGAACACCCACACAGGCATCTGTATCTTGTCAACAGTGTTGATTTTTATATATTATGCTTTTTGTTTTGTTTTACTGAAAATTAAGTCTTTTTTAGGGTTACAACGGTTAACAGGTTTGCATATATATCATCTGTAGGTAGCAATACAGGACGTGCTGAGTTCTGGTTCTAGGAAATGCACAGAGGAATACTTGTTTCTTTACTGTAATGCTTTCTCATTTAATATGTTAATGGGAAAATAATAATGCTACCCCCTCCATTTTTCTCTAGTGGACCAGATCTATCATCTAGCATCTCCTGCTTCTCCTCCTAATTACATGTATAATCCTATAAAAACTTTAAAGACCAACACTATTGGGACATTAAACATGCTGGGTGAGTTGAATTTTTTTTTCTTACTTAAAGTAAAACATAGTACAGTTAAACATAGTACAACCTGAACGGAGTTGCTGGGGAGAGGGGAGGAGGGATCAGATGACTTGTATATTTTAAAAAGTTGGTTTTTCAAGAAAAATAAAGTTTGGGGTATTTTTACCACCTTTGAAGATTTTTGTTCTTTTCCTTTAAATATATCTGCAAGTGAGCACTGACATGGTTGTCAGAGCAGAAGAACTTCATGCCTATAGCTTGGCTACAGAGTGTGCAGTCATTATAAAAGGAACAATTACGAGCATGGGAGTTTATAGCAAAGCTCTGTTCATGACTGCACTTTTCACTTTGGTGACTGTGGAACATTCCCACGATTGCCGCGTGTGACAGTTCCTTTCCACCACAGCAAACATTGAACTAGGTGGAACTGCACCCTCTTGTGCATGCCTTGGCTAGCAAATTCTGAAAGAATGTTTAATGTCTGGCTTCATGCTAGATAATTACAGGGCAATGTTTTCTGATTTTTTGTTAGCTTTTTATGCTGGAAATGGGCCTATGAAAAGAAAACCTCAAGCCTTCACTACTTCTTCTTCCCATCTTTGATCCGTTTGGTACATGCTGCAGGTTGATCTGTGTGTCAGTGATTCTAAGGGATGTTATGAGTCAAAAGAACTCCTGGGCATTAGCTCAACTGAGTTTCTCATTTGAGTGATACTCTAGAAAGTACAGTTCAGAGAATTAAGTGATTTAGAAGCTACTGAGGTACCAGAATGGCATGCCAACTTGAAGACCAGAAAGTCATTGAAATGGAGTTCAGGATGATCTCAAGTGATGGGTAGGATCATCCAGGCAGTTTAAAGGGGCGTCATAAAAGGGAAATTATTGGTTTTTGTCATATACCATGTCATTCTGTATCAGTTTCTTTACACAGCTTATCTTCAAGCTATGTAAAGAAGGATTTGGTAAACATAATACAGTATGTTATTTCAAGATCCTAATTTTCTAAGTGAAATGGGTTATGCTTCCTTGGCTTTCATTTCAGTTGTAATACATTAAATTCTTGGATCTTAGTTCATTGCAACGTTTAGTCCCAGAAGCAAACACATCACATGTGGGTGCTGCTCTGTTGTTTCTTATGTTTTCTAGTTTGTGAGTGGGAACTATGGATGTGATTTACAGGTAGATCTGTCTGGTGAGAGAAATCGAATTCTCTTTAAAAACATGTAAAACAGGATTACTGAAGCAGCTAACGTGACAGAAAGATTCTTGCATCTGTTCTAATTGTGTTCTTTCCCCATTGCCCAAAATTCAGGGTTAGCTAAACGTGTTGGAGCACGGCTGCTGCTGGCCTCGACATCAGAGGTATATGGAGGTAAGAAGGATAAAACAACATTTAGAGCTTTTCAGATATAACTGTGTATAAGTGTATTTAAAAATATTTTGTCAGATGTCAGAATGGTAGATTTTCATCACTTGATTAGCTTCTCTTTTATCAGGTGTCCTTCTCACACTTTAAAATGTGAGAAGGCTATTATTACGATGCTTGCTTTACATCTCTAGTCAAGAGTGGAGGCAGGAGACTTGGAGTGTTGTCTGTGCCTTTCCCGTGTCCTGGTTTACGTCTCTTTTTCTAAAGGGGTTGTGGGGAAATGGTGTGCTGAATTCTAATTAAAATCAAGATTCCATAATGAGAACCTGAGAAGAAAGATCATTTCAGTAATAAATACTCATATCTTTTCCCAATCAACTTATGAATTGTATTGTTAAGATTCAGCAATTGCCCTGTTGTGTAAGAGACAAGGACATAACCTCCAAGCTAAGATAATAGCCATTGTTGCTCTTTCAAGTTCTTGTGGTGTTTCTTCAAATGGAATGTTCAGCAATAGTGCCATATCTCTCCATTTCCTTTTATTGTTAGAAGTGAAATAGTGAGAGAATGATAGACAGAATGCTGGCTGGATGCAGTGAGAATCTTTAGTACTTCCTTGGGGTGTATAACAGACTGTGTTATACTGCTTACTAGGGAAACTTCCTGCTGTTGTGAACTCTTGCCTAATTGGTAATAGCAGTGTTGCAATATTAGCAGAGATACACAGACACAGTCTCTTGCTCAACCTGAGTAGATTTGAGAGTCTAGGCTATAAAGAACAAACAAGGAAACAAAAAAATGGTGTCACAAGATACAAAGCTTTGTGAGCAGAAAATGAGGAAGGACAAAGAACGCACCTCCAGGCATACACTTTTGGTGGAACAACTTCATTCAAGAAGATTCAAAGCAAATACCCAAGCAAGAGATCAGTAAGATGACTGGCCAAGCCAAGTAAGTGGTTTGAGCATGTGGAGCATTCCTACTGCCTCCCATGCCTTTCCTTATCCATGGTCAGGCTCTGCAGTGAAAAATGGTAGCCTCAAGGATTCTTCTCTAATTGAGCAAACTCTTCTGAAACCACGGACCAATAGGCAAAAAAATCCTACCATGTTGTAGATCCTCATTCCTCCGCTGCGGTCTGCCTGCTGAAGTGGAAAACAAAATTCCCATTTACAGGCTTTGTTGTGTCAGTAAGTCCGATGTAGCAGGGAGAGTCTACAGTCTGACTAAAGAGACAAAGTTATTGTGCTGAAAAAATAAAGGACAAAAAATAAAGTCAGAAAGTATCTATTAGCAGTTTCCAAATAGGAGTTTTCAAAGGAGTGTTATATAGTTTTCAAGTGCTTTGTAGGGCTGCCTCTGCCAGAAAGGAGATGGAAACTGGAGCAACCCTACAGATCACGGCATCTTTTGAGGCCCTTTTAAGATTACTACAGTCTTTTATAGTCACATAAAATCTCTTTGCATCTGCCATTGCTCCCTGGCCTTCGTATGTCAGGAATTAATCTGTAATCATGTCTGAGCAGCATAAAACCAGGAAGATTTAATCAGAACTGACTGTCAAGGTTGTTTGAAAAATTAGCCTGTAACACTTTAAAGTTTTGTAGTAATGTATGCAAACTTCAAATCCAGTAAAAATGAAACAACCACACAGACACAAAGGCGAGAAGTTTAACAAAGTGTTTTTTCAATCATATAAAGCACACACCATCAAGGTTCCTAGAGAATTGTTGGTTGTTTTTTATAATCAAGAACTTCTGTACTGGATCAAATGAAAGGATTGTCTAACCTGATTGTGCCCAGTGACAGATAATAAAAATTATTAGGGTAAAATAGAAGAAACAGAACAAGTACCTTGTGGTATCTCTTTAAGAAATGCAGTACTTTTCCATTTTGTCCATTTCTCTTCCCGTGTTTCTTATTTTATGAAACTTGAATATGCTTTACTTTCTTTTTTTTCTAAATACAGTAAAAATTGCTGCCTACATAACCTATAATGTTTTCTCTGAAGTGCCTTAGGTAAGAGTCATATTTGTATCCTTGAGGTAGTCTGTCTTTGCAGAGAAGAGTTGAATTTAACCCTCTGTTCACACACTCTTGTAGGGAAAGCTGTTGATGGCTGTTGTTTGCCTCTACTCAGTTATCTTACTAGTCTTTAATCTTCTATTACTGTCATTTTCGTGGTTCCGGTGAATGTACTTTTAAGCAATTGTGTTGAAATGTAAGATTTTTTTTTTAAATGTGTAGTTCACAGAGAAGCTGTTGAATTATATAACACAAGTGATATACTGAAATATTCGTTATATATAGTCACCTTTTGCTAGATCATCATTTAAGGTGGTGTTTTTTTCCCATAGATCCTGAAGTTCACCCTCAAAATGAGGATTACTGGGGCCATGTGAATCCAATAGGTCCCAGAGCCTGCTATGATGAAGGAAAGCGGGTTGCAGAGACCATGTGCTATGCATACATGAAGCAGGTATTAAACTTGTATCAGATTCAGTGGGGGTTTTCTTCTAGATAATGAAGGCCAATGTATGGCAAGACCGGAATATGTCTATTTAGGGGTAGGCAGGTGAAAGAGAATGTCTTGAGTAGGAACACATACTATAGTTGCAAAATCTATTTTCTTTAATGGGAAGGTTTGATTGCTCCCATCTGTTGTGTGTTTTCAGAGGAGCAGTGTTCTTCAAGGAAATGTGCTTTAATCTTCCTAATAGGTATAATATATCTTTCGGTATCGTAAATAGTTTTTAGACTATTATTTAGATTAAACTGAGTTGACCTTACTGTGCTGAGAAGTAAATGGGGCTGAATAGGGCCATTACTGGTAAATGTGGAATGTTTAATGAGCATAATCAAAATCAGAATATAGAGGTAAAAATGAGGAAGTTCTTTAATGAGTACTTATACAGAAGCAATGTATTTTAAACACTTTAGTCTTAAAATTATGTAGGTACAAACACAGACCTTAATGAAAGATACGAATACTTAGCTACATGATGCACTTTTCCAGACAAATACAGTAACATGAGGATAAAAATGCAATTTAAAATTTGTGAAATGGTACATGTCAGTTTCCCTGGGTTTCATAATCAACAAGTAGAAACTCATAATTAACTAACACAGCATTGAGTCTTTACCTGTATATAAATCTTGCTTGCCTGTGGTGCAGCAAACCTCTGAGAGACTATTTAAGTAGAAAATGTGGCACACTAAAGAAAATCATATCAATATTTCTTGTTGGTTTGCAGCCTTAATATACAAAGGTATAAATTAAATGTAGTATATTCTGTAGAATTTTAAATGTTTAAATGATAAAATACCAAGTGCTTTTAAAAACCTTGAAAACAGAATCAAACTAAAGTGATAAGCCTTTAGAGATGGTATTTTAGTACAGATGTTATAATAATTTTGTCTTATCTCTTCTGCCAGACAGAGAAAGCAGAGGTTCCTGTCTCTTTTGTTCTCTTTTAAATCATTTAAGCTCCAACATGGTGGTACTGCTCTTGTTCAGAATGACATCTTTGATATTTCACTGTAGCAGAATATTCCTTGTCAGTCTGGAAATCCATTTGCAGTTGAAGATTGCAGTTTTTATGAGAAATTCTTGTGCTGTAGGGTATTGAATATTTTGCAGGTTTGTGGTACACACTGCAGTATTCTTTTAGAAGGGCAGGACTGTTATTTTGAAAATCATGGCCTGTATCTTAAAACCACTGGATGAGTCATGATAGCATTTCATAAATTTTATGCAGGATTTACAATGGATAGTAAAGGTTTGTAAGGTGGAACTGCAGTGCCCACATACATTAAGTAAAAACTCATGATGCAAATGAGCTTTCTGTCCTAGGGGCAGCTCTGTGAAATATTTCTTGTACTTTATTATGGGTTAGTGAAGCCTGCCCAAGGTTGTCCCATGTTCAGATATATTCTGAAACACTGTTGAGCTGGAGGAGGGGGTTTAATGTTTAGATGATATGCTGTTATCAGTAGAGGAAACATTATCTGTCTTAGTGGGAAGGTCTGATTTCCTCTATCAAGATAAAAATTGTACTTTAAGAGGATTTTCAGTAGGAGTGACCTAGCCCAAAACAGTGAGATTTGCAAAATTTCAGGCTAAAATACTACCAGGATCTTACCATCTTCAATAAAAAGAAGAAATGGGCAAATTATTTTGCATTTCTTTGTCATTTCTATCAAAGATTTCCATCATTATCCACATTGTTAGGTGCATTAAATACCTAATCGTGTTTCCAAAAAAATATGAAGTAAAACTAAACTTCTACCTTATACTTCCAGACAGCCTGTTCGAGTCAGAGCAGTTCTTGAATTTACCCAAAGGTTCGCTGTTGGCAGAGTTCCTCTGTAGCCTGTCCTGACCAAGACCTTTTTGGTTCACTCTTTTCTGCTGTCAGCATTGTTTTGTTCACTGTGAATTACGCACTTCTTGATTTTATCTCCTGTTTACAACTGCTGTCTTTAAATAGTTGCTGTTCAGATAGATCCACAGAATTTGCAAAGAAGGAAACACTGTTAATTAATAGGTTTGCCTGATACACTTATGAATTATAATCTCTGCATACGTGTTCAGGCTCTTTCTGTTAAAAGAAACTTGCCATTTGAGTTGTATTTCATATTGCCCTAAGGCAGTCAACACAAGGAGATCCCTCTTCATAAAAGGCTTATAAAATTAAAATGTGTCTGTTTAAATTAAGTTGTTATCATAGCATCCTTGATATGTTGATAGTTTCTGGAGCTGGCATCTCTAGAACTCAGTGGGAAAGACTCATTCTGAAAACCATGGACAGCCTTGTTTTGAAGGGGAGGCCAGATAACTAATGCTGTATTTTGACTGACAGCTATAAAATAGTTGAGTATTTATTCGGAGAAGGTATCTCTCTAAGCCATAACATTCTTTCCTGCATCTTACTGTCTTCCCTTTCTGTCTGTACAGACACAGTCTCTGTGAACAAATTCATAATGTTAAATAGTAAAGTGAGCTGGAATGTTTTTCTAGCGCACAATGCTGTGTTTTATTAGCCTGCTCCCAAGTTTTTTTTTGATTGCTCAAGGAACTTTCTGATCAATCTGCTATAGGAAGGCATCATCTTAGACCATGAGGACAAAATCCAGTTGGTCACATTTTATCTCAGCATTAGTGATAAATCTCAAGCTCTCTTTTGTTTAGCAGTATAAATGTGAGCCAAAGAAGTTTTTCTCCCTTCTCTAGGATGTAATGAAATATTGTACATGACTTACTGCCACAAATCTAGGGAACTAATTGACTTTGCTAGTGGGAATATTGTGGAGGTAGTCATTATTATATGTTGTTAATATTCAGAGTAACAGGACATAGGTAAGAGTGTACCATAAGTATTCATAGGGAATTAATACAAAAAGAAATAAAGTTACACAAAAGATCATAAAAAAGATCACTTGAAAGGAGATGTTCATGAAATGTCTAAATGAAATGTAGGACAATTTTTAAGTTACTGGTTCCAAAATTTCTTTGTCTGTGGAAGAGTTTCTTTTGAAATGATAAATCCCAATTTTAAAAGCACCAGTGGAAATTCAGCTGCATAGAAAATTGATTTTTCAAAGCAGTAGGCTGCAGAGAAAAGGTTTTCTAGATGATACTATAAATAAAAAGTTGCTTATTTTAAAAGACAACATTACAGAGGAGTGAGGAGAATAAATAGAAGGGAGGAGAATAAATAAAAGGGAGGAGAAATAATGGATTAATTGTGACTATGAGTAAGTGCCTATAGAGAATGTGTTGTTTTTCTTTTCTAGATCCTTTGCTAGTTTCCAGCCAGTACTGGAAAACAAGGCTGCTGCTGTAGCTTGTGCAGAACAAGAGAAGCTTTTTGATCAGCATTGTTTAACAAGCTGTTTTTATCTTGAATACTGTCTTCCAAGTGCCTTGTTTTCTGTACTTGTTATTAATGGTAATATCTGGAAAGCCCACATGAGATACAATCCTTACCTGAAGGAGTTGGTGTCTTATTTAAGATAGATTGCTGGGCAAAACAAAAGAAGGAGCAACTCTATCACAGTGAAGGTTTTGGGAATGGCTCTGTAATAGGCTGCTTGAAGTGTATGTTTGAAGTGTTACACTGCTATACTTTTTTTGTGTATTTTGCATGATCAAGGACTTCTGCTCTTTCCAGGGTTTCAGCAGGGCCAAGTGGCCATTCTGAGGTTATTGGCTCTGTTGGGGATACAGGCTTGTTGTGTGGCAAAGGCTGTAGCTTCTCCTGCAGCACAAGTTACCTCCCTGGTTACTGTTGGCTTACAGTTTAGCTGCATGTGTAAGCAACATTTGATCATGACAAATGACACTACCTGCTTTTAAACAGAACTGAACATTCTTTGGCCTTCTTGATACTGGGAGGTGTTGGCTTTAGCTATACTACTTGGTATTTCCAATTTTTCAACACCAAATAATAGCTAAAGTGTTAAATGCGCTTTTTGCCTCACTCTCTCATCAGCTGTAAAAAGCTGATGCCTTTGCTTTCACAAAGCATATCTGAGAATTCATTTGTTTAAGAATCACTTGGAGACCCAAGAGAGAAGATCGCATTTTCCTTCAAGTGTCACTTGTACATGAAGATACATTTATTTCCAAGAAAAATGTGTTTCCTGGTCTCAACAGAGTGAAGTGCGTGCAAACTGCAGCCTTCAGCCATAGGTGTACCAGCAATACACTTCTTTCATACACGTTCTTTTCCAAGAAAACAGCAAGCATTTGTCTAAGCCTTAGTAAAAGGCATTGAAAGTACAAGGATGTTTGCAACTCCAGAACGCTGTGCTTGTGGCTTCAGTTGAATCAGCAGCACAAAGTTTGCTTCAAACAAAAAGTATTTCCTGTGACTGACACAAGAATGTCTTTTCCTGGGAGGTGGGAGGACCAGGTATTATGAGGGGGATGCACAGGCCCACACTGAAGTTGACACCTTCCTCTCTGCCATATGACTGTCACTCACAGATGGTAGCATCTGTCTGCCTACAGCACGTCATCTTGGCCTGAACACGACAGTAGCCAAGTGCATGTTTTAGCTCACAAGTATCTTTCTTGTAGGCTTTATCATGAACTGTGGCTTGTCCAAATGAATAAGTATCACTAAACAGAAAACACCTAGAGAGAGATTGCTTCAGTCTGTAGTCTCTCGATGTTAAAATGCTTTATCCAGAAAGTTCTCAATTTCCCATATTTCTTGCATTTTGCTTTGAAGATTTGCAAAATGTTCTGTAGAAAGGACTTCTGGAAATGATAGAAATGTTTCTTGGAAAAAAATAAGCCATTGGAGAGACTTGGATTGTAATGCATGTGTTTACACAGCCCAATAAGAAGGGTGCTAAGAAATATTGTGGCTGTGGTTGCAAAACCACTTACTTTATGGCCTTCTTAAAGATGCTTATCTGACACGTTCAACTTTTCTAATCTATGAAAATGCCACCTTAGTACTATATCTGGTGTTCGTGAGACTTATGTGCAAAAAAGTAGATAAGTCCCAGGTGAACTAAGTTGTTATTGGAAGGGTATTATTGAAAAATCATCAAGTTCTTGGAAGAAAATGCATGTGCTAAAATCATGAGCTGTTCTAGCACTGACGTAGATTTGCGTTACAAATACTGAGAACTAGTATAAATTACCTTGCTGTATGCACTACATTTTTTAGCAGGGTTGAGGAGAAGTTAGAAGTATTTCATGATTAGAAAACAATATATGTTAAAACTGAAAGAGGGGTTCTTAAGAAAGTTTTTGGACATGAGAGAGTTAATTTGAAGTTTTATGGAGAAAGACTCTTTTATTAAGGAAATAACAACTCTTTTTCCTTTGACTACAGGAAGGAGTTGAAGTGAGGGTTGCCAGAATATTCAATACCTTTGGTCCGCGAATGCATATGAATGATGGAAGAGTTGTCAGTAATTTTATCCTACAAGCTCTCCAGGGAGAACCACTAACAGTAAGTAATGACCTTTTGGTGATATGAAGAGCTATTCATCTTTATATCCTGTCCTCATGTGCTGTGAATGAGGATAGATTTTAGAAAATACTGATGTTCTCCCCCCCGCACTCCAAAATTTAGGGTTTTCAGTATACCAAATATATAGAATTATGTATCTGACAATGTGCTTTTTCATGATGTTGATGTTCCTTTCCCGGAAAGAAACAAGACTACCAGGTGCAATCTGGGCAAGCATTTTAGTAGTCTTGAACTTGAATATTTGTCTGTCTCCCAACTCTTGTATGGGTACATGGTGTGATAAGGCTTACAGAGTCATGTTTTGGTACTTATTCCCATAGAGGAACTTACTCTAAAACCTTTCTGGAAGTTAGGTATCTAAATGTCTTTTTGCAAGCTTGGAGATCAGCGCAAATTTTCCATGTGTATTGTAATGTTAAAGGCATTCAGGCTACATCACGTATTAGTAAATAAAGCCATCCAGGACTGGTTTTTGTTACTATTGACAAACTATTTTGGCATGTCCTGCTTCTGCACAGCTACATTTTCCTGCTGAAAGATGTTGCCATATCCAAGTGCTGTGAATGGCTCTTGATTATGCTTAAACAAATCACACCACCAGCCAAGAGCTGGCTCAAGGCAATACTCTGCCAAAGATGCTGCTGGTAATTTAGCAGTACAGACAGTGCCTGATCTGAAACAGGGAGAAGTAGTTTGGAATCTGAGATCGGTTATGAGTTCATGGAAATATTCATAGTTTATGTGGCATACAACAGAAATTTCATACAAATACTTGTTATTATTACCTAGGTTAGAAGAGTGAAGTGCCAGGATATCATAGTCAATGGCTTCTGCTAAATAACTAAAGATATTGCTAAATACCTTCATGGGGAAGCTGTTGTAAGATTAAGACAGCAGTCCTTCTATTGGACATCATGAAATCCAGAGTTCAGTCAGGAATTTCTCTAAGAAGGAGCAGACAGTCCAAGAATAAAAAGGATGAAAATTTTGTGGCAACTCCTACTACTGTAATTCCTGTAGAGCAAAATCTGAAACCGGACAGAGCACTGAAGAGTATGGACCAAGGAATAAGTCATGCCCAAGTAAGATGAAGCGTAGTGTCATGTGGTAGATCTCCCTTAACTTTTATCTTTTTCAAATAATATGCCAAAATATGGCTACTATCTGAGAAACTTGGATAGTGGATACTGCCTTACTGACAGAGTAAAATCTAAGAATTCTTTACAGAAGAAGAAAATTTAAGAAGTTCCAGTTGTGTTTGTTCTGCAAAGCAATGCACATCACCTGACATACAGTGATAATTTTTGAAAGATTGGTCTTCTCTGCAGGTCAGCATTTGCTTATCAGTGATTGATAACATAGGCAACTTGATACTCTTTTTAATGTCATCAGTGATGAATCTACTCTGCTGTTCCTAGCCATTGCTAAATTTCTGGTTTAGGCTTCTGGTTATTTCAGAATAACAAACATGTAGTATTGCTGTGTTCTCTGCTTCTCCTAAAGATTTGCTTTTTCTGCAGAGATTTACTAGTTTTGCAGAAAGCACTGTGTCATTGTTCAGTACATGGTAGCAATTGTGTGATGCTGACTGTGACTTAATGGCCAATGTTTACTAGGGCATATGACATTGTCATATAAGTCAGCATTCAGAGTGCAGATGTCAGGGTTTAGTTTTGGTAGCTGACTAAACCAGTGAGCCCAGCTTGCCTCGTCCCTGATGGGAGTCTCTTCAGCACTGCATAGGCTAATAGCATAACTGCGTGAGTTCTGTGCTCTTTTCCTTTCAAAACATTAAAAAAAAAAAAAACCAAAACGGGCACTGAAACTCTTGCAAAAAGCGTTTCTTTTTCTCACCCAGGCATCTCCCCAAGCCTTCTTGTTGCATGATGCTAAACAAACAGAAGCAGACAAGAGGATGTAGTTTCTGGTTTTGTACACTTTGGGTCCTTGTAGGGCTTACTTATATCAAAATATGAGTGTAACTGTATGCTTACTAGTCAGTGTCGTATGTTCCCAGGATGGCATCCTTGGTCATTAAATTCTGAAACTCTAAATGCTGTTTAGAAAATTTACCTGGCTTACAGAGGGTCAGAAGGTACTTCCATTTTTTAGGTTTGATTCCCAGTGCATATAAGTGAGCTATTGCCATATTTGGCCTCTCAAATGTTTTTTTTTCATTCATGCGTAGTTTCTCAACTTTTATTGACAGTAGTACTGTCATTTTTATAAGAAGAATAGAGTGAGAACATTAACTGGAAGTTTTGTGAAGCCTTACTAAATATGAAGCAGTTGTCTTGCTTTAAAACATATAATCCATGGGATATTTCAGGGCATCAGTAAGAGAAGTCTTCAATCAGTGCTGTTCTGTGGGAAGGAATACTGAAAGCTTTATTTTTATTTTGTTTTTATAGCTGCTATACTGCGTAAACTTCAGCAAGAATGTAATTGTGATAGAGGTTAAAATAGAGTATTTGCCCAACATCAGTGTTCTGTAGGGAGTAAGTAGCTGATGTGGAAAATGAGTATGAGAAAAGAGCTGAGGAGAGAGTTGTTAGCTGACCAGGTCAGATAAAATGAATTGTAAGCAATAAGTACTGGTTGAGTCCTAAAAAAATTTCACCCTTGTATCATCACAGAATTTGGCTAACAGGAATACCAAGTGTGTTGACCTCTTTAGAAACTGAATGTATTCAGTATCTCAGTTCAAAGGAGTTGTTCAAATGAAGTAAATAATCTCTTGAGAGAGCAATATGATTAATTCGTAGAAGTTATAGCCTATGTAAACATGATGATTCCTGCTTTATTATATGGTAAAGGAAGGATTTATTAAGGGAAATTGAGAGGCATTAAGGGAGGTATTATTCCACCTGATTGGAAGGTGGAAACTATATTGTATTTTCCAGCCACTGCCTGCAAGTGGAAAAGATAGCCACATGAATGACTTCACAGAAAACATGCACAAATTACTGAGTTCTTAAATTATTTTGTTCTGTAAAACTTATCCCACGAGCTAAAAGTAAGCAAGCGGGAAGCTGTATATAAATACATAAAATCTGCTTCCTGTTTCTTTTGGAATCCATCATACTATCAGCATGCTTTCTGCTCAGAAACATTTGTTGGGTAAACTCTTAGACCCCTGATCTTACCCATTACTTACTGAAATGTGAATTCCTTGTGGCTCTGAGTCAGTCTTGGAGAGCACAAGGCTTACCAAATGCCAGATGATGGCCTGTGTATCACCTGTACTGTCCTTTCAGTCCTCTAGGAAAACAAGCATGCTTTCTGCTCTGTCCTTCCAAAAAACCTTTCTGTTGTAGCAGGTTGATGATGGGATGTGTGCATCCCTAGTTAAACTGAAATGTTTTCACCACTTAAATGTGCCTACTGATAACTTTCAGAATTTCAGTATTCACGTTCTAGAGACTTTAGTACTGCGCACTGTGAAAAAAATGGTGGTATCGAATCCCATTCTGTACACTTTAAGTGTACTTTAATGTCCATTTGAACTTGAACAACTTGTTCCAAAGCGTCAGCACATAGCCTCAGAAAACTTTCTATTTTTTTCCTTTGGAAGGTTTTGATACAAATCTCTGCAGGTGACTTTGGGAGTCATATCATCTAGAAATTATTCTCTTTAGAGCCACATGAATTTTTTGTCCTGATTGCTTTAAATACAGTGCTTTTTCTCTTGACAATTTTTTTAGAGACCACTAACATTTAGTGGTCTCTTTGAAGCTGGCTGTTGTTAATGAGTGAATCAAAATTGCCCATCATAACCACATCTTAGTAGAGTGAAGGTTGCTTTAAATATTTGGCGCTTTTTTCTGGCTGAGTGCGTGCTACACCCTCTTTCAGTGTTCCAGGGGAGGACAGAGTGTCACTCTGTCCTACACCCCTGAGAATGTTTCCTTCATGCAGAGTTCTGGTTAACAGAATGCCTAAGGATATGTTTACTGGAGACAGATCCAAGAGAAAGACAGCCTTCAAAGAACTGATCCTTTGCCAAAGGCTCTGAAAGCTCAATTTTTTCCATTCCTGTAACACTGAGCTTGTGTCTCAGGTGCTTCTCCTTGGGATATTTTTCTAGAATGGTAAGGGAAAAATAATTGGGTAGAGAGGACTTCTGTATTTATGTAACTTTTCTATTTTCCTTATGGTTTTAGGTCTATGGACCTGGAACTCAGACAAGAGCCTTCCAGTATGTCAGGTAAGCCTTGTTTGTACTGGCTGGTAATTTACTTCAGGGTTCTCTGAGGTTGGCCAGCTTTGTATACGTGTCTTTTAGTCAAAGAGATTGTGTTCATTCTTAGGCCAGCTTTGTTTTCAGGAGAGAGACACAGTTTATAAAGGTATGTAGAAATAAAACATTAGTTGAATTAGAACTTTTAACTGAGATATGAATGCGTTCTTCCATTCAAGACACAGCAGGTAACAGATAGGCAAGTTTTTAATGCTGAGCAGTTTGTGACTCCTTGCATTTTAATGCAATGCTGCCACCTCGTGTCTCTGGGACTGCTGCAGTCTGTGTGCAAACTGCACACAAGAAATAAAAAGCTAAAAAGAAAATGTTAAAAAAATGCTGGATTTCTGCGTTGTTTCAATCATTCTCTGCTTGGAAATGTTCTTTCCCTCTGATGAAAGTAATAACACCGGTAATAAATAGTACAGAAACCCCATCAGGTCAAAGTAGCCACTCTTTCCTGATTATAAGTCATAATGGAAGGGATCTGGATTTCTGTATCCAGGCCAGACTTCTAAGTTTGTTGCTGATAATCCAAAATAACTTTGAGTTGTTTAGCTAGAGGAAGGTAACACCAAAATGCTGTTTTTTAACAAACTTGGTTTATGAATTTCTGAAAATGAGAAGACAATTCAAACAACAGGTTGCAAAGCAGGTGGTGGTGTTATGTGCCTCTGTATTACACTTGCTCTTTTCTGTTTGAAGTGTGTTGGGCATCGACCCCTACATATGCTTGTGTACTGATGAAAAGAGGAAATATTAATCAATTTTTAGTAACAAACACTCAGAAAACGTGCACCCATCTGATTACAGCATTCCTCAGCTGTCTGATCTGCTTTACTGAAATTCTGAGGAGGCAGCTCTCTTTTTAGACAAGAATATTATTTATATAGAGAAGTGAAAATTGCCTCAATCTGTTCTCTCGTTCTTTTGCAGTGATCTTGTAAATGGGTTGGTGGCATTGATGAACAGCAATGTCAGCAGTCCCGTCAACTTGGTGAGTATGAGAGCTCCATTCTACCGTGCAGTGATCAACATCACCTCAGTTTTCCTCCTCATTACTGGCACTGATTTCTAGAAAAAATAAACAGAGCAAAAAAAGGTCTTTCCATTATGAGCAACGTATTCTTCCATGTATTTTTTTTATAAATACGAAGAATGAGCCCCTAAATATTGAGATCTTACAGTTCCAAGAACAGGATAAATTTGCTGGAGTTTTTAATTTGTTTTAGCAAAAAGATTTATGTAGTTAAATGCAAAGAAAAGAAATGAATAGGGGACACATGCAAAATCCTAGAAAATGATTGAAGACTGGTTTTAATGAAAAAAAGCACTGAAGGAATACTGACCTCTAAATAATTAGAAACCACTTCATACTAGCCTTGATTAGAGAAAAATGGGATAGTATTTTATGGTATAATTTTCTAATATTGATTAAAGATGCTTAGATTTTTGTTCTGGCCCATTTGTTGTCACCCTGTTCTCAGCAGTGGATATAAGAATGGAAAAACTATGCATATACCAGGCCATTTCTGTGTATGCCAACTTTTGCAAAATCAGATATTCAACTCTGCAGGGCAGTTGTTCGCTAGATTTTCCTTTTCTACTGTGGCCGTGAATTAATTTCTGTGTTTATATCCAGATGCTGATTCATTTGAATTCCATCATGTGTTTTGTTTCTAGAAAACTCAGTGTTTAAATTCATATGTATGTAAATGTTTAGCTTTAGGTCAAATGAGATGTAGTAAATAATGTTTTGAAACAAGGAAAGCTAGGGATGATGGGAACTGAGTCTGATGGAGGTCAGCTAATGCTTTAGCATGAGGTTTTCAGTATTTCGTTCTGAAATGTTGATCAGGAGTTCATGTGTAAATTGGTTAAAAAAAATAGTGTTTGTGAGAGCAAGTAGCCTTTATGTATTGCTGTATAAGCTATAGTAAATGCAGAAACAGTTGTATGCAGCTAAATTAGTTTGGTTTCCTAACTTTGGATGAACTGAAAACTTAGCATACTTCTTCGTTTTATCATCTGTCCTCAACTCAGCACAGTCCTTGAATGAAGATTTCCAGCTGATGATGTGGCTGTGTGTGCTGCTGAGTGACTTATGCCTTTACTGCATTTGGTGTGCATTTGCCCATTCTTTACAGACTGATTTTTTTGGGGTAGCTCCCTACATACATTGAATTACCAAGGCAAATATAATGGAGGGTAACTTTTCTAATGAGTAGGGAGCTTGTAAAAGTTACTTTTTTTTCCCATCAAAGTAGGAATAAAGCTTAACAATTAGTTTTTCCAGATTTTTAACTTGCCCCATCTAGAATCATCTCATGTCTAGCATGTTGTAAGGTGTTTAACTGTTACTGTAGTGAGTATTTTTTCTGTTTATAGGGAAACCCAGAAGAGCACACTATCCTTGAGTTTGCCCAGTTAATTAAAAAGCTTGTTGGTGAGTATGATAAGTAATTCTTAGTAAAGCTTACGAAGTTAGATGATTATTGCTTCATTAGTGTGTGTGATGTGGATAATTTAATTGGTCTTTGGATTTCTTAATTTTATCAAAGGCATTTAATTCTATTCTGATCATATAATTAAATATTAATGAGATAATCCAAATCCTCTCAATTGTATGTAAAATATTGCATGAAGAATAGAATGAATACGTTTTCTGTGTATCTGTAATCTATACCCATTAATTGATATAATGTTTAGACCATTTTTTTAGCTTTATTTTGTCACAAGGACAATACATAAGTGAGATATAAAGCACATGAATGAAAAAGTCTTGTGTAACATCTTAGCTGCAGTAGGGATACTTCAGCAAGGTGGTTCTTCACAATTGTGCAGGCTGTACTCCTTCAACTACCATTAAAAACCTCATGCTGTGGCAACAGTCTTTCTCTGCTTTTACTGATCTAACAGTGATTCTTGAAAGAGTTGTCAGCACCTGTGAAGAAAACTCTGTAGCTTCCTCTTCATTCTTGCTCTGATACCTGTAACAAATCAGAGCTCTCAAGAATGGAAGTAAATGGTTGTGCTTAATCTTCTAGTGTGGCTTCCTAATGAGATGAAACATGCTGCTGCCATTAGCCACGGGTTTTTAGTCCGTAGATTCCAGAAGTGCTTCTGGCACATCTGAAAAAGACGAGTTCAAACATACAGTACAGAAGCTGATGCATGTGGTGTTTCTAATGGAGGAGTGTTCCCTCCGGAAAACTTCTGTGAATTCACAGATCAAGGAAGGAAATTGAAAAATCACAGTGCCAAACCTATCAGGCACATAGAGTAACTGTTACCTCCATTTGTCTGTTTGTTCACAAACAACTTGATCTATTCCAGTCCACTGGGGGAGGCGGTTTAGTTCTACATCCATAAAATTCCACAATAACACGACACATAAACTGTTTGCTAGATTTGGTTAGAGAAATTTTTCTATGTATTGTCATGAGGAAAGGTAAGTGCTATGTTGGTTATTTAAATCAGACTGGAGAATATGGGCAAAGAGAAACTGAAGTCCTTTTGCAATGCCAAAGTGCTGACAGAATCATAAAGCGATTGAGGTTGGAAAGGACCTCTGGAGGCCATTTGGTCCAACCCTTCTGCTCAGGTTGGGTAACCTACAACCAGCAATGGCCCAGGACCATGTCCAGATGGCTGGAGACTCCATGTCTTCCCTGGGAAATCTGTGCCAGTTCTGGGTCACCCTCACTGTAAAACAGTGTTTTCTGATGTTCACAAGGAGCCGCCTGCATTTTAGTTTAAGCCCACTGCCTCTGGTCCTATCACTGGGCACCACTCAAAACTGTCTCCCTCTTTTTTACTGCCCCCCATCAGGTATTTATACACATGGATGAAATTCCATTTAGCCTTCTCTTCTGCAGGCTGAGAGCTCTTTCAGCCTCTCATCATAGAAGAGATACTCCAGTCCCTTCATCAATTCAGTACACCTGACTGTCTACTCATCCACTCCTCAATGAGGATGTTACGGGAGACTGTCAAAAGCCTCCCTGAAGTTGAGGTACATGGTATCTACTTCTCTGCCCTTTGCTACTGTAGCAGTCATTCCGTTGTAGAAGGCTATTAAGACTGGTCAGGTATAACTTAATCTTTGCAAATCCATGGTGAAGCCTTTATGAAATGCTTTGTGAATCCATGTTGCTGTGGGACAGATGGTTCACCCAGTTGTTGCACATGCAGTGCTGCTGTGTCTATGCAAAGCATTTCAGTGGTTGAATCATGAAGCAGGAAGCTGCAAAAAGACCTGTTGCTCCAGTTGGTAAGAAATATGTAAATGCAAAGCACAGTGTATTGTAGTTGATAATTCACAGTCTCTTGTTTAATAGGCAGTGGGAGTGAAATCCAGTTTCTCTCAGAAGCACAAGATGACCCTCAGAAACGAAAACCTGACATCAGAAAAGCCAAGTTATTGCTTGGCTGGGAACCTGTGGTATGTACAGATGAACTAGTCTTGCTGTGTGCAAAAACAGAGGTGGCTGGGGCTGAGGGAGTGCTACATGATAATGACACATTTTCCTTATGAGAATATTTGCTTAACGCAATCTCCAGGACAGTTGCTTAGAAGACTGTCCCTCATCTCTTGCCCTAGCTCATGAACTCACAATTCAGGAATTACTTGGTGAGATTGTATGGCCTATGCCATTCAGAAGAGGAGATTAGCATTTGTAATAGACTATAGTGGGGAAAAAACCCATTGTTGGGATAGACATTTTAACTTTTTCACTTGTGTATTGTGAAGTATTTACCTTTCTGTAAGCCTGATGAATCCTTTGAAATATATGGTGCATAGTTACCGATGTTACCAAACCCATAGCTAATGGGTTTGCTATTGTTACAGCAGTCTTCATTCCTGTAGCTGATGAGAAGAGCTGGTTTGTTTGGGGAGATAAGGTCTACTTAATCCCCAGAAAAGCTGTGACTTTCTTAACCAGCTCCCCATTCTAGCTAGCACAGTGGTTTGTAGCCTTTCTTAGTTTTGCAGACAGAAATCATTGCAGGATATGTGAACCTACCTAGTAAACATAAACCTAATAGAAAAGGGTGGATCCAGATGCTTCTAAAAAGATTCATAGAGACACACAATATTTAATAGACTGTGCCTGAAAGCACAAGGATGATGGCAAGTGTTGCAAGCACAAAAGGTTTAAAACAGTTGACATTTGTACTTCTGGCCTTCTGTGTTTGGCAGAAGCAGTAACAAAACTTAATGTGAAGTAGAAGTACAGCAAGGCAAGCAGATTTTTGTGCTGCTGTTTTTATCCTCCTGTATTGGGATGGTATCAGCAACCATGTCAGCATGTGGCTCCTGAGAAGAGTGGATAGTATTTCTGTTGTTACTGTCTCCATATTCTATGCCCATATTTAAACACTACAATTTGTAGCATTACAATTATTTGTATAGGATTTAAGAATATCAAATGAAATACTGTATGCCTGCTTTATACCATTCTGTGAAAGAGTATCTTTAATCCGTAAAAACAGAAGGGCCTTAAATGCTGTCCGTCTCTTTTGATGTATTAGGTATTGAAAGTAGAATATGTATGTCTGTTTTGATACTGAACAGACCAATCATAAGCATGCATGAGATCTAAAACTGCTGGGTTTTTGACTTGCTGTGTCGGAAAATATATCAGCTCAGATGCATCAGCAGTGTGGACATGTAACCAGTATGTGGTGCTGTTAATACTTACATTGGCTAAGAGTAAGACTCCCTGGCTGTCTTGTGATAGCTGTATTAAAAAATACACTGTTGAGAAACGAGCTGATGTGAACTTAGAGTGATATGATTCTCTCCTCACTTTTGGGAACAGGTCCCGTTGGAAGAAGGTTTGAATAAAGCAATTCATTACTTCCGTAAAGAACTTGAGTATCAGGCAAACAATCAGTATATTCCCAAACCAAAACCTGCAAGGATGAAAAAAGGAAGAACAAGACATAACTGAAGACTATTTGTTGAACAGGAAATTTCCTGCTTGACATTTGACGGATATAATTTTTTTTCTTTTTTTTTTTTTTTTTTTGAGAGAGACTTTGAAACAGGTATCATGAAGAACGAACTGGAATTTCATTCTGAAGCTTGCTTTAAAGAAGTGGATGTGCCTAAAAATAACAAATATTCCCTTTCCCTGCAAATCTTGCCTTGCACTTTTTAAATCTGTCTTTTTATGTAAAATAGAGTAGAAGCATCTTTTAGTATCTTCAAGTTTTATATATTGATGTGAGATCATTTTGTTGTGACTGTCCTTGACAGTTTTATTTACTGGTTTCTTTGTGAAGCTGATGATAAACACAAACGGGATGGAAAATGCCAATTTATTTATAAAATGGGTACTATAAAATATGAGATGTTCTACTATGCATAAGAAAAGAGCTAGTGGTATTGTCAGGTGAAAGACACATCTGCATATAGAGGAGTTTAAAAGAATTCTGTATGAGAGCTTTATGTATTCTTTAAAGGAAAGATTTTTTCAAAGGTTTAGTTTTAGTTGTACACTTGAATTTTAGATATTTTCATTGATTACCATGGATAAGGTATTTTGAATCACTACTGTGTTGTGCATACTCTGGGAATAAAGTTAATGTATTATTGGTTACAGTGGTTGAATATGCTATTTTAATAAAATATTGAAACTTCTGTTTCCTGGTTTCGGGATTTCACTGTGGGCACTTCTCTGGCCTTGCACATCTATGGATTTATTGTGTATTAATTATAAAGTAACAGTCTGTAAATAATTCCCTCAAAGTTAATAACTTTGGAGTTTCATTACTTGTCTCTTAATAGATGTATCGTAAGGGCTGCAGAGCGTCTGTTGAAGTAGATCGGACAAAACCATCATGATTTTTGCCAATTCAGATAGTTGATAGTGATGTAGGAGTGTAAGATTTTCTTTAAACCATGGAGTCTAACTTCAGCCCCCCTGAGGAAACACTGAGGAAGTGTTTTAAGCAGTTAAGAATTTTAAGCAGTTACTGACTTGCCAGTAAATGCTTTCAACTTTAATAACTATGTCTGTCATCTTAACAAAATAAACAAACCAAAAACAAAAGCCAAGTAAAAAAAAAATCAAATTCCCCTTTTTTTAATAGTTCTCTTTTATTTTTAGTACCTAATACTGAATATCTAGGAGGGGAGATGGGCAGAGAGTTTTTTAAAGGTATTTTGGCTTAGTGGCACTCAAAAATCCTAAATCTTGTCAAGGAAAGTGACTTGACTGTCTCATTAAAGCTTGATGTTTTTATTAACTTTTGAGTATCTTTAGGTTGATGGTCAAAGTGGAAGTTAGTGTGTATTGATGACGTTATGCCGAGACCCAGGGAAGACTCTGAGAGCAGTGTGGTATTTAGGCCCCTTTGTCTGAGTGTGCCATCTGCCGGAGCCTCACAGTGCCTGCAAGGCTTGGAGTCCCATCCACTTTGTCTGGTAAAGTTCCCATTGAATCCAGCGATGATGGGGCTGCTGTGTTCACTGGTGTGCCCTGCCCGGATTGGGGCTGCAGGGGTTCTTTTAAGACAAAACAGGTTTTTCGTTGCTCACAAGTGCACGTTTTCTTCTATAAGAAATATGCCATACAACTAAGATGGGGGAGCCAGGGCGCATTTTCCTGTCTGGACTCAGAGGTGGAATTTAGGTATTAACACACTGCCTTTGTCTTTTCATAGCTGAGCAGCTTGAGATCTGCTTTTTTGTTCGAAACCTTTTTCTAGGTACTTGATCTGGGCGTTTATTCCATATTAAATTGCCTGCAAAGTGCACCATGGTGTGTGTGCTCCAAATGTGTCTAACCTGTCGTTACTGATATGCTTACAAAGCACAGCCTCTCCTTATATGCAAAGCCGCAGCTGGACATATGTGAAAGTAGTGTCCACTTCTTTAATAGTTTTGTGAAAGAACTATTGATCAGTTCCCAACATGGTGGTTTTAACCCTTAAGCTCTAGATTGTATTGGGTAGAAGATGTTTCACTCCTTGTGCAAATTGTGCCATTGGATGCCAAAGCATCACTGAAGAGGTGGGACACAAGGGTGCAACCCTGGTCCAGCATTTAGAGCAGTCACGGAGAGTAAGTGGGAGCCATGGGTACCAGCTGTTTCTTCCAGGGCTGTTTTTCATTTAATCCAGTGACTTCACTACAAAATATGTAAACTTGTACAGGCACAGGCATGCTTCTGGAGACTAGCACAAAATGTGCATTTTCAAAAAAAAAAAAAAAAAGCCCTCTAGGAAGTCTGAACCCTTAGATACAACCGAGAAGGATTTAAAAGCTTTTTGGGTTACTTCACAGCTCCTTCATAAAAGGAGCAAATTGAAGAGAGGGCAAATGGCTGGTACCAGTACAGCCCATCTATGAGTTTGCTGCATGCTTCCCACTGGGTCTGAGTGACAGGACTGTGGTCTTGCACTTTCCTTGTACTGTTTCTGCTTTTTGTTTCAGACGTTCCTGCTTCAGCTCCTGTATTCTTTCTAAATAGTATCCAGAAACAGCAGCTCAGGTTGCTGTTGCCCTTATGTTTTAAAGCCAGTAACCGGCCTTCTAGCTAATTTAAAAGGCATGAATCGTTCAAACAGAGTCTGCTGGTGCTTAAGACTGAAAGTCTAGGGTAATTTGAAGTTTTATCTGCTCAGAGTCTTCAAGAAGGCAGATGAAGGTTTGCATGTTGGTGCTCTGTGCTCCAATCTGGGGTTACACATCTTGGCAGGAGAAAGAGGCGTCAAGTTTGTTGAGAGCCACAGGTAAGAAACAGCTGCTACCTCTCCAGAAGAATCACTTTCGATGGAGGGCAGTAAGAATACAGCATTGAAAACGTGGAAATGCAGGACTGGGGAGTAAATGAAGCTGAGATGTGTTCTTATTTCCATGCCTTAACATATTGTAATTTTTTTCCCCCTCAGAAAATTTGAGAATTGCAATTTTCTGCTGTCATCTGGTTAGACAGACAAGGTAAAACAAACATGATCAAACTTGAGGTGCCTATTTAGTCACAGTGATCTGTACCAGTGGGCAGCTCAGTGGGTGTGAGATGCTGGTCTACAGGCAAGCTACAGTGGGGCTTGCAGACCTAATTTATTTTAAATAGTTCCATGAATGTGTAGTCTGGAGAAGCCTCATGCCTATCTTTAGGGTAGATTTCTTTTGCTACATGGGGAATTAAAGATCTGACAGTTTCTCTGTGTCTAAGGTGTTTACAGCTTTCTCTTAACCTGTAGAGATGCTGGTGGGTTTAGTAGCCAGTAAGTTCACTGTCCTCTGGACATTTATGAATGTGTCTTATTCATTTTTTTTCAATACATTTTTAGAAATGTAATATATTTGAAAAGACTTGTCAGGGTTTGAATTGAGTTTCAAAATTGAAAGAGGCATTATTGCCTTAGAGAACAGGCTACAGAAGTCAAAATGGGGCTTTGATTAGTTTGGTGGATTTAGCTAGTCCCCAGCCTTATTAGTATTGAGTTTAATGCTACTTGAGGCCAAGAAGTCTTTGAAGGTTGTTAGGGGCTGATCAGAGGCCACCTGTCCGCAGGAAGATGTTTTGTTAACAGCAAGGCAACTGTGTGCTCAACACTGCTAGCCTAACCACCATACATCCCTTCCCTGAAATTCCTGGGAATGTTGTGACTACCAATCCATAGCTGGTCTGTTATGACCATTTCCCTGTGCTGGGATCTCAAGTGGCAGGAGAAAGGAATGCCTCATTTGTGGCTCTGACTCCTTAGAGATAGTAGGAAGAGCACCAATAGTTCTAAGGCAAAGCAGGGCTCCTTCTGTATGGCAGGAGGTTCCCGAGTGCAATTCTGTATCAACAAGGGCATTTTGCTGAAACAAGAATTTATATTTCTTGCAAAAAAACAAATTCTGGGGTTTTTTTCCTTTTTCAAGTCCCTTCTCTCACTTGCCTTCTCCATAATAAAGTGGCAACTTGATGTCCACCTTGATTTGTTGCCATTTACAGCCTGGAACAAGTAACAGCTTGTTCATTCTTTCGCTTTCCCTAGATTCTGGCATGCTCTTCAATGACAAGGGCTGTCCTCTGAATGCCTCGGTCCCTGTCATGGCTGAAGCAGCTGGAAGGTCCAAAGCATGAGGCCATGGGCAACAGTGGCCTTAAGTGCTGTCAAAGCCAAACACAGCAATCTGGGCTCTGTCCACCCTGCTGCAGAGAAATCGTTTTCAGCAAGGAAAAGTACATCTTCCACCTGGGAAACAGGCCTAGGATAGAAGTCCCCAGTCCCCCATCCTCAACATGTTTTGTGTAACAAGTAGGAACTTAAAAGGGATGTATGCCTGTCCTCCCAAGAAAAAGGGGAAAAAAAGTATTTAAGGTTGCTGCTAAAGACACTGGATCTCAGTCTAGACTTGGGGGAGTGTATGAGAGTGGCTATGGGGACAGCAATAATATTTCCATGCTTTGATAGAAGGGTTACCTTGCAGGGCTGACCTATCCATCTGACTGATGGATTCGCATGGCTGATACCCCCAAATGGGGCATCAGCAGCACTGGATCTTGAAATATGAAGAGCTGAGCATGGCCAGGCTGTTCCTGTTCTGTATGGAGCCACAATGAACAATTGCTGTCTTGGTTGAGAGAGATTACGTGATGTCACTGCTGGGGTGGCTGGGCGTGGTGATGACATGAAGAGTTCTGTGCTGTCTGCGCAGCAGAATGGAAAGGCTGGGAGGCAGCACACAGATTTTGTCTGTTTTGGGACAGAAATAGTCAAAATTAAAGCACTCTGCATATCTGATGAAATTATTTTTCCAGTAGTCTTTCTGCTTTTGCCCAAACCTGTGATGGCACATCCTTGCTTGTTTTCTTTCTCATCATTGCAGGTGCTGCACTTCAAACCAGGTGCACCCATCTGCAAGAATGAGGGTGCTCTCAGAGTTAATGCCTTGTGGTGGGTGATCCCAGCCATCAGAGAAGTACCCTCACAGCCGTTCACTTCCCCTGGCCTAACGGGATATGGCAGAGAAAAAGAAAACCAGAAATGAGTAAACTTGAGGTTTGAGGTAAGAGCAGTTTAATGGGTAAAGCAAAGAAGAAAAAACCCACGTGATGCAAAGGCCGCTCATTATCTTCCCTAACCAAGACTCTTGCGCACCCAGTCTCTTAGAAATGGCTACCTTGGAAGACAAAACCCCTCCCCCTTTATTCTTCTTCCCAGCTTTTAGCATTGAGCAAGTCATTCTGTCATATGGAATTGGCCAGTTTGGGGCAGCTATCCCACCCATAACCCCTCCCGATCTCTCACCCACCCCTAGCCTGCCTGTTAGGGGACAGCATGGGAAATAGGTGATCTTGAGGCTGTGCAAGCACTGTTCAACCACAGCAAAAACACTGGTGTGCTACCTACACTGGTTTAGTCACTAATCTAAAACCTGACACCATACATGCTATGGAGAAAGTGAACTCTATCCCAGTCCTTAACCATACAACACAATAAAAAATATTTTTTTTTCATTTTAGAGAATTCAGAAGACAGAGTTAGTTGCGACTTACTTAGACTTAGTTGCGAGCCTGCAAGGCACAGAAAGCTTCTAGACTGAGTCAGCCTGCAGGAATGGACACGACTTACAAAGGCCTAGGGAGGGATGATCTTCATTTACAGCATTTTTTTATTCTTCCTTATTCAGCAGGTCTAAATTCCCAGTTGTTGTAAATTCTGGGAAATTATGGAAATTATCGGCAAGGTTCTAATGTTGCCAAATTCAGTGCACGTTTTTAATAGAATACAAAATGGAAGTATTCTTCTAGGAATAGGTGTTTTCTAACTGTGCAAAAGAGTCTGTGCTTGACTCAGAATGTGATTTTTCCGTATTTGGAATAAAGGCTCTTCTACATGAAACCCACCAGTTTAAACCAATTAAATTGGCAAGGATTCTAAGAGCAAGCCTAGGGAAAGCTGAAGGTTTGGAGCATGTTAGGCTAGCATGTATCTGTGCATGCAGAGAAGTGACTAACATGTTTGTTTAGTTTGGCTCCCTCAGAAAAGAGCTGTCTCCTCCCTGGAAGCATTCCTGCAAAGGAGCTGCATTGTGCTATCTAGGGCTGAGTCTCCTGGGCACCAGTCTGCCACACAATGAGGGCTTTAAGTGAAAGATTAGGAAATACACTGAGAGAGAAAGAAGTGAAGTGTAAAGAATGGTGTTGCCATGATCCATGCTTTGGAAATTTCTTGTAAGCTTTAGATGACAGCTAAAACATCCATGCTGTCTTCTCTGACTGCTATAGTTGGCAGAACATATTTCATCTCTCTTTATCCTAACTCTTCAGTTCCAGAAGTCATGGAGCAACCAGTTTTTCTCACCTGGCCCTTCCCGATCCTCTACATTTCTTGAGCAACAGCAGTGCCTTCCCCTGCTAAGCCCCTCCTGATGAAGCCTCTGACGGCTGAAATCTCCCTCCTAGATCTACCTGAGGGCTTTTCTTACAGTAATGGCTGATGTTGCTGCGGTACAAAAGTTGGTTGTATTTCAAGGTTCTTAACATACATGATGTCACCACCAACCCCTCCCTTAATCCACTATATTTCAATGACAGATGCCCAGTCTCTGATGCTCAGCCTGATGCACACACATTCCAGTTTGAACTGGGGATAGAGGGAACTTGACAGTAGGAAATTATGTAAGGGGACTGTGTTGGATGCTGTCTGATACTAACTTAAATAGTTTAGTTTGTTGTTTTATTCCCTGTTTTGAGCTAGGCTGAAAGCTTGATGCAAAGTGGATTGAGCAAAAAGGGAAGTACTCTCCAAAGATAACCTTTGGGTTATCGTGCCTGGGGGAGGTTGAGTCCACTCAGGTTAGATGCTCTGCGCCCCAGCAATTACTTCTGAAGTCAGCTGCTTGCCTTGAGCCCATTCCCCAGAGAATCTCTTCACAGGCTTTGTAGGTAGGCAAGTTTCTCTGCACTGAATTCTGCTATTGTGAATATCTGTGTCCTTGACCCAACAGGAGCTGTAGAAGTGCCATGTCATAGAGGTTTGGAGGGCTGTGCACAGTAGGTATGGAAACAACAGAGGAGCAACAAGGCAGCACTTCAACTGAGAGGAATTTTTTTTTCCCCCAAGAATAATTGGATTTATTTGTTGATCGAAATCTGAACAAACAAGCACATCTTAAATGTACCAGCTTATATTATGTATTCTATATGCCAAAGTAGATGATATAATGTAATTTTGCAATTGATTTTAGGAAAGCAAATGAAAATGCCCTTTAAAAAGCAATCTGTAGTAATACAGTTGGAATTAAAGTTGCTGTTACGAACTCTACTAAATAATGGCAACCTGCTTATTTTATCAAAAAAGCTTTATTTCTATAACACTTTTTATAGTGTACTACTAAGTAATGTTAAAGTCATGTTGCTTTCATTACGTCTGGCAGTTCCTTTATTCTTGCTGTTTGACTTGAATAGAAGGAAAGTGGGGCCATTCTAACTGAGGGAGCACTCAGTTGCACCCAGTGCAGCCCTCCAGGCACCAGCTATAGATGGATAAATGGCATTAATAATCATCATAATTGACGCCTGCTCCATGCCTGAAGCTGTGTGGATTTCGTGGGCCAATTGGAGAGTCTTCATCGTAATGGTGCTGGTAGTATCCACCATAGTATTCGTTACGAGCACGCCCCATATTTGTCCAGTAGGAGATGTCATCTTCAAATTTCTGCCAAAAATAAAAGTAAAAAAAAAGGCTACATATCTTTGCCAGCCTGAAACTTTACAATGATGAGACAGAAGTGGTGAAAAATCCTATTTCAGAAATTTGGATTCTTTGCACAGTTGTCATGAAATAAATCTTTAGATCTAAGAGGTTTTGTGACTTGTTCCTGCCTTCTCTATGGGATTATCAGGATCCTGAGTGCAGGAACTCACCTGCCCAGCCCCACCTGGGATCCACCCCTACAGCCTCTGCCCACTGGAAAGTGCTGAAACTGAGAGCACCTTCAACTGAAACGTACATTAAGCAACTTTAGTATTTCTACTACCTTGTCAGTGGTGGACTGTAAAACAATTTCAATGTTTTGCACTTAAAAATCTAAAGGTTTAGTTGTCTGTTGCCCTGTGCTTTTAGCTGTGAAATCCCTGACTGGGGTGCAACAGGCTTTTGCTTTATGTCTGTGATCTCTCACTCCCATCTTGCACACGTAAAAAAGGTACAGTGCAACCTTCTAGCTATGGAAATGCAATAAGCAATTCAATTCTGCTCAAAACATCAGAGGAAAAACAGTGTGCAAGGATATCCAATACTTGCCAAGCCAAAGCTTTTCCAACTGAATGACTCTTTGGAAATATTTTTGGCTGAGATTTAGAAGGAAAAAAAAAAAAAGTTTTGCAAAATACACAATGGATAAGTATGACCCAAGTCCTTTGCTGGAACAAACAGTTATTTCATTGTTAAAACTGTGTCTTAATACTCATGAAAACCTACTAAGTGGATTCATTGTATCCCACAACAGGCCTCATTTCAGTTTTTGAAATGCACACAGGAACTCGGAGGAGAATTCACTTTATCTGCATGGCTTGTCCTTATTACTTTTGGTATTTGCCCCCAGTCTTAAGTTTCTGATGTATAAACCACTTCTATTTTTTTCTTTTCCTATTGGTGGAGTGGGATATAGCCATGATGTTAAAAAATTACTTTTATGCACATAATGTCCAGGAGAATTAAAAAAAAAAAAAAAAAGAAAAGTACCCTTCATTATTTCAGCTCAAGCAAAGGATTATTTTTCTAATTGTTGCAGCTTTGAAAATGAGTGCATTCATCTTCTAAGCAATCCACATAGCATGAAGGTCTAAAATGGACTCCAGCTTGCCTGTGCCAATGCAATCTCATTAAACATATTCATGCAGCTGACAGAAGCCAAGAATTCAACATCTATAACTATTTTTACCTCTTATTAGAAGTCGAAATTATTCTACATGTTGGACTGCAACCAAATGCACTTTTTTTTGCTTTATTTAAGCATCTATTTAGTAGAGCTTTGTGCAGAGCTTGATTCCACTCCAGTGTTTTTACAAATTAATTGTTTTTTTTTAAAAAGTATCCTCTTTTGAAGGAAGGTTGGCTGAACATTATGAAATGGTTTTCCTTTCACATTTATAGTCGAGGCACAGCTGCTGGTGTTGGTGATGGTCAGGAGCTGCCCACGCCGTGCAGGCACGTGTGTGCATTAGGTACGTGATGTCAGTGTGATTTATTGAGGAATGCTAATCATAACCAGCTTGGTGTGTTTAAAATCAAGCTGATTAGGCTGAGGCTGGCAAATTAATTTCCTGAAATTCGATTGATTGCTTTGAGTCTGGCTGCCTATTTCTCAAAGCAAACTTTGTTTGTATGTCCAATTGCAATTTATTAAGCTTAACTTCGATACCAGGCAGGAACTCCACACAAAATGTAATTTTTTTCTGCTAATAAAATTTTGCAGAAATCTCTAACAAGTAACGGAGCTTATATTTCTGAGTGATATTTGCTGCTTTAAAAGGAGAAATCTCAGTATCTGTGAACTGAAGCAGAGCACCTTCTCCCTGGGTACCCCCGTGGCTATGCATCCTCACTTGCTACTGCTCAATCTGAACCCCTACCGACCCTTCAAAGCCTTACAGAATTGTAGAAAGACTTGGGTTGGAAGGGACAGTAAAGATCATCTAGGTCCAACCCCCCTGCCACTGACAGGGACACCTTCTACTAAAACAGATTGCTCAAAGCCCCATCCAACCTGGCCTTGAACACTTACAGGGATGGGGCAGCCACCACTTCTCTGGGCAGGCTGTTCCAGTGCCTTACCACAAGTAACTAAATAATTGTGAATAAATAATTTCTTCCTAACATCTACTCTAAATCTCATTTTTAGTTTAAAACCATTCTCCCTTGTCCTATTACTGTCTGCTCTCCCTCTTTTTTATTAGCACCCTGTCAGTACTGGAAGGCTGCAATAAGGTTTCCCCAGAGCCTTCCTTTCTCCATGCTGCTCTCCATTTCTTATACTCACCGCCTCATCGAATCCCAGGTACAGAAACTGCTGGTACCACTGCTGTACATCAGGCTGGCTTCTGTCCCACAGCTGGCGCCTCTGGCGTCTCAGGCTGCTCAGGAACTCCTTGGCTGCTCTTTCTTTCACTGACACCTCAGGCTTTGCAGCAACAGGGGCTGAAATTAATTCCCCCCACAAAACGCATGCCAGGAAATTTTTGGTCAGCCTGAAGTGTACTGCTTGCAGCAAGTAAGAAAATGCTTCTCACATCATGCCATCACCTTTGTGCTTGCCAGTGCTATGAGTGTAGCAGAGTAAGAGTAATAAACCCAGGAATCACTGATATAATAGGATTTCTCAGCTACTCTCATTCTCTTGGATTTTGGAAAAGCTGTTCTGAGCTCAAAGAAAGCAGCTAAGTGACGAATTTAAATAAATGCACCCAAATGCAAAGAGCATATACACAATGTGTTTGTGCTTTGAGGAGAGAACAGAAGACTGGTCCTTATGTGCTGCAGTTGCAGAAACTGGAATGAAGATGAGGTGAAGTTAAAAAGCCTGAGGAAGCTGGAGAAACACTGCTAACTTATTAGGGTGAAGGGAGGCACACATAAAAAATAGATTTTTAAATCCATTGTGGAAAAAGCTAGCTTTTAAATAATGTGTGCTACTAAATGCCCTGTATGCCACAAAATAAAAGCCCTTTAGGCTTTCACAGCACACTGCATGATGGATGCATGGGAATGCCCTCAACCTGCCAGACCCACATGTGCCAGTCTGACTTCTCCATGCCTGAGAGGTTTGCTGTGGCTGTTAGAGGAATTCACGTACCTCCAAAAGGTATGGATATGAGGGCTACGACAGGACCAAAAGAAATGGGCTCAGTTTGTGCAAGGTTTATACTGGGTGTTACGAAAAATTCCTTCACTGAAAGGTCGATCAGGCATTGGAACAAACTGCCCAGGGAAGTGATGGAATCACCACCCTGGAAATGTTCAAAAAACATGTAGATGTAGCGCTTGGGGACATGGTTTAGCAGTGAACATGGCTGTGCTGGGTAAATGGTTGGACTGAAATCTTAATCTTTTCCAATGTTCACAATTCTATGATTCTATGACTGGCCAGCCCCCAGCCACACACAGAAATGATAAAACATGGAATTGATCTGGCTGTGAAACAAACACATGTAAGAGTAGGAGAAACATCTTGGCTTCAGAGTGTTCATTGGAATGAGGGAGAAATAAGGAACATGGGTGTAAATGGGGATTTTTGGAGATTGCAAGGGAAGAGACTGGGGTAGACAGGGAAGTCAAGTGGAGATGGTTGAAGAAGGAGCTGGGCAGACTTGCAGCAGGAGACAAGACTGCATCCAGCAGGAGATTCGAGATAAAAGTCATACATGAATTGTTGCACAAAGAATGAGAGAGAGTGGGCTGTCCTGCGATGATGAGCTGGAAACTGATAACTCAGGGTGAGCTCAAGCTGAGTGTTACTATTGGAAAGAGGGACAGATGAACAAATGTCCTATGAATGAGCCTTGCACAAAGGACACTGCCAGCAAGGGAAGCAGTACTGTGTGCCTGGCCTGCTCACTTTAGAAACCATCTGGAAAAGGGGAGTGAGGCTAGAATTAAAGGGACTGCATATTCCCTCCTTCATCAGTTCAAGTTCTTCCTGGTCTAAGCCATGTTGTCTGCATGCTCCAAAAGCCCCTTGGGTGGTCCCTCTCCCCAGGGGACCTGAACAAACAAGTGGCCCATTGCTGGGGTGCAGGGAGGGTGTAGGTTGCTCCTATCTGACATAACCACTGCAGAATGGTGACATAGAGAACCTGCACACAGGGAAAACAGATGTGGATGGGATACATATTTTTGGGCTGGTAAGAGGTGTTGGGTGATGCCAGAAAAAACGCAGTGAGAAATTAGGCAGGCTTGCAGAAAGTGGGAGTCCCTGCTGTGGGGGTATAAATGATTTGCATCAGTCATAGAGCAGGCTGAGGGGACATGACCAAACTTCTGGGATCCTTCATCTGCTGTGGTGCTGTGTGTTCCCAGTCAGCATCATTTCCACACTTTTCCCTCAACCAGTGAGCCAGTCCATGCATCTGACTGCTGGGCCCTAGGCCATCATCTCTAAGAGAGCAGTCTTCCAAAAAGGAAGCACATGTGAGGCCAAGAAGACAAAAAGAACAAGTCAAGGCGTCATGAGAAAGCCAGGTTTGCACATTTTTTTCTCTGTGCCTGAGCCAGCAGAATTTCCATGCATTATAATTCCTTGGAAAAGGTTGTGACTTCCCAGAATAAATGAGATAAATGCCACGTCTGCCATGCATACACTGGAAAAGGTAGGTGCTATGCACTGCACAGAGCAAAAGGCAGGCGTGCTGCCTGAGGCTGGGAACCCCAGTGCTCAGAGTGGGCTGTGGTAAGCAGAGCCTCCAGCCTTGCCCATAGCAGGTCCCAAAGGGGCGTGCAGGCACAGGCTCTTCTGAGCAGGAGGTTTAGGTTTCAGTGTGGTACGTAGTGAAAGCAGCCGAATGCTTGTAGCCTGCTGCTCCATCTGCCCTGCTTGAGCTGGAGGTAGAGGGACCCCACATCAGCAGCTTCGACTGACATCACTGACTCAAAGGAAAAATAAAGGATGGCATTTTGCTGCCTCCTTACTCACCTTCCTGTTTCTGAAGCATCAGTTTAAGCTTATTTCCCCTTGAAACATCTAGATGAATAAAAATAAACCACATAATTTATTGAGAAGGAAATAATAACAATAACAACAACAAAAGATTAATTCTCAAAAAAAATACCAGGAGTATTTTTTACATTGCTCCATCTCAACAGGCAAAAGATACAAGTTTCTCCCAGTGCCTTCCTTTGCTCCCTTTTCTGTGCTTGAGCACAACATACACTGCAGGGAAGCTTCTGACAGTCCAGCATCCTCTCCCCAGCTCTTGTTGGGTATGGAACCCCAATACTGGCCTTCCTTGTCGAGTAAATTATATTTTTAATCAGAAGACCACAGCTGGTGCCACTACCAGCATCCAGGACAGCACAAAACCCTGGCCACTGAGTGAGGGCCGTGTTAACTGCTCCAAAATTGTGTCCGCCCCAAAGCCAATCGAAGCAATCATCCCGCTGTTCCCCAAGGCATTAGGCCACGGCCCGGCAGCGCAACCAGAGACCTGCAAGTGCTCGGCTCCTCCAAAATGCTTTAGTTCACTGGCAAACAATCATCTTTTTAAAAGGCTGCCCAACTTGCACAAGTTTTGGAGCGCCCGAAGATGCCGGGGGAAGGCTTTGTCCCACATCCTGGGGCTGTGCTTTCCCTCTGTCCCGCATCCCGGAGCTATGCTTTCCCTCTGTCCCGCATCCCGCACGCCGCGCTCACTCACCGGGGGCCGCGCAGAGCAGCGGGAGGAGGAGGAAGAGGAGGAGGAGGAGGAGGATGGCCCCGTGCAGGGCACCGCGGGGGCGCGGCGGCATCGCGGCTGGGGCGGCGATGGAGGGGAGACCCACCTGTGCGGGACGAGACGGAGAGGGTGGGGATGAGGACACCGGCGGACGAGCCGGAGCGCAGGGAAAGGGCTCGACGGCCCCAGGAGGGGCGGGGATGCGGCCGGGCCGGGGACAGAGGGCAGGTCCGACGGGAGCGCTCCCGGTCCCCGCAGCTCCCCAGCATCGGCAGCCGTGGAATACCGTGGGCTGCTGTGGGGTTGTGCATGCTGTGCTTGGTGGCCACTTGCCAGTAGCGCCTCTTTTTTGGCGTTACACAAAACCAGTCCAGTGAGACTCGTACAGAGCTGTCAACAGTTCATGCTGACTTTTCTGACAGGGAAGGTAAAGTAAGTAAGTAAATAAATAAATAAAAGATAGATAGATAGATAGATAGATAGATAGACAGATAAAAGCTGTAGCATGTCGTTTCACATCGCTTTCTATATAAACCCAGTTTGCACTTTCCTTGTAACAGCAGGTGGAAATGGATAGGTTGTCCTGATGGAAAAACTAATCAGAATCAGCCAAAGGTGACTTAGTTCAGGGTTTTTAATCTCTCCCTTCCTCCCATCGCCCAATTCCACAGAAAGCTGCAATGCATTTTAACTGATTAGCTTTGAAAAATAATTTGGATTTCTGTTTCTGCATATAGACAGTTTTAGCTTATTGTAAGAACTCAGGGACTAAAAACCAAACTTACAAACTAAAAGTCCTTGCTCTGAAGGTTCATAACTGTAATGGTGCCTAAACTTTTCCTAATTCGGACTTAACCTTCCCTCAGTGAATCATTCTTTCAATTTCTTCCCTTGCAGATGCCGGAAACACCCTAGATAAATTCCTAGTGAATTCCTTACCCATCCTGGGACACGAAGCTCTCCCTTCCCTCACAGCAGAGACCCACAACACTCAGAAGGCCATTATGAGCATCTCACCTCCTGCTGAACCTGGGCCAGAGAAGACCAAGGTACAGCCAGGATCTCTCTGTAAACTACTTGTGAGAAATCTGGCAAGTGTGAGACCTTGGCTCCCTGATAGAAGGATCCGTTCCAGTTCAGTTGCAGTTGAATACACTTACATACACACTCTGCATACTGTGTGTACTGTAATTGTATATAAATATGTATATTGAATATGTATGTGTGTATATATACATATACACATGGTGAGAGAGCTGTGCTCTGGTGTGGCAACTCCCTGTGGTGAGACATGGAACTCATTAGTGCTATTCAGGCACAGCTAATTGTGGGAGTGGGACCAGGCCCTGTGGATGGCTTTACTATTCACTGTAAAATGCAGAAGAATCACCAACAGGGGCTGGTCCCTCAGCAGTGCTGCAGCTCCAGCTTGAATGCTGCTTTGGGCAACTGCTCCTGTTTGCCCCACCTATCTTTCCTCTTGTGAAAAAAATTACTTGGACTTGCACCCAAAGCTTTTCCCTTGCTGCCTGTCATCCCCCAGCACCCTTGAGCTAATGCTCAGGCCTCTCTGTTCATCTGGGGTTTTAAGGACTTGTTACAAGGGCATATGTAATGACAGGAGAAGGGCAAACGGCTTCAGACTGAGAGTAGATTTAGACGAAATATTAGGAAGACATTCTTTACTGTGAGGGTGGCGAGGCAGTGGAACAGGTTGCCCAGAGAAGTTGTGGATGTCTGATCCCTGGAAATTTTCAAGGCCTGGTTGGACTGGGCTCTGAGCAAGCTGGTCTCAGGCTTCTAGGGGAAGGTGTCCCTAACCATGGCAGGGAGGGGTTGGAACAAGATCCACCTTAATGTTGTTTCCAACCAAAACCATTCTATGAATCTGTGATTCTGTGATCTCAGTTGAAGTGGCAGCAGCAACAGTTTGAAAGAGCCATGTGGTTGCTCCAGCCAAAGTGCCTCTTGCTCTCTGCAGAAGCCACGTCTTCCCATGGAAGCAGGGCAGGAGGGAGCAGGACCTTCCAGATCCTGTGATGGAAACACTCCCATAAGAAGCTGGTGTCCAGGCTCAACTCCCACACAACTGTGAGTCAAAATTAGATAGTCTTTTCTGTCATTGCTTCTCAGTGGTTTTTCCCTATAGCCCCATACTTCAAGTGTCAGCAGACAACACCATGTGTTGGAGCAAACACCCCTTCTGAATCAGTGCACTCTTTCATCAGTTTAACATTGACAGCCTGTTTGCTAAAACCACATCGGGTTTTTGGATAGTTATTTGCAGAATATAGCTAGAAGGGACAGAGGTGAAGAGCACATATGCAAGGTGACATGTAAAAGCTATGATGGAGATAATTTATAAACCCAGGGCAATAATTCATGAATATTCATGGTTTACTGCTCTATTGGCAATGGAAAAAGATGTTTCATTCAGCTGGTTCATTTGTAACAAGCCTTGTATGGGAGCTGGGGCTGTGCAGAACTTCAGGAGCTTTGTGCCTGTGGGACAAGGGAATACAAAGCACAGAATCTCCTCTGGATACTAAATATGTCACGGTGACTCAAGAAACTGCTGGGATAAAATGCAGTCTGGTGAAACCCAGAGAATGGATTGACTCAGGTACAAGGTTATTGTAGAAAATCCTTGTTCTAGTGATGGAAGAAGTGATTGACAGAAGACTATAATGCTCAGGTTTAAAACGAGTGCAATGTCTTCCCAGAACAGGTCACTTTCTCAGTTCAGGGGACAAAAGTTTTTGACATAAAGTAAAAAAGTTGTGTAAAAATATAACACTACTTCTTTTCAAAGGTGGGGTAAAAGGTGACTGGTGTTTTCCAAGTAGCAATCTTTATTTCTTTTCAGGTTGCTTTTAGGACTAAGGTAGTGTTGCTCTGGTATTTTAGTAAGACACATTTTTTCTGCTGAGCTTGCAACTACTGCATTGTTATTCAAACTATTTACCCTCAAGTGAATATCCAAGTTTACTGACATGCCTGTGGTACCCATTTCTGCTATTTGCCATGAAAAAACACAGTTGCTGTGTGTGCAAGCTGGATAGTGCAGTGTTTTCCTAGGATCTTTCCATCAGCAGTGACAGTGCTCTCTTTAAAACATCTGTTTCTTTACCATGGAGGATTTTAAGGCTTGTCTTAAGCCTTGGTTTGCCCCCTCTGGCATGTCAGTGCTGGTAGCTCTCTGCCAGCATGGTTGAATAGCATTCCCAAAGGCACTAGGTAAGCCAGTCTGCACCAATGATGTCATTCAGTTAAATGTCTTTCATCACCACTGGTGACAGTAGTAGACTCTTGGTGTCGAAATTTTATTGAAAGATGTTAATTAATGCTGTCAGCAGGACTGTTCCCCAGACAGCTCTGGAATGAGGAGCAATGAGCAGGGCCTCTTTCACACATGGAGTAAACTGCATCAGGCCTGTTAGCTTAACAGGGACCACAGGCTGGAGGGATGTCTGCGGCAGGATAGGAGCCTGGAGCTGCCAGGGTCATCACATTCCCAGCACAGGGCTAGACTGAGGACTATGGTCTTACAAGCCCAAGACAAAAATTTGGGAGCAATCCAACTGAAACCACACTGAGTCTGACTTTGAGAAACTGCAGGCAGGAACAAGGTGAGGAGATCACTGAAGACAGAGAAATTCTGATAGATGAGTCTACTGCTGGCCAGCCTTGTCTTTGGAGCCTTCAGAACTTCATGTACGTTTTTTAAGGTAACCAAAGAAAACTGTAGCTGGTTTGTTAAATAGCTCTGCAACTTGCTGCATGTTTGGTGACTACTCAGGCTACCCTGTTTAATCTGAGTTTACTGTAGTGGTTTTAAGCCCAGCAGCTTCTGCAGCTACCTAAAGTGTGGGCATGTGTGGCTGTTTAACTGATCTGAACTAAATGAGGTTCGGGGGAATCTCTGCCTTGAAGCATCCTGAATTTTTAATTGTTTATTATTATTATTATTATGATACATTTTGCCTAAAATTAAATACAAAGAGGCTCCTCAATAGCAGAGAGGCTCCTCTGGTTTTGCTTCTCATCACAGTAGCTGTTGGGAGAACTGTGTTTTATTCATTAAAATGTAAGAGATAATATCAGTAATGGCTATTCAGTAATTCCAAGCACAAAAAAAATGCATTAAAAAGATCGATCTTGGTTTCTTTCCTTCTTCCTTTATTAGGCTTTATGTTTTCAGGCATTTCAACACACTAGTGTTTTTAAATACAGTGTAGATTAAATGCTTATAAAATTAAAGGCCTCCCAAAGCTGATTTTCAAGAAATACCCCCCACCAAATATAATGAGACATTTGATAGAATAATGAGACCTGACATCAGCATAACTTGGTAGGCCAGGCAGGAGATGACATTTCATCTTTTGCAAAGAAGACACATAGATTTTAAGAATCCACTAAAATGAACCTTTTGATCAAGGACATGGCAGCATAGAACAGTATTCCCAAGACCCAGAAAATGATTACTTTCTGCTAATGGGGTTTTTACAAGATCTCCCAGCCCTGTTGCCCTGGTCACTAGCCTTAGGATAGAGGCACTTGGTATTCCAGATTGTTTTCTGCAGCCTGTTGCAAGAAAACTGAATAAGTATTTTTTTTTACCTTCCAAAGAGAAGGAAGAATATTTAAATTTTGTCTTTCCAAAACATTTTGAGTTTCATACTGTTTCTTCCACTGCTCCAGAGGTGTCCTGACAGTAACAGGACCAGCCCCAAGTCCCAGGACAAACACCTTTTCTTAATGCAAAGTTTATTTGTTATCAGCTGTCAGACTTGTTGGCCTTGACCCGTAGTTTGGGATACATTTCTGCCATTGCATCTCAACTGGTTGCACCATTATGTTGGTCCATGTTAGTAAACAATATTAGAGCTCATATTTTCTGTAGAAAATATCTTAAAATAAAGTTATTGTTTTGTTTGGGTTTTTTCTCCCCTGTGCTTGGCTACTGATGATATTTTTTGCATCTGTCTGAGCCTGTCAGATAAGAAATTGTATCTGTTGGTCTGTCCATCCTCTTGCCTTCACTACCTAACAATACTTTGCTGCCCTCTTTGCAGAATTAACCTGATTGCTCTGGTTATAAGCACATAAGAAGCAGATTAGTTCAGCAATGTTATCTGATCATAGCTGCTTCCTTTCCGCAGAAGGATAAAACCATTCTGTCTCTAAGAAATCCTTCTCCTTTTTCTCTTCCACTGCCTTCAGTATACTTTTAGGATAAACCGAGAAGTATATAGCAAGTCTGTGTGTCAGATTTAACAGGAAAGGAGGTGGAGAGGGACTGCAGTACATTAATACCTGTCTTTTTGTCATGGCCTGGTTTTATTCAAATCATTCTTTCTTTTACTTCTGTCTTTTGGGATTCTTATTTTTTATGCTTCAAAACATTTTTTTCTGAACTCTTATTTCTGAGCTATTTTTCACTGTATTTGTTTCCTAACATTATTATTCACATCCAGAATGCACACACACTCTTAAAAAAACCACAAAAAACCCACAAAAAATCACAAACCCACTAACAGGCTGCACCTACTCAAAGATTAGAAAATGCAAAATCTCAAAAATCTTAAACTTAATTTGGTTTTATCATCCCCTTTCCTACACATCATTGCTGTCATAATGGTGTGTACACATTTCTGTTCTTTCACCAAAACTCTGGGCTTTCTCATGGGATGGGTGTTATTTATGTAATAAAATAGCTATCTGACCTTGTGCTACATCATGTAATCAGTGACCATGTGCCATTCACAGGGATCCAGCCTTTCCCCAGAGTGTCTCAAACAGCAATTCCAAAAGCTCTATTCTGGCTGACATTTCTTCCTGCTGCCTCATCATGTCAGCATTATTTCCTCCCTTGAGCTTCACCAGAACTCTGGTCTGGGGACACAGCACCATCACATCAGCAACTGCAACACCAGGGAATGCTGTGACAAGATGAGTTTCTTGCAAATCCCGCAACCTACAAGCACTTCACACCTTCAATCACAGCTGGAGGAATATATCTCCCTTTGACACCTGCAGCCCTAAACCTCTTCAAAGATGAGTCACTTCCTTTGTAAAGTGGAGCCAGCCTTTGCAACCCACAGTTCAGTACCCAGCACAAATTGGAGGATGGCAGGAAACCAGGTTGTTCTTCCAAAGGCAGCTGCCTTACACTTAAGGGCTTAAAGTGATAAGGTGGCTTGCTACCACCAAGATGGGGAAGTCTCTCTGCCCCCTGCAACCTCATCCTCCCTACCCTTACCAGCTCCACTACATTTTGACACCAATTCAGTGTGCTGGGTTAGTTACCTTCAGGACTAGTGAGCTGTGATAGCTCAGATAGGTTGTTTCCAAGAGCTGGAGCCAAATAAGAAGGCTGTGGGAGACTATGGCCAGAAGTGGGAACAGGGTGAAGCTAATGAAGGAGAACTCCTTTTTGCTGGAGGGGGTTATTATGTCCACTATACCCTGAGGAATAGCCAGGGGCTGGGCTCACTTGTCCCTGGAGTAGATAACTGCAGAGAGAGAGAAGTAATATGGCTCCATATCAATCCTATCCTCCCTGATTCCTTCCTTCTCCTATGTTTGAGGATTTAGCAATGCCTAAAACTGGTCCCTGCAGGACAACTCAGTAGCTTCATGACCCCTTATCGATCAGTCAGGTGCCATCTGAATTTGAGCATGCTCCAGAGTGGATTTCTGCCTATGGAGGAAAGTTTGCTAGCAGAATGAGTTTGTTTGCTGAGAAGCAAAGACCTTGAGACAGTGACAGGTCTAATCTGTGGTAGATATACCCAAGGTTTCTCTCCCTGTGCCTAAGTCTCCTCAATCCCAGGACTGCAGCAATGCATGATAGCCTGGGCATCAGGGCAAGCCCTGCATATCTCCTTTGCAACCTCACCAGCGTGGCTGTGAGCCTCAGAGACCTGCAGGGATGCAGCAGGTGCTGACAGAGCATGTGTTTTAAAACTACCTTTTTTAATTTGAAACAGGAGAAAGAGAATGCATTTTCATGGGGAAGGAAAACAGGAGCATCCCAGAGAGCTGCTGCCACCCCTGTATCAGTGTGAAGCCCACATTTTAAAGCACAGGAGCTGGAACATTGCCTGAAGCACATCAGGCACTTTCAGCATAAACACAACCTGCCTTCTCAGGCAGGTAGGAATCACATGGGCTGCAGTTTTCAGCAGCACTGCCAACCTGCCTGAGGCAGGCCCACGGCATGCAAAACGTCTACCCAAACAGCTGAAAGATGGTAGAGTCACCCGCAGTGGAGGGCAGGTGACTGCTCTCTCCTTGGGTCAAACACGAGCCCTTGGGAGCCTTAATAAGGAGCAGAACATCCTAGCTCGGAGCATGATTCTCAGGTTATCAGAGCAGAAACCTCACTTGTCTTTCTGACGTTATCACATGTGACCTTACACCTCTCTTGATCTGCTCTGTGGCTGCTCCCGCTGGCTCCACTTTATATCTGTGCTTCCCACTTCCACCGATGCCCTGCCTAAACCCTGTCTGTGAACAAGCCCGTGCCTCTGCTCATCTGATGCTGGATTACCTCTCTGATTTACAGGTCGGTTTGTTTCCAGAAGAATGCACTCTCTATACTCTCCCTGTGATGCTGCTGAGTAAAAGATCATGACATCTTTAATCTTCTCCTGTGAAGCACCACTGCACTCGGCTGTCCCTGGATGACAGTGACTTCAAAGGGCAGGTGGCTGCGGGGTATGGAAATTTGAGGGGAGATTTTTTGCCTGTTGTAATCATTTAAGCGCTCACTCTGCAAGTACTCATGCACATATGTATTTTTAATCACAAGAACCCTACAAAATCCCATTTATCTCAGAAAGATTAAATCTCATGCTATTCCTGGATATCACAAAATGCTGTTATACAGAAATGTAGCTCCCCTGGAAAGGTGGGCATTTCATCCCCAGCTCTTTCCTCACCTGGGCCTATTTGGGGAATGACAGAAGGAAAAGCTACTGGACTCTGATCCCCCCAGCATGATGACTGACCCAGCACACAGCAGAGCCCATTAACTCCCTCTTTGCTATTAAGACTGCACAAGTCCTGAACTCAAACGGGTTTCTCCATCAGTCAAGTAGAAGAACCTGCCTGCACTTGTTAATGTAGACAGGTCTCTGAAGTCCCTGCTAGCTCTTCTAGACATCAGCATGGTTGCTCTTATGCCCTGGAACTCCTGCCATGAAGGATGGCTGTGGGATAGAGGAGCTCATATACTGCCATCCATCTCCAGCATGTGGTTTCCTCTCCATCAAAAATGTCCTGGTGGACAAGATGGCCCCATTTTTGGTCAGATCACTTGTTTTTGGGCCAGACTAAATATACACTTTAATCTGAAAGCTAATCTGCTTCAGAAAGAGGAATTCTGAGGCTATAATTTTTCAAGGTGAGACGAGCAATTTGGTCACTTCTACCAAAATCAGTCTTTTGCCTCCTCCTCTCCCAAGATCTGCCATTATAAGCCTTTGTTTTGAACTCAGTTTTTTTTCCCTTTTTTACATTTTGCTTTAAAGTTTAACACCTTTTCACACCTTGCATGGCAGATCTGTAGTACTCTTCCTGAGTGAAGGACAGTGGCTGCCTTTCCGTTAGGTAATGTTACCACCTAATGGCCACAATGGAAAGATACTTTCACCTAGTAATTAATTATTACAATGGTCTGCAAGTTTAATAAGTATTAGCTGAATATAATTTGGAGCTGGGAAGGACCTGAGCACAGTAATTTTGCAGTGGTGCTCTGGTGACACCAATCTTTTACTCTCATGTGTGTGCAGGTTAGTGTTTAGCCATACAGCAGTGAGTAAACACACAGACAAACTTCGAGTGCTTCCTGTACCTTACAGAAGGGGCACAAGCACAATAATGACTATATGATAGATCAGGAGAGGCCACAGAATGGTATTAGATTGTTTATTTTCACTCGAACTATAAATGGGTTAGGAATATCTTCTTTAAGGTGATCAATTAAACTTTTAATTTTCATGTTGATTGATGCAGATGCAGGGACAGCATGCAACATGCAATATAACTTGCTGTTGCTAATCAGACAGGATCATTTAGATTGGAAAAGACCTCCAAGGTCAACGAGTCCAACCTTTGACTGATCAGCATCTTGTCAACTAGACCATGGCATTAAGTGCCACGTCCTGTCATTTCTTGAACACCTCCAGGGATAGTGAGTCCACCATCACCCTGGACAGCCCATTCCAATTCTTAACAACCCTTTCCCTGAAGAAATTCTTCCTGAATTTCACTTGTTAATAATCACTTGTTAATCAGAGAGGGTAAGATCATGGTATCACAGGTAGGAAAAGACCTTTAAAATCATGGAGTCCAATGACAAACCTTCCACTGCCAAGTCCATGTATCTTTTAAAAACCTCCAGAGATGGTGACTCCACTACTTCCCTGGAGAGCAGGGAGTAGATAGGAGCCAATAGGAAACTATCTGTCTTTTTTTATTCAATGAGGAGAAAATGGGGATCACAGAATAGTTAATAAACACTGTCCATCATGGGAGCACATTTTTCAGAGACCCAGTCTGGCTGGCTGCTGAGCAAATTTTCTTGGACAAGAAAAACCCTGTTCTGTTGCAAAAGTTGTCCTCAAGTTTAGTAAAGTCAACACTTTACCCTTGGTAATTTCATACGAAATTTTTGGGGTTTGGGTTGGCCGTTTCATAAGAAATAGTTAAGGAAAAAAAAAAGCCAAATATGAAATCATTGAATCATTACAAAACCACTAAATATGCCCATGGAAAATCTCTTCCATAATACTATTTTTGCATGACTTATTAATTTTATTTTGTACTTAAAACAACCCATACTGAGGTGTTTCGAGAGGAGGGGAGGGGAGGGGA
>WBMV01000503.1:1831861-1970794 GCA_013396655.1 Campylorhamphus procurvoides | reverse complement strand
GGAGGAGAGGAGAGGAGAGGAGAGGAGAGGAGACTTTTTATCTGATAAAAAGAAGCTTATGTTGTAAGGTGTGTGTTTTAGTAAAGAAACCAAACTACTCAAATCTCCACTGCTGTCACCATTCCTATAGAGTTCCCATCAAACTTACAGTCTCACTATGTGAAACAATCAATCAGTCTCCCCTAGCCATGGGGAGATCCCACTGCCCATGGCACAGATTGAATTCCCTGCAAGTGTGCAGACAACTCCAGGCAAGGCTAAAAAAGAAACAGATTAAAACAAAGGCTGAGAGAATACCTTCATTTTAGTTTCATTATGGACAAATTCCACCTCTTTTTATTTCATCAGATGTGTCTCTGTCATATTTGTATCTGGTTTTCACTTAAAAATCATATATTTTCATTTAAAAATAAGTTCTTGTTACAGAGAACTAAACTCTTATGTGTAAATAAACAACAAAAACTAGGAATGTTAATCAAAGATGTAAGCACATTCTCTGCATAGCAATATGTTGGAGAATATACCTGCATTTTCCCTTCCTAGACTATGTAAACAAGAACAATTACAGTTATGAAAGCATGTATTTTGCTTACTAATATGTGAATTTTTGCATGGGCGATGCATGTGCAGGTAGTGGAGTAGCCTGCCTTCTGGAGGACTTTTAACCTAAATGGATGTGGAATGGGTTCAGAATCTAAATTCTGAGGGAAAATATCAGATGGGTGTTAGCAAGTACATGGAAGATATAAGATATTTTTCTTGGACAACACTGGAATAACTTCTGAAGGAATGTCTTGGACTATTTGGATCTTTCTTAATCAAGGGGAAGTTTTTTTCTTCTTTGCAAAAGACAGTCTCTGTCACAGGTACACTTCTTGATCATGAAACATGACTTTATACAGGAATGTCAGAGGATCTGAATTATGGAGGTGGTCAGCCCAGAGTGATGTCATCCAGCCTTAAAATCAAAATATCTGTCTCAGATGTGAAGGGAAGGAAAAGACAGGTGGTAGCATAGAGTTTATCCATTTACAAATCACCCATAAAATGGATTGCTCCAAATTTATTCAAAAATGCCAGCTGAAGCCAACTTTCCTTCCACTTAACCATTACTATTTTCCCATCAATTGCATGGCAGTGGCTTCAGGCAATGCCTGAAAAAGGATGATGACTGATGACAGTGCTACGAGGAGCAGAGGGACTGCAAGCAAGCAGCACAGCAGGCAAAAGGTGGTAGTGTAGCAGATTAGAAAGACCAAGGAGCAAGAGTGGGGCCTGACAAATTACATTTACTCTCTGGAGTTTAAGACTTGTACCTATGCCTCCTGCCAAGGATGAAAACTCATCCTCCTGCTGAGGATGAAATCTGTGTGGTAAGAGTATGCTCTGTAAGGACAGCCTTTGCAAAGCAAAGGAACCGAGATGTGCATTTTCCTATAGCTACATTGAGATCCAGCCATCAGACTGGCTGACTGCCACAGGGCTGGACTCACATAAGGGCTTATCCCTCCTATAACTGAAAATCCAGGTTTGATTCATGCTCTGTTAACTGTTCAGTTCCAAAGGCTTCAGCATCTTTTCTCAGTAACCACACTTGGAAATCAATATTTTCAGAGTCCATTGACACAGCCTTAAAGGCATCCCATATGTTTGTCATCAGAAAGCTTCTCATCTCCATATATCTGCATTAGCATTCACAGGGAATGAAGCCATATTAAAAAATTATGTTCAGTATGAGGCCTTTAAATAATACCCTAATGGATTTATTACAGAGTGTCAGTGTGTTGCAACTCCCAAATGAATATTCAGGAGAGAAGCCCCAGAAAACAGCAGACCCTGCACAGTTTCTTACAGACAACCCTCCTGTACATCATTAAGTCTTCCCTATAGTAAATCAAGCCAAACACAGCATGCAAACATCTCTGTATTTCAGCCTGTGCTAAAGAAATGCTTTTTCCTATTGTTTTTTAATGACAGATGTTTCCCTTTGAATTTTCACACACTGGCACAGATCATTCAACCATCACCTTAAAATTCTGCATGTATTCAGGAGAGCTGTACTCTCTATGAGGCGCTTGTTTGAGGCCAAGAATATAGCTTGGCTGAAACCAAGACCTTGTCAGGTCTTGGCAAGGGTTTAGTTCAGAGAGTTTGGGAGAAGCTTGTGCCTGATTTAACCGTACGCCTCCAAACAGCACGTACAGAGCAGGCTGCCTTGCCCCAGGTCATCCTGCCCAGCCTGACAGCACAGCATTTTCCTGCCCGGTTGTGGTGAATTGTCACTTCTGACCATTTTAATCAGTCCAGCTGTAGGGATGCTGCGCCTGGGCTGGGACACTCGTGCCTTTGGGGCACTGAGGCTACAATTGCATTGCTATGCCCATGCCTTCTGCAAATCTGCCTTAAGTCCTCAGGCTATCTGGACTGTGAGCAGGTAAAAACCAGCCTCAGGAGGTAGGGCAACCAAGCCTTTACAAACACATTTATCTGATGATCATATTTGAGGATTAAAAGTAGACTGTGGCTACTGCCTTCAGCTTGTTTTCAGTAATCACAATGAAGCTCAACTATTCAATTGTCAAGCTTGCTTTTGTTAAAAATACTCTCCCTTTATTCCCCAAACATAGCATTCTTAATCGCACCTATAAATTACTTCTTCAGTCCTCCTGTGTAGCAGCATGAAAGTTTTAACATGGAATGTGACAAATCTACAAAAGTACATAAACCATAACACATATGTGCTACAAACAGCACCTTTCATTAAATAAGTGATTTTTTAGTTGTTTTCTCATTGGTCAGCTGCAATAAAGAAAATGTTAAGAAACAAACAATAGCATTCCCAGAGACTCTGCTCGTATCCATTCTATGTCCGCTCACTTCTAATATTTTCAGCAATTTCCTCTGTTGCAGAGCATGCATTCACACCCTGGTGTGCACATAGGGATGCATGCAGATGGACAAATAGCATCCTTCCAGCAAGGAAAATGCCCTTCCTGAGGCTATAGACCACTGAAGGCTAAAACATTTCTTTATGACACCCCACAGTTGCTGTCAGGGAAGGAGTAAGATGCCACAATAATTTTTTCTAAAGAACACTGACATGTTTTTGACATTCCTCCCCTTCCTCCAGCAGACAAATATTTTATCAGTTTACCTTTAATGTAATATGCTTCCTGTCTCCTTCCCAAATGCCTGGCCAGAAGAAATGACCTCTCCTGCCACAGAACAAATTTCTCTTTATTTCAGTTTGTCTTGCCTCCTGCAAGCAGAGCAAGAAGCAACCAAGGCTGTGAGCGCGGGAGCCACGGGACTGCTGGGGATGCCGGGCGTGAAAGGCGCGTTTATTCTGCCTCTCCCAGATCCCAGCCCCTTGGCTGTAGGCGTCTACCCAGCACTCCTTGGACTAAGTGTGGAGAATCACATTTCTGCTTGATCAGGCTGCCTGGATAAAGATGATTGCAAGCAGATGTACCCATGTTCTCATGTGAAAGGAATTTGGGCTTTTGTGTCGACTGTATGATGAGTGACCGGCTCCAGGGAGTATTTTAATGCTCTTTAATTCCTTGCAGGTGCTGGGGGCCAGTATGTGCCGGTGCAGCAGAGCTGAGACCCATCATCCAGGAGGAGTGGCACACCTGGGGTCAGCAGGAGCACCAGAGGCAGAAGACACGACCAGCAGGCTCACCTTACTGCAGGAACAAGGCTGTGTTTCATAAAGACCCATTCTCCTGGTAAACACCAGCTGTGCGCAAAACCTTACAAGGCTGCAGCAGGAAAACTGTGCTTTGCCACAAATGCAGTGGTTTTTACCTCTTGTTATGGATGATCCAGGAGGAATAAACAAGATGGACATCAATAATATCAAGTTCATTTCTCTGAATCTGTAACTAATCAGAACAGAAAACAAGTGAGGCATCTATATATTAAAAAGCTCTTTCTCTTAAGTGAGATATCCCAGTAATGTTGCAAATGGCCCAAGAAAATCACAATCAATTTAAAAAAATAAGAAACTTCTGATGCATTTACAGCTGCAATTTGGAGGCATGTTGTGTATTTTTAGTAGCAGAACAGCTAAGACAAGATACATAACCAGACATTCAGTAGAAATAGATGTACCCTTCAGTCATACTTCAGGATGTCTGGTCACATCAGGGTGAATATTCATGGGACATATCTGGACATACATGCAGACACTCCACACCTACAGTCAGCCAGCCATATGTCCACAGTCATGTAGAAGCACAGGGAATCGAGGCTGTATTTACTGCTGCCACTTGGAAGTAACATGATCATGCAGACCTCAAAAGTACCACTAGTGTGGCTTGCTGTTTACTCAGCAAAATCCAGTTCACCTGGAATAGACATTTAAACCTAAAGGACCAGGACCTGGAAGCCACCAAAAGCCGTTTCTTTGCGGACTCCACAGAAAACATCAGTGCTTAGTCAGACAGATACCTTCTTAGGAAAATAAAATTTAGGTTCAGGTCTGGTCTGTGAGGCTCCAATGCAGCTTTTTTAACAGCAGAGGTGGGTTAAAAAAACTCAGCTCTGCTTTTCCCCATATTGCTGTGTCTGTCTACACAGCTCTTCACAGAGCCCTGCAGTGGTCTGGATTAGGGAAGCAGCTTTGGCAGCAAGTTTCCCAAGGGAAAAGAGAGAAGCAACCTTAGTATCATTTCACTGAATCTCCTGATCCACCCTCTCACTGACTGAACAAGCCACAGCACAGAGGACAGAACAGCATACAGGGATGAGAGCCAAGTAGCTGAGCGTGAGACCACCAAGAGCAGCCTCTCCTCCCTTCATCTCTTCCAGGAGCTACTCTCACTATTTACACCATCTTGGTTCCAACAGTATGTGTTTCACCTAGACAGTTTAACTCCCTAAATCAACACAAGAATAATCTGGCAGAAGAAAATCCTGCAAAAGACCAAGCCAGAAGCAAGGGTTATATCCCTGCTTTTAATTGCACAGTGGCAGCAGCAAGGCATGCTGTGGTAAGGGCTGTGCCAACGCATAGGGAAACTTTCTTGCTCTAGGTATTCCTTAAGCAACTCTCATAACATTTCAGTCCATTTTGATGGAAAATGAAGAAGCCTGTGCAGAGACACTTGCTCAAAAGCCACTGGTTGACAAACCCCTCCAGTGTTTTGTCTCGCACAGATTTTAAAATCCCTGGCCTTCTGTCCCACTCAAAAGTTTTGTCTTTTATGGGTAATTTCACTGCAGTAGGTGAAGGGCTGCCAACCAGAGCAGTTTTGGGAGAGAAATCCAGTCCTTGGGAGGCTTTTGGACTGGGAGGGAAAGAGACAAACCTGCCACTAGTATCAGTTTTACAGCAATGGAGGGACAAAAAGGGACTTTGGCAGCTTGGTTGCTTTTTATCATCTTGCTAACTCCAACTTTTGCAGCAAGAAGAGAGGTCATGTTCTGCTTGTCCCTAAGTACTCCTCTTCATGCAGGTTTCTGTCTGCACTCAGCTTGCTAGGTATTTAGAGGCTGAAGCATGTGCCAAGGAATTGTCCTTGTGGTAACTTATGGCAGTATACATGAGACACCTGCCTGTGTGGCCCCACAGATGGGGTTTATATGCGACTCTCCTGTACCATACACACCCAGCTTGTAGCACCCTGACCCTCATTGTCCAGGTGCCACAGAGCAGAGGATGCTGAGCACACACAGCCCTTTGCTATAGGCCCCCATGGATAACTGATGTGTAGCTGATGTTACACTCGTGTAGCTGAAGTCACTCATGGGGGAGCTTCCCTGCTCCCTGACTGCCATGTCTCATGACACTGTCCCTCAGTCAGAAGAGCCCGATGGTGCCATGATGTGCCACTACCAGGCATGCAGTGAGATGGCAGCTACGTCAGAAAGGCACCTCAGTGAAGCTCATGAGCAAGAACAATCCTGCCATACGGCCTAATCCTTCTTCAGGATGCATTTCGCAGCCTGAACATTTGGCAGGTGGATGATACAACAAATCGCTATCAGGCAGAAGTCCACTTTCCTGTCTGTTTGGATAAAACACTGATAGGCAGCAACTCTGGGAGAAACCTTCCATAGTACAGAAACTGAAATTTCACCAAAGCAAAAACTCTGCATAAAAACATTTCTGATGTTGTTCACAGCCATCTTTCTTATAGTCTGTGTCTCTAAGTCTGCATTTTTTGTAATAAGACTTTCCTGCATAAACCCAATATCCAGGAGAACAGCTCTTAAGCAATACTCCATTTCAGAAGTACTAATCTTTGCATGATAGAACCAGTTGCTCAGATAATTTTTTTCAAAAACTAAAAAATAAGGATTAGGAAAATAGTTGTGAGGCAAATCAAATAAGACTGGGTGAGAATTTTGCCTCGGTATATACACTTGTGTTATTAAACCAGTAACTGGAGCAGAAAGGTCTTTCTAGACAGATGCAAAAGGGAAAAAAATAAAAAGGGATGTTGACGAGTCGTTAGTCTGAATTACTGGAAAGTGGGCAGCAAACTGACAGGTAGCTTCCAGCAAATTTTTATGTAAAGGTTTAGTAGAACCTTCCCAACCAAAGCTTTGAAAGGACTTTCACTCCTGATCATTAAGAAAGGCTTAGACATTACCCTGAGGAATCTTCGATATTTAGAAATCTGATAATGCATATGTGATGGAAATGTCAGCAGAAGATGGCTGCTTTTAGAACTATGAGAGATGGACAGAAGGGAATCCTGTTCATGAAGATATTTTATTTCAGATTGTTTGACCTATATTATTTAAATAGCATGTCAGGCTAAATCAGAAAGAAAGACAGTTTCCTTTTTTCCATTTAGGATTTTGTTTCGTGTTGTCTATAATAGCTGTAAACAGATCCTGCAGTTGCTGAGCTATATAGTGAGTAAATCATCTATTGGGGGGAAATTCTTCCTGTTCTCCTGATGACTCTGTCTCTTTTGGCTGCTCCCCCTGCCTCCTCACATTCCAGCCATGGCTCTGTTTATGTGCTTGTGTTTCACAGTACCAGTAACTCAGACTGGAAGGCATTTGTACCTCTGTCCCATATGCTAATGGACCATGCTATGAATGGCCCCTTCTGTGAGGACATGCTTGAGCTCTCAGAGCTGAGCAGCATTTTGTTGAAGGCATTGACATACAGGTACCCTGCTGCCAGCTTTATCCGGTAAATAACTATAGCATCATTTCTTTTCTGGGGGGCGTGTGGAGGTGAGGGTGGAGGGAGGAAATGACAGCATCTCCCCCACCATCACCCTGTCCCAGTCAAATGAGTGAATTCTATCAAAATCCTCCTCCCCTTCAGACTTCAATACTTGTCTAAAGCAGATGGCCCAATAAATAATACATCCTAGGAAACCTGATCAGTCACCTCTGGGATATGCTTGAGCTCCTGTCTCTCATCATATCATCACTAGATTAGCTCTGGGAATTCTTTTAATTTAATCCTTTTAACAGGTCATGTGTGCAAGAAGCAATGACTGGGAAATTAGATGCATTCGACTGGGTTACATTCTCAGTAGCCTGGAGCCAGCAGCTCCCTCTCTCACTGCTTTCAGAGACAGTTCGGGCACTGCTTTTGGGAGTTTTTGGGATCTGCCCTCTGCTGCTGACTCCTCACTGCCCAAGACTGAGGTGAAGGGGCCCAGGACTGACGTGGGTGAACATCGGGAGGCCAGAAAAGAGGGGTCAGGGGACAGCGTATCTGAACAGCACCATCACATGCAGCCAGAGCATTCTCAGAAGGGAGACTTTGTGCAGGGAGGCACTTGCTACCTTCACCAAGAATGGAAAATATATTTACTTTCGGATATAAGATGGAAATCTATAGATTCTGTCCTCTTTGTCTTTAGTAACTCACACATTCAAATTACTGGATTTTAGCAGGTGCTAAGAGACATCCCACAGGATTTATTCTCACACTCACCCAACCTTACTCCAGGAAATCGGGAAGAAATACCAAGTACCAGTGATAACTCCTTTTTACAGCTACGCTCAAAGTGACAGGGCTTCCTGTCCTCCTCCCCTCCTTCCCCTGCTACTGACCAAGCTCCATGCAACTGGCAAAATTGACATGGGTGCAGTCCTGGCTTGGCTGTTCAGATCATTTGCAAGCTGAATGTCATCTTCCCAACCTCCATTGTGCTGGAAAACATGTTTACAGCACGGATCTGTGAACAAATTCACCAAAATGACCCCAACTGAAGAAAAGCCACCAACTTCTTCAAAGCAAAGCGAGCAAAGAAAAACCTCCATTTGCTATTAAGCTGGAGCTTCCCAAGGCCTTGGTGGACAAAGCTGCAGCCCAGTTTTAACTGCATAGTTCAGTCAGCAGCAAACTGTGATGCAGAGGATGGTGAAATGGAACTCTCCTGAATGAGTTCCTTGACAAGAAAAATTGCACAGCAGACCCCTACCCTGGCATTGCACTCCAGATACGTAGCCTATGCTTCTAGCACAGGAACCCAAAACATCTCCCACCTCTTGACTTCCCCTGCCACTCATTTCATCTGTCCTGGTTCCTCCTGGGCAACAGGGAGTGAATCCAGCTGAAGCCCTGGACGGGTTTGCACTACCTTCATTGCACATGACTTCAAGGATGGATGTGCAGGATGAAGCTGAGGGAGCAACTGTATCTGTTCGTATGGGGAAGAGAGGCAAGCACAAGGACTGCTTTCCATCACTCCATGCCTATGGAGCCACAGCCTGGTCCCTGCAGTCACACAGGCTGCAGCAGGCAGGCTCAAAGTCTCAATTCCAAACGGTTTGCAAACCATTCTTCTTCTCTACAAGAATGGGACCGGAAAAGAAAAGCTGGGCTTGAGTCCTTATCTGGAAATGTCTGCAGGGTGCAAATATTTGAAAGTAGCACTGCTAAACCAGAATGGCTTTTAAATCATAACAAATCATATCTTGCATTTCTGCAATGCCTTTCATCCTATTTTCTCTTCACAAACATAAACACATGAAGTTCAACAACACATCTGCCAAAGCATTGTGCTGTGTGGGAGCTTTCACATCCCAGTTTGGTAGATGAGCAGACATGTTGGGGTCAGTGGTGACCGCCCACCCCACATCAGACAGGATATATGCAGCAGCAGTTGGAACATGACCAAGATCTCAGCTCAAGTTGGGAGAACTCTTTGCCTGATAGCCCTGGGGATTTATTAGAGTCTGGGTCACAGATCCAGAAAATAAAATCTTGAAGACTGAAGGGGACAAAAGAAACTCAATTTTCCCAGCTATCTTTTTTGAGCTATTCTGTGTCTATCCAATGCATTGGCAATGTGGAGATGTCACCCCATTTAAGTTTCTGTCTCCTGCATGCCCGGTTGGTATCCTACTGGAAACCAATTATCAAGAGACACATTTACTGTGTAGCGAATCAGAATTTGTTATTATCACCACCCCATTAATTTCCACACACATCTGCTGGAGTACTTGTTTCTGCCTGTGTCTCACATTTATCTTCATCTAATCCACTTTTTACTGCCCTTGTCTTAGTGCCAGCAACTATCATGAGGCTCTGTAAACACTTGTTAGTTAACCATTTACGATTGCCAGCCCTTCAAACTCCATATTACACTTGTTGTTGGAGTTTAGAAAGTTTAAGATCTGTCATATCATGATTATTTTACGACATTATGAGTACAAGTAAGCACTCTGAGATGGTCCCAGCCCCCCAGGGGCAGGAGGGGAGAGGAAGTTTGGGATTTTCAAATAGGTTGAGTAACCGAGGAGCCCAGTTCCTCCAGAAAGCTGGTGGGGCTGAGCTGGCCTTAGTCTGTGCCAAGTTCTTCTAGAAAACCCAGCCTATATCCTTTGATAACCAAATAAGTCAAGAGGTTCTGCACATCCTAAGCCTTCTTCAGGTCCAACAGCAGCCAAACATGCCCCAGCAGATCCCACCCCACTGGCTGCTGCCACCCCTCTGATGCATCAGAAAGGTGGAGTGGTGATGGCTGGTGTGAAACCTCAGCCTCAGCAGCCTTTCATCTCTTATCTTTCAGCCACTGTCCAAGTAGGACACATCCCCAGTGAAGAGGGAATGTTGCTGAAAAGACAATGCATCTTGCTTGCGGAAATGCTTGCTTCCTGTCTGTGCCTACTGCCTACAGAATACCTCAGGTTAAAACGTTTTCTGCTGAATCAAAAATAATTTTTCCCATACTACTTGACAGCTTCTTCCTCCATCAAATGTAATTAGCTCCTGAATTAGCTCCCACTAATTAAAGGGCTGCAGCCAGGCTCAGCAGGAAGCCGGAGGAGTCCAGGTCTCAACAAAAAACTTTTCATTTCTGCTCAGCATTCAGGTAGCCAAAGGCCAGGAAGCCCATGGTGACTCCCTCCATGGCACTGCATTCCACTGACCCTCTTCTGTTTGGAGACAGAAGCAAAGCCTGGGCTCCATGAGCCGAGGAGACTGTGATGGTGCCAGGCAAGGGTGGGCAGCAGGAGTCAGCACACCCCAGGGCCTGTGGACATCATGGTGGCCTGTGCTCAGTGTGGTGGACATCATCAGATGTTACCCAAAGGATTCTTCTGGCCTAATTCTCTGTCTGTTGATCATAAGCTAAATAAAATACAGAAGACGTCCCTATATCATCTCCCAGCACCAAATGATTACCTTGTTGTGCTCTGATTCATTCTGTTTGGATTTACTGTGCCCAGTTGGAGTTAGATTTCTTTTTTTCTGCCTTTCTCTGAAATACATATCTAATAGTCATACATTGGCAGGATAGAAATATCCTCTAAACACCGTTTGGGCATCTGCACAAATCCTGGATGCAGGGATGTTCACTGCACTCATGGCCTCGTCAGCACATGCTTGCACTGCCTAGACCCACAGCACAGCCCAGCCTCTCTGTGGAGCAAGCAGGCACCAAAGAGGGGAATCATTGTGTTTTCATCCATACAGCCATCCACAGCAGTGCAAATAACAGGTGTGGGTCTGTCCAGATCCCATCTTCTCCAATTTTCCCTCTGTACCTGATCCCCTGTACCTTGGTCACTCCTGCCTACTCAGTCCTCTGTGACCCTGTATGGATTATGTGCAGTTGATCTTAAGAGAGTAGAAGTTTGTAAAGGACACGTGTTATCACTAACTGACACTGACAAGAGGCACCCCGTGTAGTGAATGGAGCCCACCTCCTCCCCTGTTCAGGCACTCCAACATCCTATTAACTTCAGCACTAGGAAATTACTTCTTGCTTCTAGGTTGAATTCATCTGACTTAAATTTCTACTCACTATATCTTGTTATCCCCTTGTCTGCAACTTTATACCACCTCACCCTTCCCTTTTCAGACAGATTTTTCTGTGTGTAAGAACCTAAGTCATTGCCCAGATGCTTCCTCAGTGAGAATGTCAGCCTGTCTACCTGAAGTCACACCTGGGAATGGCTGGTCTCCAGGCTGACTCACCCTGACTGTTCTCTTGTGGACTCTCCCCATTATTTCCTCATTCTTTGTGCAGCGTGGACACAATAACTGGGCATCTCACTCCAGAAGTGGTCTTGTGCATGCTGCATAGATGCATGGTAATGTAACTTCTGTGTAATGCCCCTCTTCTTGTGCAGCAGTGCCCTGGGAAGTCATGTCGAGGAGGTTGGCCTTCCTGAGACAGATTCTCATGTCTTACAGATACTCATATTTTCCAAGCTGCAATTGCCTCTATTTAATAAATAGTTAAACACGTTTGGGATGTTCATTATTAACCAGACATACTTTCTTAGTAACCTGTCATTACCACCGTAGTTTCGTCCACTAACTTTCCCACAGTGCATTTTATTTAACAGCACATGTTGATTGTAGCACTTAATGATTTAAATATTAAAAGAAATGTTGATGGTTAAAATTATTTAATGTTTTTCTTTTTCAACAGGTCTTCTTGACTGTAGCTAAATGTGGTCTCTTCCACTTCAAATCTGTTTCTGGTGGTGACTTTTACTATAATGCTGGCTGTAATAATGATGCTCCAGGCTCTTGTAGTGTAGAAGACAAGAACACTGTTGATTTGCCTACCAAAAGTAAATCCCAGGAGCTTATTTAGAAGCAATTTAACTTCTAAAGTTAAAGTTTAATTACTAAAGTATCTGAACATTTACCGGGTTAATTAGTTTGGATCAGCAAAATCTCATTCAGATGTAGTGGTTTCCTTATTTCTATTTAGATATGGATCTGTTTCAGCTTCAGTTGAGTCTGCTGTGAACCTCCATATCCAAGTCAGCAAAAATGCCTGCAGCCTTTTTTCTCTTCTCACTTGCCTTTTCTTTTTCACTTTCCAATTTTTGTCAGTGTTCATTACAAAATGGTACTCTGCTTCCCTCCAAATGCGTTTTTCTATCTGAAACTCATTGTACCTGATGAAAGTCCTCCCACTGATCTCAGAAGACCAACGTAGAGCTCATAATTTATGTATTGCCTCAGCTGTAAGCATCTCAGATATGTAAAGAATATAATCTCGTTCTATCATGTCTTTTTCTTTTTCTTTTTTTTTCAAACACTCCATACAAGCTGTTAATGGAGCAAATGACATGGAAACATAATCTGTATTCCTGCAGGTTTTGTGGCTGTGCTTGCTGCTTATTCCTTATCAGCCAAAGTGATTAAACCATGTTGGTGATACCATAATTGAGTTTAGTGGAAGTGATTTATCAAGTTGCCAACAGAGAATGAAAACTTTGGGAGGGGCTGGGGGGAACAAGCAGCAGGAGAATATGGGCTTTTCAGAAACAAGAACCTTGCTTTTATGCAAATGGTTGTGTTAATGAAAATCAAAGAGGAAAAAACCCATAGTCACAACAATTTTGCTTACAGAGCAGATAGCTTATCTAAGGAAAAAGTTTTTCAAAGGTCTTCTTGAACTGTCATGTGGGCTTCATTATCTCTCTGATAAAACCAAGTGTGTAGGATCTCTTCCTCACTCCTTGCTGCTAACTGATTAGAAATAAGTCTATAATTCTTCATTATGCAGAGAAAATGTCGAAGCATCCTGTACTTGAAAGCAGGAATAACAAATATAATTCTAGTGTTTCTTTCATGGAAAAAAAGTATTCTTTCTCAGGAGCCAAATCAAAATCTGAATGGGCTCAAAAGAAATGAGCTCACTGATTTCAACAGAGTTTGAGTCAGGCTTTTGTTTAGTTTATTTTCCTATTCTTGCTTTTATAAATTGTTGTCTAACATTTTCATCGTGGGAGCACTCAGAAGCCCTAAACTTGGGGTTCCTTCATGGTGAGCTTCAAATAAGCATCCATGAAGAGATCAGATTTTGTAGGTGAATGTGCACCTAGTATCTGTTGGAGCTTGTGAAATGGTAGAGCCTTCCAGCCATCTTCAGTAGCCTTGGGCCTCGTGGCTTCCTCTCTGCCAGGGTTAAGGAGAAAACTCATGTCTCAATCAAGGGCTGCTGCAGGGAACGTGACCTGCAGCACATCCTGGGGGCAACACAAGCCATCAGAGGGAGCTCCTGGCCAGATGTCCTGTACTGTGACCATTTGTTTGATGAAATGGCACCTCATTAGTTAATCAGTGAGCCAATGAATTTAAAATTCAGCTGGTATTTCAAAGTGTTGCTGAACGGCTTACGAGAAAGTGCTGAGACCTGGCAGCAATACTGCAGACTGAGTGCTCATGCAGTTTCTGGGCACTGCTGTTCTAGGGACGCTTCTTACCTTTGGAGCTCACCAACTTCCTCACCAAGCCCCAGATAAATTCATTATCACAGTAGGTTCGATTTTATTTGGCTGGGGAGTCATTGCTTTGGAGAATTTCTTCCTTTTAATTAATTCATTGTTTTGTTTTCCTCTCTAAAGTTAGAGGAACTGTGAAACAACCCTATCAAGGATTCCTAATTTTGATAAATTAATTGTCTCCCTGTAGAGTGATCGATTACAGGAGATGCTGGGAAATGCACTTGCTCATTCAGAAAGTCTCTAATTAATTAATTATGTCACTTGAGTTAAAAGTTAGTGAGCAGGACGAAGCAAGTGCCTTTGAAATAACTATTTTCAGCTCCCTTGTTTTTAAATAGGCAGTTAAAAATTTACCACTCCCTCCTTTTTACTTACTCATTTTATTTAAACTAAAGGGTTTATTCAACTTGAAGCTTAATAAAGTTTTAAAGTTTGTTAAACTGAAGTTGCTGGGGGAGGGGAACCTCAGTGTATCCCTTCCAGTTTGATGCCAGTGCCACTAAGAGAAGGCCAGAGCCTGGAGAAGGATTAGGAGAGCACCTGTAGGACAGCACAGCAAAATTCCTGCCACCCCAGTCACTAAATCAGCTTCATCAGGGAGCCCACCTTAAATGCCTCTGTGCCACCAGACAGCATGGGGAATACATGAGAGGAGTTAAAAGACGTGCATGTGGCTGCAGATCTATGATCTTACTGGATCATGGAGACATGGTGGGATGGCTCCAGTGACTGGAGTATGGAATGGAAGGATATGGGCTCTTTTGGAAGGACAGGAGGGGAGGAAAACAGGTGTTAGTGATCTATGTCAGTGATCAGCTGGAGTGCATGGAGCTCTGCCTGGCAATGAATGAGGAGCCGACCAATAGATTATGGGTTAGGATTAAAGGGAGGGCAGGGACAGGTGACATTATAATGATGGTCTGCTACAGGCCACCTGACCTGGAAGACCAAGCGGATGAGTCCCTCTATAGACAGGTAGGAGTGTCCTCATGTTCACAAGTCCTGGTCCTCATGAGGGCACCTCAACCACCCTGACATCTGTTGGAGGGACAAGACAGCGGGGTGTGAGCAATCCAGAAGGTTCCTGGAATGAACTGATAACTTCCTCCTCCAGGTGACAGAGGAGACATGAGGAGAGGTGTTATGCTGGACCTTGTTCTCACCAAGAAGGAGGCACTGGTGGGGAATGTGAATCCCAAGGACAGCCTGGGCTACAGTGACTGTGACATAGGGGAGCTCAAGATCCTCAAGGTGGTGAGGAGGTTACATGGCACACTCACTACTGTGGACTTCAGGAGTGAAGATTTTGGCACTTCAGGGATCTGCTTCATAAAGTACCATGGGATAAAGCACTGGAGGGAGGAGGAGCCCAAGAAGGCTGGTTGATATTCAAGGGTCACATCCATCAAACTCAGGAGTGATTCCTCCCAACAAAAAGGAAGTCAGGCAAAAATGCCAGGAGACCTGTGTGGATGAACAGCAAACTCCTGGTCAAACTCAAACACAAAAAGGAGGCCTACAGTGGATGGAAGAAATAACATGTAGCCTGTGAGGGATACAGAGAAATTGTTCAAGCAGTCAGGGACTAGGTTAGGAAAGTTAAAGCCTTGACAGAACTAAAGCTGGCCAGGGCCATCAAGAACAATAAGAAAAGCTTCTTTAGGCACATCAGTGAAAAAAGGGAAACTAGAGGAAGGACATGGGACAACTGGTTATCTGGGTCGTGGAGCAGAAGACTGAGGTACTTCACAGCTTTTTTGTCTTAGTCTTCACCGGCAAGTATTCCAGCCACACTGCTCAACTTGCAGAAGGCAAAGGCAGGGACACAGAGAATGAAGAACTGCTTGTTGTAGGAGAAGACCAGGTTCAAGAACATCTAAGGAACCTGAAGGTGCATAAGTCCAAGCGACCTGACAAGATACATCCAAGGGACCTGAGAGAACTGGCCAGGTAAGGAGCTAAACCACTATCCATCTTATTTGAGAAGTTGTGGCAGTCTGGTGAAGTTTCCACTAACTGGAAAAGGGGAAACGGAACACCAAATTTTAAAAATGGAAATAAGGAATACCTGGGGAAATACAAGCCAGTTAGTCTCACCTTGATACCTGGCAAGGTCATGGAGCAGAGTCTCCTGGAAACTATACTAGGGCACATGTAAAATAAGGAGGTGATTGGTGAGAGCCAACATGGAATCATTATAGGCAAATCATACATGACAAATTTGGTGGCTTGCTATGATGGGATCACAGCTTTGGGGTATAAGTGGAAAACAACTGACATCATCTACCTGGACTTGCAAAGCATCTGGCACTGTTCTACATGACATCCTTGTCTCTAAACTGGAGAGACATGGATGTGATGGATAGATGGCTGGGTAGATAAGAAATTGGCTGGGTGGTCACAATCAAAGAGTTGTAGTCAATGACTTGATGTCCAAGTGGAGACCAGTGACAAATGACAGGAGTCAATATTGGGACTGGAGCTGTTTAACATCTTTGTCATTGACATGGACAGTGGGATTGAGTGCACACTCAGCAAGTTTGGTGATGACAGCAAGGTCTATGGTGTGGTCAACACACTGGAGGGAAGGGATAGCATCCTGAGGGACCTGGACAGGGTTGAGAACTGTGAACCTCATGAAGTTCAATAAGGCCAGCTGCAAGACCCTGCATCTGTGTAAGAGTAACTCAACCACAAATACAGGCTGAGCAGAAAATGGATTGAGAGCAACCCTGAGGATAAAGACTTAGAAGTACTGGTGGATGAAAAGCTGGGCATGGCGTGACAATGTGCACTTGCAGCCCAAAAAAACAACTGTGTCCTGATACATCAAAAAACAATGTGACCAGCAGGTCAAGGGAGGTGATTCTGCCTCAGCTCCACTCTGGTGAGAATCCACCTGGAGTGCTGCATCTAGCTTTGGGAGCCCCAAAATAAGAAGGGCATGGACCTATTTAAATGAGTCCAGAGGAGGGTCACAAAGATGATTACAGGGCTGGAACACCCTTCCCGTGAAGAAAGACTGAGAGGTGGGGTTGTTTGGTGTAGAGGAGGTTACAGCCTTCCAGTACCTAAAGGAGACCTACAGGAAAAGTGGAGAGGGACTTCTCACAAAGGCATGTAGTAACNCCACCTGGAGTGCTGCATCTAGCTTTGGGAGCCCCAAAATAAGAAGGGCATGGACCTATTTAAATGAGTCCAGAGGAGGGTCACAAAGATGATTACAGGGCTGGAACACCCTTCCCGTGAAGAAAGACTGAGAGGTGGGGTTGTTTGGTGTAGAGGAGGTTACAGCCTTCCAGTACCTAAAGGAGACCTACAGGAAAAGTGGAGAGGGACTTCTCACAAAGGCATGTAGTAACAGGACAAGGGATGATGGCTTTAAACTGAAAAAAGGCAGGTTTAGATTAGATATAAGGAAGACATTCTTTACTGTGAGGGTGGTGAGACACAGGAACAGGTTGCCCAGAGAAACTGTGGATGCCCCATTCCTGGAAGTGCTCATGGTCAGGTTGGATGAGGCTTTGAGAAACCTGGTGTAGCGGAAGATGTCCCTGCCCATGGCCAGGAGTTGGAATTAAATGATCTTTAAGGTCCCTTCCAAAAAAGCCATTCTATGATTTTTCCATATGAAAGAGAATGCAATCAGCTTTTCTATTAAATAAAAAAATGAGGGTAAAGCTCCCATTTTTAAAACATGTCTATCAGCATCTCTTTATCTCCTCAGAACAACTGATGTTTTCTAAATATTCTATTTCCCATTATAAGGTGTGCATAGTTGCTCTTTTTCCTATCAAGGTATCTCTAAGTCAGGCCTCTAAAATTGCTGTGACAATATTTTGTGTCATAATTTCTTCTCTTGTTTTGCAGACAGAGGTGGCTTCCTTGCTTACAAGTCATTTCAGACGCCAAGCAGGACTCATTACCACGGGACCAGCATGGATCTTCCCATCTATCCTAGACCTTCCATAGGGCTATCTTGACATGCCTGCATCACAGTCCCTGTGCTTTCCCTTTCAGAAAAGCCCCTGGGATGTTCAGAGGCCCTGAGGGTGCAGTGCAGGAGGTACATATTGTCTGTCATAGTTAATGCTGCTTTCAGAGCCACTTGGCCATGTGAATCCGTGATGCAGCATTGAAGAGCACCTTGGGTAACTCTCCCTCAGCCCCTTGTGTATCCTGATTGTTTGCTCTCCAGCTCCCATGCCAAGAGGTAATGCCTCCTGGCCAGAATAGTAATGCAGCTATGTGGGTTCATTAAATGTGGGGTGAGGATGCCTCTGCATGTCCACTATCTGAGAGACTGTGTGATCCCACCTGATGAAAGATGATGAAAGAGACGCGGCAAACAGAGGAGCCCGAGCTCCTCTGTGGAGGAGGTGGAGATAAGAACAACTGGGAAGAGGTCTCCAAAACCCCAGTGGAAAAACAGGCATGAAGGAGTAGTCTCACAGCAAATTCAGCCAGATTCTGCAGCAGACTCATACACGGAATAAGGAGGAGACTGTGTCTACAGGATTGTGGTGGATGCCAAAAGTCTTTTCTGTTGGTTCTTGAATTACTGTTTCATGATTAAATCATCAACAGGCCTCAGGCAAGTTTAAGACTGTGATATGCAAAGGGATTCCATTGGAGAATGAGAACACCTTTCTCTAAAAAAGCAAATCCAGAAGAAGAGTATGGGATGTGAAGCCAAAAAGCTGTGAAGCTGAGTTTGTGGACTTCAGGCAGTAGAGACTGCTCCCCTCAGCTCCTTCCTCTTGAAACTTGTGACTTTCAGAGGTCATTACAAGAGTCCTACTCCCAAACCAGACCTAAATGCAAGTAAAGCATTGTCAGGGCTATAGTCCAGACTCTCCTACAAGCTCAGCATGAACTAGTATCAGTAATGCAACTGGAAGAAGCCTGTCGAGTCATTAAATCTAGTCTTTGGCAGTCACAGGCAACCATATAATGGAAGAATCCACACCCCTTCTTTGCTTTGCCACAGAACACTTCATTAATCCATGAGAAAGTTAAGGTCTTTGGTGCAGAAATAAAGTATGCAACAGCCACCTCAAAGGACCACAGAAAGGTCATAAGGTCCTAGGATGATGCTAGGGTAGAAAACATCAGCAGAAAAAGCCCATTGCATTGCACACTGTATTACCCTGGGAGGCAATTCATTGGTTCCTGATTTGATTCTTGTTTTCAAACTAGTGATCATCTCAGACCTGAGTCTGAGGACCAGAGAGATGATTTGTCACTCACGAGGTTGCTTGGTGCTACACAGAGGAGCTTTGCCTCTTGTCCACCTTCTCCCCTCCTATTGTAGCCAATTTCTGACCTCCAGAAGGAGAAGCACCAAGCATGGCATCTTGTCCAAGCCTTCCCTATTCCCCACAGATAAACTGAGCATTATGCAAAGGACCATCAGGAGCATGGAATTAACTCACCTTTATCCCACCCTGGCAGAAGTCACAATCAATGGAGCATTTTGCCTGGGCATCTGTGGCTGAGGGTCTGGTTGCATTTTTGTGCTTAAACTTGATTTCAAAGTTTAAATATTGAGCCACTGCTGATCATCTCACATTGAAACGTGAAAGCTCTGGGAAGTCATACATGTTAGCAAGGGACATGCTAGGTAGAATGCCTGTTGTCTGCAAAATTATTTTTTCAAGTAAACAGATCAAATCAGAGTTTAAGAAAATAAAAAATGAAAATCAGGACACCTTTAAAAGTTCCTCAGCTACACTGTTATTTTCCTGCATGATGTCATGTTCTTCTATTTTTGAGACAATAAACACTTTCACAGCAACAATTTTGATGTAACAAACATTTTGATTTCAGGAGACAGAGAGAGATGAAGCAGTAGCAGATGATCTCTTTAAAGTTAATAATAATCCTCTTTCCTGCAAAAACCCTTTGGTGACAAAAAGGCCCAGAACTGTCACTGAAGACTGTGGTTTGTTTTGAAGCCTTCAAACAAGACATAACTGAGTCTTTTGGCCTGTAGCTATCGCTGTGTTCCCCCTCCCCCCCCCCAAAGCTGTAAGAAAATAAAAAAGGCTCTTCCTTCTACTGTGGAATTCTGACCAGAACACAGTCTTAAGCACCACATCAGTGCAGTTCCCACAGAAGACAAGGTCAGAGTTTGACCCTTCACTTTATTTTTAAACACAGTTTTTTGCATTTAAACATGTGACGACTAGTAGTCCAAGGGGGAAAAAAATAAAAAGGTCCAGATGCTTGATGAAATGTCAGCAACAAATCAGATGATTCTGCTTCCGGTTGATACTTTTATTGTCCTTATTGTAGTGGTAGGCCACCATAGTTTACTTTCAGAGGATCAAGCATATACCAGTAGATATAATATTTTCATTAGGATGAAATAAATGTCTAAGAAAATGCAGAATTGAAATAAAAGAAAAATGGAAACACCAGATCATAAATTAGGGCAAATTTTTTTATCTGCCTCTAGTCGAGAGAATACAGAGGACAAATCAGGGAGAACTGAAGGATGCTACGTGCAGTTCTGAAGGTGGGCAAGAGAAGGCTTCCTATTGAAGTGCCTTGAAAGAAAAGGAGACTTTGGAAAGAAAAGCTTTTTAAACACCAAAAGATAAAGCACAGCAATCAGGCTTAGTGAGTTAGTCTTTGAAATGTGGTACCAACTTCTAAGTCAGCAAAACATGTACATATTTAAGTACAACAGCATAATGTTCTCCTGACTTCTGAAAAGTTACTTTCGTGAATGAGACTGAGTGCCTCTATTAACAAAATTCCTTTTTCTGCAGCCTGCATGTCCAAAAATAAACCAGTAAAGCAGAAAATCCTCTTGTTAAGAGAAACTGAGAGGACTGCCTTATCTGCCTGTTTAAAATCTTTCCCAAAGCTGGATGCATCCACTTGCTTACACATGCTAGCGCACATCTAATCGCTGCAGGTAACAACCCAGCTGCAGTATGTAATTCAGGCACTTTTATAGCCCAGACTGAGTAAATGAGGTTGAACATGAAAGCACCCTCCCACCACTGCTTTCAGTCTGCTGCTGGGAGGATATTTTAGCACTAAAATGGTGGAGCCCAGTTAGAGGAGCCAGGGGAGGGCAGATGCAGTGCTCGCTTTCTTGCTCAGCAGGTGAGTATCTAGCAACCAAACAGGAGACATTTAAAAACACACCCATTCAGGTACACACTTATTTGTGTATTGGAGATAAAAGGAGAAAGTGTGGTTTCATTTCCATCTTGCAAGAGATGGTGGCAGACAAGCTGGAGAACAAGAGGACTGCTGCCATGAGGATGAAGGGTATTTTCCAAAGGTGCTGCAATACAGCCAGCAGAAAGGAAATCACAATGGACTGTGTAAGAGGAGCTGGACACATATATTGTAACAAAAGTATGTTACCACATAAATACAATTTCTGAGGGACTTCCCCCTACTTCAGCAGGGACCTTTGCCAGCAGCCCTCTGTGCTGCATAGGCGGTGGCAAAGAGTGGCATTTCCTTTAGCCACCACAGCCGATGGGACAAGCTTGGCTGGCTTCTCTTCCGGTGAGACTTCTCAAGGAAAAACTTACACAATTCCAAGGGAGCAAGACAAGGAGTCTGATTCTCTATCACAAAAAAACCCCAAAACAAAACTCCAAAAAACCCCCAAACAAACAAACAAAACTTGGTTCTGCTCTCACTAAGGAAGCCTGAATAAGGGAGAGACAGAATATTTACCTATTAAAAATAAATGGTTCAGACATGAATTTTTGAAGCTGGCACCATATGGCTGGAAAATTTCTCAGGGAAAACAAAATAAATCCTCCCGAGACTGAATTTCCTTTTGATAGGGACTTGAGCAAGGGTTTACTCGCTGGGGGCCTTTAAAGACTCCTTGTTAAAGCAGAAGCCTGGCTGCTCACCTGTGGTAATGACACATGGCTCTTCCTTTCATCTGCGGCTTCTGTTGCTTTTGAGTGGTTGGGTTTATAGCTCTTCCAGGACTATAAAAAAACATGACTTGTCGGTTCTCTCCTTGTACACTGCTCTTTCAAGCAACGACTAGACAGCATGCAAACCACATGCTAAATAATAGTTAAATGCATGTCATCTTAAGCACCCCTGTTGTTAGGAGGCAGCTCTGTGCCAGGGTGGTATCCCTGAGGTTCTTTGGGAGGAAAGAGGGAAGGAAATGCTGCAGGTATTGTGCTGATGGCACTGCTAGGACAGGAAGGGCGCAGCCCCCATACCTGCACTCCCCAAACCTACAACTTCTGCCCGAGTTTCCTGTCTGGAAGACCTATTGCCTGACTTCAGACTCCAGTCCAAGACAGAAACAAACATACTGGACAGACTGGGAGAGGGTGAGGGAGCAGAGTCAGGCCAGGCTAATAATGAGCTTGAAAATGAAATTCCCAGTATGAATACATACATACTGAATGAGGGTACGGTAAAACACAGGCAGGTCAGGAAGGCTGCACCCTGGGATTCAGGATCAGACAAGGGAGAGCCTCGACCTTCTCTTTTACCTGCCCATGGGGGATCAGACTGTGTGGAGGGTCCTTTTTACTCCATCCTTTGGCTGTGTCTTGGATGTGGAGGGCTGAGCAAGATGCATCAAAGGAGCTGAGGAACAAAAATTCAGACTTGTATGGGGCTTTGGCTCAGGTGTCCCACTGATGTTTTAGCAGCTCCACTTTGAGATGAGGACTGAAGAGGGCAGGCACCTGGGACACAAGGGATGAGACCTGCTGAGGATAGCTGGGTTCTGCTGCTTGCTCCTTGCAAAGAACAGATTAACAGCATATGACAGATGGGTCATGTTTGTTTTCTATCTGTCGTTTATTGCTTGCATCATGAAGTGTCAGGGTCCTGCTCAGGCAAAGGGACGGCAGAACAACAGAGGCAAAAACAACTCTGGGAGAAGGCTGTAGGACTTGGCTGGGACCAGCCCCAGAGAAGAGGCTATGGCTCCTGTGTGTCAATGATGCACGGGGTAAGGGGGTGACGGAGCACTCCAGCAGCTGTGACACAGCTGATGTGGGCCTGACAGGTGATGGAGAGACCAGCTATCCTGCAGCAGCTGCTTCAGCCTCTGGAAGGGATGTACCCATCCCAAGCCCTGCTCCTTGGCATTCTGACTGTCACACCTTGGGAGGCTCATGGAGCTGAGAGCAAGAGAGTGATTTTTCAGACAGTGAAGCCTGGAATGAAGGAGTGCAGTATGAAGATCGCTGGCCACATGATGTGGTTATGCCCCATCTTTAAAAAGCAAAGATAGATGAGAGGCCTTAGCCCAGGTCAAACTACCTTAACATAGTCTCTCCAGAATGGTAATTAATCAGTAATTGGCACAAACACACGTAAAAATAATAATTAAAAAAAAAATTGAGGAGGAGAGAGATGAGAGTACTTCAGATCTAGCCCTGTTTTATGTTCCCCCTCCCATGACTTGCAGCCATGCCACATCTGTCGCTGCCCTGAACCCCATACAAGAGCCCCTCCACGCAGACCACACTCACCAGCCTTTGTTTTGTGCACAAGATTGCATCTTTTGGCTGCTTTCCCTGTTCCCAGCCTGCTACTTCTTTTTAAGGCAGTTTCTGAAAGGAGGGTGCATCCCCCAGGATGGCCGACACATTCTCAGGAGCCCCAGGGAATTGATGTGACTGGACTGCATGGCTGGAGAGCTGAGTCCTGGGAGTACAGGCACAACCCCATGACACACAAGAATATGCAGGGAGTTGTGGGGCCTGGATATTATTCTTTCGTTTAGTAATTTTCTGTATAATATACAAAGCTGTATATACAGCTCAAAGGCTGTCACAAGCATGGACATGTCCTGTCATGTGATGCTTAGGTCTCTTCTGCTGCCCCAAAGCCTGATCTTGCTGTTATTTCCAGCAATGGGACAACAGTGCCTTTTGTCTGGGTTTGCTTTGGGCAGCTGGGCCTCCAAAATATGAATGCATACATTTTCCCCCCTTCCTTCTGCTTTTCCTTTTCAACAGGCTCAGCTGAAGTGCTGGGATTATCACAAGCTATTAGTCAAGTACCTGAATGTACTGGGCTATGCAGAAAGATCATTGCTTAATTTTCTGTTTGCTTTTTGTCTTCTGCAAGCCCTCTCTCACAGCAGTCAGACGCAAAACTCCTACCCATGCACGAAATTTTCAATATGGATGCCTAGCAAGTGAGAAGTTAGATTAGAAACCCTTCTTCACTGCTGCATCTGGTAAACATTATCAACCAGGGGTCTGCGAGCTTTGATTCAGGTCAGCTGGCATCAAAGGAGACTTGAGAGTATTTGCTTTCAATTCCAAGGGTGAACAAAATAATCTGTTCTAAAGCTCAGGCGTCCGCCTGCCCTTCATCAGGGGTCAGCTCGCGCAGGGGGAACGGGAGGGAGGAGAAATGGTGTGCTGAGCAAAAGCCTCTGCTTTGTTCTGCTCTATTAGGGCTGGCGTCAGCAGACCTCTGAAAGAGGGAGGTAACTGTGCTACCACTTGTTCAAATATTTTGAATAATAAGGTGCTAGTTTAATAAATGTCCTGGAGGAAGAAGATCTGCCCTAGTTCAGCATTTTCTCTCTTGAGCTTGGAGTAGCTGCAACCAGTTGTTAGTGATCTGACAGCGAGGGTAAGGGGGGGATGTGGATCAAGATTTAGCTTTTGTAAGAGGTCTCTTTTCACTTTGCTTTTGGACATGACAATTACTACTACAAGTTCTCCCTCAGCTGATTCCTCCTTAAATCCAGAGTGGTGATGTGCAAAGCTAGAAAAATATTGAAATAGAAAAATATATTGAAGCTCAGCCTCCACCTTGCCCTAGCCATTTACTTTCTTGATTGGGCAAAGTCTACATCTGTCAATACTAAATTTTCAGCACCTTTGGGTACTCTTTCAGTCATTTCCCTACACTTAAATTTTAACTTGTGCAAAAGAGAGTAAGAAGATATGTCTTGAGGGGATAGCGGATGGTGACTCCAGTGATTCAGATTTGCTTCCTCAGTGTTCTTCTGTCTCATCTGCGGAGACCAAGGCCACCACATCTCCTGCCCTTTCAGAGGTGCCAGAAAGAATACCGATCAGAGAAATGGTCATAACCCATTGCGATCCATGCAGCTGTCAAGAGTAAAAAAGAAAAAAATAATTATTACTACTGCTGATACTACTACTATTATTATTGCAATTGCCTTGTGTTTGCTCTTTTTTCTCTAGCCAAATGACTACTGAAACAAAATGAAGCAGTTTCAACAAGAAGCGTGAGATTAGCCCAGGGAGCCAGAGGGAGAGAAGAGGAAGCTAATCCCTATCTACCACATCCTGCACTAATGCTGGCACTTTCTGAGGGAAGGGAACCCTCTTCTTCCTCCCAATGTACTTTTTGAGAAAGACTTAGGAGACACATTTCATTCAATGCATCCCCTTCAGGCATTGCCAAGGGACCCTGAGCTGGGATACTGAGTATGCAACAAGGTACTGCCCCAACACCAAACACAAACCCTCCTCAGAGTAACCATGGGAAGAAGTAGTCACCTACTCCTGGAAGACTAAAATCCATCTCCATGCAGTTAGATATTTTAGAGGCTCACAAGATTTCCTTGGGCTTTCTAAATGTCACCCTAAATGCTGTGACCAAAGAGGACCATCATTTAAAAATATGTTTTTAGCATGTTGCATGAGTGGTCATCATGCATGTCCTTCATGCCTCCTGCTGGAAGTGCACTTCCTGATTTCCATGCTGAGAATGAATTTGTTGTTTATTGAGGTTATATAATCAAATAAAGTCAGTCTCTTTTCAAATCTAAAAAAAAATGTTCCTCAGCTTAATTTGGCCCTATGAGCAGGTTGTGATCTTTCGTAAGCTTTTGTGAGCACAATTAACCAAAATACATCACTGCAGCTACTGGCAAACTTATTACTGCTGCTTTCTCTGCTGTGCATAACTGCTGACTCGGGCTTGAAAACGTCCTGGCCAGAACAGCTGAAGCCCTCACCCTAGCCTGCCCATTCACACCACCTCCACAGCCAACAAAAAGAAATGCTTTTTGAGCTCTTTTTACTTTTTCTCCCTTGCTGCTGCTCTGATCTGGTGGCATAGCCCCACCTCGGGGACAGGGGAGCTCTGTCCCCTAGCACCACTGCAGAATTCACTGCTTCATCAGATCACAGCCTACTTGATAATTCAGTTAAATCACACTAAAAAATGTTCTGGCTGAGGTGAAGGGGTCAGGAATAAACAATATATCTTGCTTCAAAGTATTATTTCTACTAAAATGCAGCACATTTCGGGATACAATAATCTGATAATCAGCCTTTTGTCACTGACCTAGCAAGTGTGTGAAATGGTCAGATATGTGCCAGGGCTGAAAATTTATGGCATTCCAATACCCTGCCAACTGCTTTACCCATGCACCTGCTCTACCATTCATTCCCCCTCTAGGCACCTTCCCCATTGCTGTCTCCTATAGCTGGAGAGCCCTTTGGCAAATCCAGCCTCATCAAACCTGCCTTAGACTCTGCTTCTGTTGGGCTGCCTGTTACCCTGCACATTAACAGCCCTGCAGCAGGTACAGCACAGCTTCACCGTGTTGTGCCAGGGCAACTCTTCCACCCTTAGCTCACCCTGCCTTTCCCCTCCTCTGTTGCCTGTGGATCCATGTATCCCTCTGGCCATTGGTGTCAAGGAGTTGGAAAGATGAACATGCAGCAAACTAAAGCTTGTCTTTTCTTTTTTAAAATTATATCACAGGGATTTGGTTTGGTTTTATTAGTGATTTACTCTGTCTTTGTTGTGATTTACTATGTGTCATCACAATGCTACAAGCTTTTTGTGGGTGGTAGCTGTATCAGCTTGGAGTTTTTTGCATCCATGTAGCCTTCTCTACTACACGTGTGGAACTCAGGTCCCATCCATCTAACTGCATCCATGCCAGAGGGATGACCTGATTTAATCACTACAGATGGAGTTACAGCACTACCCAAACCAAGTAGATAAGCCCCTGTATACCACATGAGAATGCAGCAGGGTTCTCCCTGCTGAATGAGGGTGTTCAATGTAGTCTATTATTTTCTACCCCACAATAACCCATGAGTGATGCTCAGACAGTTATCATTTATCAGCACATGACCTAGTACTGGCCTATAGAAATCCCTAAGACAGCAATTTTCTTTCATACTAGTGGCTCTTTCCATTTTTCTTCCAACTTTGTCATCCTCCCTTCCTGGCCTGAAACCCTCAAGTTCTCTGAAATAGCAACTGCGTGCTGCAGGTTTACCTTGATTTCTATTGCACTAGTCTAAATATGATCCTACAGCTCTGAGCTGTGGTACAGTCACAGCCTTAGATACAGCTGGGCTGATCTCAAGGAGCAGGTTTCATTCTTATGCTAAGGATCTGAGAAGCTACAGGAGATAACCCTCTTTTGGACCCATCTGAAACAATAATCATCAGAGGGCACACCTCAGGGCGAGGATCTGTTAACATTTAATGTACCATTTTCACACATGACTCATTTCTTTTCTTGATGGAAAATATTTCTTTTACTGCTTGTTTTCTTCTGCTGGTTATCAAATAACATCTCCCTGGGTCTCTTTATTCAGGATGATAGGTACCCTCTCACATTCCCTGAGCTTGAGCCTGGGAATATATGGTATTGTAGAGTTGTGAAAGATTTTGTGATTTGCTTGCCCAGGAGAGGAGCTCTCTGGTTGTGGAGGAAAGCAGCAGTCTTATGAGTGGGTAGGGATGAGAAGTTCTAAGCAGATATGCTTGGTTTGACAACTCTTTCCTACGAGCATGCTCCACCTTAATTCCTGCACAGTCGCATTAGTGATGGGCATGGGGGTGAGTTGGGTGTGTGTTTAAGAATGACCATTCTGCGAGCCCTCCCATGGGGACATGGTGAACATCTGGGGCAGATGGGTGCTGAGGTTTCCATGCATGCTCTAGGAGTGGATGCCACAGCCTTCCCAGCATTAAAGCATAATAGAGGAGATGCAGAGGTCTTTGAGAATACTGGCTGGTACCAGAAGTTACAGAAAATAATCTCTCCTAATATGGGAAGCCTTTGATTTGATTTGATTTTATTATTAAGTGACTTTCCAGCATGGGCACACATATTTGAAGGGGGCGGGAGGGGAAGGGAAACACTTGCAGGTTTTAGATGGCAGGGATCCATGGCTTGCTCCAGCTGATGTGTGGGAGACACTACATGAAAATGAACATGTGGTCTTCCTCTCAGCTCCACTGACAGGAACAGCAACAGCCGGATGTGAAAGAACAGGGAGCTGGTTTGACCCTTCTGTTTTACCCAGCTGGATGCCAGGGGAAAGTCTTCAGGGTGAGGGGTGGGGAAACAGTGTTTAGCCTGCACCAGAACAGGCAGGAAGATACCTGGTGGCTGGAGCCCTTGTCACCATTACTTCATCACACAGTCCACACAGGTTAGTGGGCAAATGTTCTCATTCCACAAGGATGTCGTCTGGTCCTCAGTCCTCCCCCTAATTAGTCACAAACACAACAGTGCTACATGGCAGAGGTGGGTTTTTTTTTCATTAGAGAGGAACCCTAAATAGGTCTCACAAATGCACTAGCAACACATGACTCTATTAATCATTCATTGTGCTGTGACTAGTGATGGCACTAGGAAAAGAGTCAAAAGGAACACAGGCCTTAAGAAGTGAGTCACTATAGCTAGAATAAAGGATAGAGATTGTCAATATTTCAGCACTGGAGTGAGCTGGTTATCTCTTGAATAGCCCAGTTTAGGGATAAGATTAAAATTGAGGTTACAGTAACATTAATGTTTTGAAATGGGACAAAGCCTAAAGCTCCCATTAGCATTGGACTGCCAAAGCAATGTGTAACCTGGAAAAAAAATTATCCCCTGACAATGTTTTTCCCTGGGCTGTAAAAGAGCTGAGGTGATAGTCTGGGGTAGGGTTAGGACTGGGACAGGAAAAGGGAGAAAGTTGGGACAGGAGTTCCAGTTGGCATGGGGTTGCCAAGGGGCTTCCAAAATAAGGAAGAGGCAGAAAAAATGGTTTTTCCCTACAACTTTTTCATTTAAATGATGGCCCAGGGCTCATAACACACTTAGTGTTAGGATTAAGGTAGGGGTTACCTGAAAGATTCTTCCACTGACATCTTCAAGACCATGGCAGGTTATCCCTAGCTCCAGTTAACTCAAGGTCAGGCTTTTGCTTTAGGAAGGAGAGAAACCCTGAAGCTTCAGTAGATGTTGCATTTCCCACATGCTGCCAAAAGAAGCAGCAGTCTGCTAGAAGGTTTGACAACTCCTTGATATGGGCTTTGGATCCTCAACAAAGGGTTCATGCCCTGCACAGTCTTAAAGTTGAGTTAAGTGTTGGGAAAGGGCCAAAGCTTAAAGTACCAGTTAGAATGGCACTGGTGAGAGACCTCTGCAGGAAAGTGCAGGCCACAGAATGATTTTTCCTCTGATTGCTTTTCCATCTGGACCATTGCTGTGTGCCGACTAAGGATCAACTGTCCTCAGGCTTTAGGGCTAAGGACAGAAGAGGGATAAAACCTAGCGCTCCAGCTGGCATGGATCTGCAAAAGGTTGGAATGAACAGTAGAAAACTTCAACCCCTGTTACATTTTTCATCTCAGCCATGGCTGAGTGTTCTTACCTATGAAGCAGCCCACACCTTGGCTTCAGGTTACAGCGAGGGCACTTACAGGTCCTATAGCTCCAGCTGGCATGGGGTTGTTAATGCATTGCCAAAGGAAAAGGAGAGGCTGCAAAGAGCTTTCTCTCCTCACAAGTTCTTTATCTCAGCCATGGCTTAGTCCCTTTGGCAAACGCCCAGCTCACACACAGGGTTTAGGGTTAGGTTCAGGAGAATGTCAGAGCCTAAAGCTGCATCCGATGTGAAGCTGCCAAGAAGCTCAGAGAGAATGACAGGATTCATTAGGATTTTGACTCTGTGTGGCTTGTGATAGTCCAGCTAAAGCCAGTGTTTAGGGTTAGGACAGGGAAAATCCTTGACTCATGTTGTGGCTGACAAGGGAGGCTGTAAAAATATTTCTCCCCTGATAGTTTTTTGATTTCTGCTATAGCTTGTGATCCTGGGAAAAGGGTTTAGCCCATGCCTAGCGTTAGGGTTTGGGTTGGGAAGGGAACAAAGTTTAGACCTTCCATCAGCCTGGGGCTGCCAAAGGAAAGGACAAGCTGCACAAAGACTTCTCTCAGAACCTCTTCATCTGGGCCCATGGCTTAGGGTCCTTGATTAAGCCTCACTCAAGTCCATTTGTCAAGGATGTTAGTAGATTTTCTTCTGAGTAAGTAGGAATTGGGTCATGCCCATTAGTTGTATTTTCCTCCTCAGTGTTCAAATCAAATCTTATTTTAGATGTTATGTCCAAGTCCTTTGAAATAAAACTCCCTCCCAAATCTCACAAACTTGACCGTACCCGATGATTGCTCACAGTGTTCAAAAGAATGAAAATATCATTGGTGTGAGGTAAACACCATGAATAACTCCATGGGACTGACTTTTCTCCATTGTGCAAGCCAGAGCATATGAGCTACAGACACATCCATCATTTTCTTGAGGTGGATAGAAGTCTATCAGAACTTGCACATAAGCAGATTCAGGTCTAAACTTCATACTGCCAAGCCTGTTAACCTTTCCACTTCAGTTGCACCAAGTAATTCCCTAGAAGGATATGGCTATTCAGCACTGTAGTGCCACAACAATAGGACTCTTCAGGGGGCAGTCACATCTGGAAGAGGTTCAGCCAAACAGGTCACAGTTTGTTTGCTCGGGTAGGTCAAGAAAATTTCCAGCCTTCAGTTTTTTGCTTAACAGAATCAGAAGGAGTGTTCATTACCCCTAAAACCTGACAATACCTACTAAATGTGCTCTTCAATCAGGGAGTGGGAGGAAGAAAAGTAATGGTATACTCTTCCAACCTGACTGCTAAGAAGGTGATGAGGAGGGGAAAGGCTCACTTGGAGGCACTGCAATTTGAGCACAGTGAGAAATCAAAAAAAAACAGCACTTGAACCTAAACAAACTCTTGGCAGAAAAGTTTGGATTAAGGAGAAATGGGTGAATAATAGGGTGACATTGTGAAGAAAGGTGTCTGTGAGTAAAGAGAAGGCTGAGTTCCTGTTAGTGGGAAAGGGTAGTTATCACAGCAGGCACGAGATACAGGAGATTCTTCAGAGCTACTTATTATCTACATCTGCAGTAGAAAAGCAGCCAAGGAACAAGATTTTCAAGCCAAATGTTAATAGGTCAGGAGCATGAGTGGCCTAGCGGGATAAGAAAGGACATTCATGTACTGGAACTCATTCCTGGCGCTTCATCTGAGACAGGACGGAGGCAGAAACAGACTTGACATCTCACATAGGTTTGCAGGTATTGAAGATACTAACAAATAGCTGTGCCTAGGGAATGGGAAAAAATGTGATTCATAGGAAACCTTGAAGAAAAATGTTCACCTCCTCTAGTGTTTCACAGATGGCAATCTCCAGGACACCACCACCTGTGCCTGCCACTGACACCTGGCACAATGTGGATCACTGATGGTGCAAGAGTTGCAGGTGGCCTTGCGTGACCAGCCAACCTGTGCCCAGACAACTGCATCCAGGGAGCAATGAGACCCAGGCTCAGCCTGCTGTGCTGCCCAGCAAAACTGCTATCATGGATAAAGCCAAAGTGCTGCAGGTAAATCCCAGCAGCTGTACCCATCTTTGAAGGTAAGAGAGTGCCTTGTAGGGATTTGTACCATTATTTGATATTCCCTGGTTTGTCACCCTGAGATTGGTGCTCTGGAAAGATGTTTGGGTGGGCTGGGGCTGGCAGGGGCAGGTGGGCACAGAAATTGTCTTGTAGTTACTTTTTTATTGAAAATACAGTTTAGCACTCAGTGAGCTATACCAGGAGGTCCCATTATATGCCTGCACCCATAGGTAGTTAAATGGTTTATTGGATCAGGGCCACAAGGAAAACCTTTGCTGAGATGAAAGAAGAGAAGGGCAAAAAATACAAGATTAACACAATGCACCTGGCACTATTTCAAGGACCTGTTTTGGAGCCACAAGGATCCCAGCCCTTCCCAAAAGTGCACAGGGCACAACCTGTTTCTCAGCCACGTTTCAGGTCTGTAAGTGCCAGAGCAGGTGTCAGTTTTTAGAAGCACAGATGCAAAGCTAACATGAACTGAAAGCAAGTTGTTTATGCCCTCGCACAAAAACATGACATTCAAACCCTATTCAGAATTAGCTCTGCAAAATCAAGCAAAATTAATAGCTAATATCAAAGTTGGCCTCACTTCAGGAAAATTTCTGTTGCCTTGGTAAACACAGCTAAGTCTCCATTTTTCTCCTTCCTATTGGCAATGTACTTCACTTGCTAAATAAAGATATATAAACAATCCCTCCTTGTACAATAATTTTTATGCTTTCCCCATTAGTCTGTTTCACTTAGCTGCCCCTACTCCGTGTCGTACAGGGCAAAGTAGTATTCAGAGTAGGCATTAAAAATGTTAGGGGCTTTGGTCAAGACACTAACCAAAAAAGCAAAAGTTTCTGAATGTAAATGTAGGGTAAGAGAAAGCCCTTCTTTCAATCTTACCTGTCTATGAGGCAATGTCCTACTATTGTTTCCCTTACAAAAATCTCATTTTTCTTCACAGAACTAATAGCACAAATTTACTCCAGCATAAAATCTAGTATTCAGAATCTATCAAATATTTTTCCATGCACAAAATATTCACTTTTCTATTCCATATCCTAAAATCTTTGTTGCTCAAACCCCGTTAATTATTTCTGCAACATAAACACCTTATGATTAAACTGCTTTTATTTTTCCCTTCCCATGGAACTCCCTATAACTAATTTCCATTCATTGCCCACCCCCAGAGGAGGGCAGGAACATCTGCTCAAGCAGAACTGGAAACTGATAGCTTTTTCTATCCAGTCATTTTAGCCTTTATAGCAATGAGCAGAAATTCATATTCAGCAGACTACCACTGATTTTAACATGTCTTTGGATTGAGGACAATTCTAGAAGCAGTTACTGAAAAATACACCTCCCGGGTAGTTATCTGGAGCAACCTGCCAGTTTCTCCAGCAACGCAACACCCAACAATGGCATGTAATGGAGAAGCAAACCTCTCTCCACACCTCCAGCTGCAAAGAGCAGCACTGCTGCACCCAGCCTGAATTTTTGCCATCCTAAAAATCCTTAAAATGCTAGAGCAGCATCAGCTTTGAATGCAGATCTCCTCATGCAATCCAGCTTTAATATAGTAATTTCCCACGTGTCAATCCAAGCCCAGCCTTTTTCTAAAGATCATCCTTAGATGAGGAGAAAGCCCTGTGAAACACATTGTTATGCTGGTGGTGTAGGCTGCTCCCTATTAAAATAAAATGGGGGATGATGACGAGAGGGCACACACATTACTAGGTCAGGAGGGAAGAAAACTGCATGCTTACCAGTGGTGTCATCTGAACAGCAGCATGGCTTTGTAACTGATACATGGCATTTTAAGCACGCATGAGCCCATCTCAGTTGCTGCAGGGAAAAAGCAGCTCCCCTGGGACTTGGGAAGAAGGATTTACTTGCTTTCCTATGCCTCAGCTTACAAGTGTGTGGCATTAATTTGGTTCTGAATTACTCTGAAGACAGTGCATATTTGCTGCCTAATCTACTCAAATAAATAATTTGGTTAAATAAAAAAAAGCTGTTGTAGTTTCTATCCAAGAGCAAGCACTTCTCACTTCACCAGCTGCACAGGCAGACCTTTGTTCAATAATCCCTACGTGCTTTTTCCAGTGGTTAGCACAGAAGGACAGACTGCACCTGGCAGAGAGAGGATGGGTGTGTAGAGCATCCTACCAGCATGCCAGCCTGGTGGCTAACTGTGGTCTGGATGAGGGGCAGAAAAACTGTGCTAGTCTGTTTCAGCTGCCAGATTTTCCCTAATGCCACTGCCCCATCTGGACCAAGCTTTGGCCCCTTGTGAATGTACCCTGTTGTCAGTCATTAACCAGATGCTGCAGGGCTTGTAATTCAGCTCTATGCCTTGATCATGGTGAGAGAGGTAAAAGAGAAGAGTTGCATTCAAAGGGACACATTTTCAAAAAGCATTTTGTTTCACAGTACTACTCAATTACAAGAGATTGAAACAGATCTCATCAGGCTTCTGGAAAAGGAACCTCCCACAGATTTTAATGGCAACAGGTGTAGGCAAGGGTCGTTCACTCCACTGCTGCATGTTGTCCCCATGTGAGGGCAGCCTGTCCCAGTTCCTGCCTGGAGTGAGGTGGGAATCTAGTCCTGCAATAAGGCTGGGCACAGACTCTAATGGAAACTGTTTGTTCCACAGGCTGGGGCTGAGATGAGCACCTTCTTGGGTCTGAATCCAGGCCTGTGTATAGGAGACCTGATCCATGTGCTATACTCATGCCACTGTCCCCATGTTTCAGCAGAGAAGATGGAAAGATGAGAGGTCTGCCTGACTTTTGCATCATGTTCAGCTTCAAAAGATCATCAGAAAGACTTTTTTCTCCATCAGAAGGTAGAAAGAGCCTAGAAATCAGGCCCAATGATTGGATCCATCTGCGCTCATATTGCTGGAAATGATTTTGAATTACAAATGTACTAAGGGCACCTTGTGCTTGTACAGAAGCAGCACCATGCATGGAGTGATTCAAAAGGAAAAGCTCTGGTTTAACCTTCAAGCTGCACTCACTGCTTAATTAACCTCTCATTAGGATTCAAGTTCTCTCCCCACTCCCCTCCCCCCTTATTTTTTTTCACTGTAAATAAAAAGAAAACACATCTCAGCAAATATGATACTGAAGCCCAGCAGATTCAGAAAGTAAAAAACTTGCTATGAACAGGGGGTTAAAGAGGTAAGGGTTTATAAACTGTAAGTGAAGAGAGGCATGGAAGAGCAGCAGTATCACCAGTCAGTTTACTTCAGTCAGCTGAACAACCTCTGAGTTGTAAAAGTTCTGCATCATAAAAGTTCATGCTTGTGCTGAAAACAAAATTGCTAACTTTCTCTGCTGGCATGAAGGTTTCTTCAGATCAAATCAGAGGTGCTCAAGTGCAACTAAACTGGCAGTTTAATTCTGTTACTGTACAGCACCTGCTTTATGAACAGACAGCATCTACATCTGGAACTGCCAGTCCAAAACCTTTAATTTACTCAGAACTGAAATAATAAAATTTCATAAAGGATGGGAAGAAAAAAAAAAAGGGGGTGGTGGTTGTATAAGGATGCCACATGGCAATGCCTCCCATTACAAACACATATCTGCAAAATCATAATAAGAATGGCTCAGTCACAATGGTGACTTTACACAAAAGTAGAATGGCTCCAGAAATGAAACAGAAAAACATCTTTATTTTGGTCTTTTTCCGTCTCTTCTAGGTGTGTTAGACATGCAAACTACACATATTTGCTTTTTCAAATGAACACATGCAAGACAATGAAGGAATCTTGTCTGTGGCATGTGCTGGGTGCCTCCTTAACTAAAATTCCTGAGTCAAGCTTTCAGCTGAGCCAGAAGAGAAAACATGGTATCAAGCCCAGGTTCGCTAACGTTGCCTGGTGCCACCTCGTCAGATGCTTTGTGACACCAGAACCTTGGTGCTCGCTGTTCACCTCTCCTCTCAGCCACAGCAGGGATGATACCAAGCGCCAAGAGCTGCCTGCTTGGGTGGAAAGCCCTGGAAGACGTGGGCGGCTGCTGGCAGAGACAGTTCCTCTGTTCTTGCCATGACTCCAGTACAGAAACTCAGGGTATGCAGAACGAGACGTGCTTTTGCAGCACTGTGAGAGGGGGCTGTTTAACTACAGCATTGGTTAAAGGTTTAAAGACTCCACAGCAGGATGAGAGAGAGAGAGACTGGGGCTGACTGTGCAGCCGAGAGAGGAGCTGGAGTCATGGAAGAGAGGGAGCAAGATCCCAGACTTCCCAAAGCATCTCAGACCCCAGAGTAAAGAAAGAAAAGACAACCACCAAAAGAAAATTGATAAGACCACGTCAGCAATTTCATTTTGAGTGCTTGCCAAGTAATAAAAAAGTGCCGTTTTTAGAAACCCTTCCCAAGTGACTGGTTAATACTTCAATAAACAGCTCTGCCTTCGTGAGGTCAGCCCCCAGCTGTGCACAGAGCAGCTCCACTCACAGCTATGAGAAAGCCCCAAACTTTTAGCAAATACCCTCTCAAAAGGGATGTTCTCCCTTGCTTCCTTCTCCAAAAGCTGTTCCAAGGCTCTCCAGAGTCATCATATGGACACATATAACCAGCCAGTTAAGAGATACCAACCTGATTACACTTGTTTATACTTCCAAAATGTGCTCACAGAATGACTTAATTTCTGTTATTAGCACTTGATATGATGGACTGGTTTTCTTGACACAACTGCAGCTCCACTAAGCAGTCAGGCAATCCCCCAAAGAGCAATTATGAGACATTCCTGCAGTCCCATGTGGGAAGGCTGGGTCTCACGTCCAGACAGATACTGGTGACCAAAAGATGTACGGTGCTTGTAATGACACAAGTACTGTGTAGCATCCTTGACCAGCCAGGTCCCAAAATTGTTAGTGTTTATCTGTTCACCAATCAATTGCATTAGCTTTCTTACTGCTGACTGATGGGATGATCAAGTTCTAAAAGGCTCTACCGCTGTGCTGTACATCTTAAATTATACATACATTGCTCTGCCATAGGAGAAAAGCAATCAAAGTGATTTATTTCTGGGTGAACAGAAAGCTTCCCCTTTGTCTCAGAACAGTAATTACTGTGGGCCACAGTCCAATGCTAGCTTTAGCCACAGCAGAAGTTACTAGAACAGAGATTATTTGTGGTGTAAGGTATTTCTCAGCAGGTATCAAGATGTTGGTTTTTAGCCCTAAAGCCTCAAAGTTAAATACCACATCTTTAATTATTTCAATTTACCTTTAATCAAAGGATGTGAAACTGCAGTGCCACCCTTTCTCTTTGCTGATAGCTGCTCCCACAGATAAGCACAAAAGCAATTAATTGCTGCACAGGTTAGCAGAGAAATAGCTATGCAGGTATCTGTGAAGATGCTAAAAATGTCAGGAGAAAAGCAAGAGAAATGTCAATGTTATTAAAATAAACATCTACTTAATGCAGCATTTACCTAAATGTTTGCCAGAAACAGTAAATAAGGAATTTAAATCCTGATGCAGCACAATTATATACTGAGGCTCGAAGGGTAAACTCCACCCCTGCACTGAAAGGCGGCCCAAGATGAAAATCTCATTCCAAGCCTTGATATCATCTGTGCTAGCCCTCTGCACAAAAGTGGATGTTATCCAACATACAGTGACTTTGTAAACAACCCACTTCCTTTTTACCAATACTGAGTTTAGTTTTCTAATGTTTCCTTTCACATCCACAATGGTGCCTTATCAAACCCCACACCCTGGCAGAGTGTTGGGATTTATACTCCCTTTTGCATCCATCAGGGCCTCTTGGTTGCTGCTCTGCAGGACTGAAGCCTTGGACCCCCATAAGGCCTGTTGTTCTGAGCTTTAAATAGAAGCCCATGTAGCAGGCAAATAATAAATGAGCATTTCTTACATCCTCACAATTTATCAAATAATGTGGGTGGCTCTTACAAAGAGCTGACTTAGTTATTCCCTCAACTGTCCCCAGTCTGCATGCACATGTGCAAACAGTAGCAAATGATTTTATGTTTTCTAGGAACCTACTGACACAAGTGTTAAATAGTGGAAAGCCAGCAAACCATCCCTGAGGAACCCTGCTATATACACAAACAGCTCAGAGATGATTCCTTCCATCCATCTCCATCCAGAGGTGGATCTGTCAGCATCAAAACCACTTGGACGTTGTCCATGTTCTCTCTGGACCAAGATGTGAAGAAGACTTTTGCAACTTTTATCAGGCAAACTTGTACTCTTGGTATAGTAAAATACATCAAGCTGATTTGACAAGAACCATTTTCCTTAGTCTCAGGTAAATAGATACTAACAAAGTGCTGCTCCCTTGATTAGTTATGAAAGGACTCCTATTTCAGTTGTTCTGTTATCTTGCTTTGGATCAGTGTCAAACTGACAGACCTATACTTACCACCAGCATTCAATTTTCATAGCCTGTTAGTAGTACACTTTTTTCCACTCACTGACTAAAAAGCAACATAAAGAGGTCAACATAGTTCCTATCTCCAGGTCTTGAAAATTCTGTGGATACCAGTTCTTGGATTTAAGGATTCTAAAATGTTCAGAGTCAGCAGTTGTCCTGAGTAACCTTCTCTAGCTTCTGTGTCAATAGAAAAGGCTTCAATTTCATAATCTGTGACAGAGCTGTATCTTCTACATGCGAGGCCACGCAAAACTCTGCATTAGGACTGCCTTGAGCACTAGTCTCAACACAAATAATCAAAACTGAGCCAGTCTGCAGGCTGGACATTCAAAGCTTCCACCTGAAAGCTTCTGGGAGCCGGTTTCAGCTCTGCACAAGCTCATTCTCTCAGCTCGGTGAGAATAAGCTCTTTTCTAGAACATCTTTAAGAATTTCTGATCAAGCTATAGCAATTTCTTTGACACTTGTGTGATGGACTAGGAGAGAGTATAAAGGGCGTCATGCCAAAGAGTTAACCCTTTTCTAAACCAGAATAAAATAAAAGCTTTGTTCTACTTAATTTGTGTTATGAACAAGATCCTGGATCACTTCCTAATTTGACTGGACTGATTTATTTCACCCAAAAAGCTGTGCTGGAAGTAATCACTGCAACACCAGGGTAACGCTCAAGTTCATACACATATAAGAACAGTGACAGAAAACAGCAACTGTCCTCACATGCACTGGCAGCTCCTAAACCTGCAGGGGTTGGATTGCCTGGCAGGGAGAAAGCTGGGACCTTGACACTGTTCAGACTAATAAGCACATGCTTGACTAAGATTTGAACAGTGGTTGTAATTGCCATCTACATTATTTGCCTCTGTGGTGTACAAACAGTGGAAGGCCCACATTTTTTATTATTCAAGGAGGAAATTCAGGAGGTCAAGATGTGCCTGCACCTTGCAGACTGGGTGCCAGGGTAAGCAACTCAAATTATCCACTTTTTTTCACACATGACCTTCCCACTTTTGGATCACTTCTGCCAATGTAATGCCACAGCTTAGTGCTCTGTGAAGTTCTGAGAAAGCTCTAAAAACTTACCTTCCTCATGGAGGGGAGAAGCAGATCTCTGCAGACTAAAGATTGCATTTGCATAGTCTAGATATTATCAGTTAATATGGAAACATAATACTCTTCCTCATATCCAAATATCTAACCCATTCTAATTTCCTGTTGTTTCATGAGACAGCACATCAGAACAGCTGTGGCAGCAAATACACCCCTCAACAAGTTGGAGATGCTAAACAGAGTGCTCCTGCACTCCTGTCACAGGAGATGCTGTGAAATGGCCCCCATTAGATACCTGTCAGTCTTCCTTCCCTTTCCACGGCTTCAGCTTACTCCATGCACAAGATGACAAGAACAGCACTGGTCTGTAGCCAGGCAGACTTGAGTGAACAACGTAGCAAGAAGCCAGAGATACAGCTGTTCAGCCCTCTTAGAGAAAAACCACTCCCTTCCCCATTACTTTTTAAAAATACACTGTAAATTTTTCTGGCCCTGCTACCAATGACAGAAACCACGCTGTCAGTATGAAAGCTGAAACTGCAATGTAATGAAGAATGAATGCCCGCTTTTGTGCAAAAATGCAATCCTAGAAAGCTACAAAAACATTCGGAAACAACAGCTCTTTTATTTGGCCTTGATACTGCCCTCGTGTTCAATCTAGTTCACCAAAATAAGGCAACCCCCTATCATTAAAGATGATCTCATCAAACAGCAGTTCCTAGCAAGTTTTCTTGCATTGGAGGCTTTAACTGCCAGCCCTGATGCAGCCTGACTAGGAGTGGTGTTTGCTCAGCACATTCTGGTGGTTTCTGAGACAAAGGCAGCATTCCCAAGGCTCCAGATAATCAAGCAGATGAAGTAATGCACTTTGAATGCTCCAGAAAGAGAAATGGATTGGGGATGAGGAAGGGGCGTGTTGCAGGCAGGAATGGGGAACCACATTTAGCATTAAGACATGGAAAAGGAGATGGGAAAAGTGTTCCCCATTTAATGATTCCCTACATGAATGACACACTGGCACTACCAATAAAACAGTATTTGAATGGATGAACCATTTCACCCCAGGAGAAGTCAGACTCACAGGCAGCCCATCTAAACACAGGCACTACAATGGAGCACCTAGGTCTATGTGCCCTCCTCAAAGACAAAGATCTTTGGTGGCTATAGTGGGAGCCTAAAGCCAGCGGCTTCTTGTTTCAGGGACCTCAAAAAAACATGACCTTGTTATTATCTTCATCTCTTTTGAGAAAGGTACTGCCAATAGCAGTCAACAACATGTAGAAATAAAAGGTGAACCTTACAACAAACCCTTTCACTTTGGATCCTGCTAAGGGTGCAGACTAGGGCAGAGAAGGACTGCACAGCAGCTCTTGTTAGCAACACTTCAAAGGCAGCCCAAGGTTGGGAAACAGGCTGGGATTAGATACTGATAACCACAATATTTCAGAAAACAACTGGGGCTTTAAGAGCTTTTGGGTTTTGGAGTTCAGCTCCAACCACTTAAGGGAAGAGATTTCCAGCCATTTCTGGAAATCTTAGCACTAGTTTCTTAAAAGCTGAAATCATTGTACTGACCTATCCCTGAACTCCTGTGCCTTTTTATATTCATCTCTGCCTGCAAGACCTCCAGGGATGGATCTGGCCTCACCCTGCAGAATATTTCTGGGACTTACACTGCAATTATTATAATGGACAGCTTTCTTTTCAGAGTGGGGGAGAGGGTTGTGAAAATCCTTTCCATTCTCATGTGTTTTCAATAATTTTTTCCTCCTTCTTACACACACACACACATCTCTTTCCAGTTCAAAAATATGTAATTTCCCTGCAGATAGCACAGCTGAGTGGGTACAACAAAAATACGTAATTTCCCTGCAGATAGCACAGCTGAGTGGGTACAACTCACCACTTTCTCAGAAGCTTCTTTTCTTCCAAATTCCTTATTTTGATTTGAACTCATGCTTTATGCTTTCTTCCTGGGTAGGGATTATGGGCATGGCCTCTGCTGCTGGATGGAAGTGTACTATATTCCAGTTACCTACTGCATATTAGATACAGCCACCTCTGCAATATACTGGAAAACTCCCAAGGGAGCATTTTTCAAGGTAAGCCCATCCTGGGTGCCATGCCAGAATTCTTCTCTGTACCAGACAGGCAGCTACAGTCAGGCTCAACTAGCTCTTATTGCCACTGAAATGGCAGCAAGAAACTTTAACAGTGAAAACAGTTTATGCTTTGATGTTCCAGCTGTGGATAAAACACAGCTAGCATCTCTGTTGTCAAACATCCCGCTGTCTCTTGCCACACTGATTTCACTTCATGCTGAGTCTAGTAGCAAAATCCCAGTGCTAACGAAGTTAATGGGAGTTTCAACACTGGATTCAAGAGGGCTGAAATTTCACACAGACTCTTCAGTCATAAAATTCCTTCCACTCACCTCTGAGCTTAACGACTGTGCCCGTTACACCCAGCATGGAGGATCTGGGGTTGATCCAATATCATTTTAATGGAAAGACTCCCACTAACTTCAACAAGGACTGAGATAGATGAGTTAGTGGGTGAGAAAATTTTATTTGGGAAAGGGAACATGTTCTACAGCCACTTACACTGTCTTTTTAACCTCTCATGTATTATTTTTGTGCTTCTCTAATCCCTCATGCTGATGTCAGTTGTTGCCAATGATTTTGCAACAGTGAGGGAAAGAAACTTCCCATCATAATCATTCAGGTGTTTACTCTTCCCTCCTCCTACCATTTAATGTGAGCAGTAACTATTGAGAAAGCCTGACTATCAACAGAAGCATTCAGGAGAAAAATACAGATGTAAAAATGCTCTAGAAAAAATGATCTGTGTAAGCATGCTTGAGAATATGTCACAGTCATGCCCACAGCTCACAGCACCCTCTCTGCATTAAGGTAATGCCTTTTGTTAGGAAGGGACATGAGTAACCAAACAGCTGTGACAGTAGTTGTGCTTAAGGGGAAAGTATTACTTTTGTATCAATGCCAATAAATAGATCTGATTTAATGCTCTTCTCTTCCTGTGCATTAGTGGAGACTTGTTCCCTGTCACCCCCCACCCCATGCTTGCTGCATGAAAAACTCATACTTGGGTACCTCAGCCTTCTCTTGTTCTACCCCACATTCAGTTTTTCCTCAAATAACATTTCAAAGGACACCTTCTTACAAAAGCCTTACTTATATCTCTAAATATTGTCCATTTGTTTTAAATCCCAGTTCTAAAATGGGGAAGCAGTTTCTTTTATTGTGGATGAGGTAAGGTGGGAGAACACAGGTTGCACTGATAACCCAGGCAAACTAGGTCTGATTCAAGTCTCAGAGCCTCTTAGAGGACTCTGGAGGTCTGTGAGAGCAGGATGACACCAAAGCCCATATGAACGTCATGCAAACTTTCACTGTGCTTCCCCTGCCCCCAGCAAGCGGCATGAAATTGGGCTTCTCTTAATATTTCACACTTTTTTATTTACAGCGCCTTTAAGCATCATCCTCAGCATTATAGCACGCTTGAAAACTGAGTAGAAAGGCACTGGGCCAAGATCAGAGGTGAAATGACAGTCACAGTTAAGCTGAAGCATCAGCCAGTGGGTTTAATGCTGTTGGGTTTAATGCTTTGCCACTGGAGGGAAAAGCATGTCAGCCCTGGACTTCCCACCTTCAAGCCCTGACATCTCCATTTTAAGATTTTTTTGCATCTGAAGAATATTCTCAGATCAATGTATGCAAAATGGAAATGAATAATCACCAGCTTAATAACAGTCATTAATCCGCTGTAAGCACACTTCTGCATGACTCCATTAATTCTCATTTCCAAGTTTTCAGTATTAAAGTGTTTGATATAGTATATGCTACCTATTCCCTTTAATTAAACAACCTCCCACTGCTGAAGTTGGTGAAATATTTCATCAGTCAAGAGCACACACAGTCTTCATGGAGAAAGTTTCTGGGCTTGTCTGACACACAATAAAACACAGAACATCAACTGAAGTTTCTTGGCTCGCATTAAATCCCATTTGTGACAGAAACAGCAGGGGAATTAATTCCCTGGCATCTTTATGACATATACCTTAAGAGAGAACTGCACAGTTCAGATTTATATTGAATATCCACTGCACCCTTCTTCACATACTAAAGTGAGGCTCAGATCAACAGCAAAAAGAATTGATAAATAACATCACTGATCACCTGAATGACAGCAAATCAGACCTACAGGAAAGTTTTGCAGCACTAAAGCAATTTCACGTGAACAAAAGTTCATTCATGTGATGAATCCATATGATTTGCCACCTGGCAACTCTGGCAAGGAATTCAAGTAGCAGAGGGATACACTGCCTAGAGCAGTGTTGGAAAAAGGAGACTAGCTGTCTTTATATTTCTCAGTGCTGCAAAGCATGTGGAAGAAACAGGAGCTCTAACAAGCCCCTGGCAAAAAATACACAGTACCATTTATTTTCTAATTACTATTTTTAATTTCCTTTATTTTTGAGGGACTCTGCAAAGAGGGTATACGTACATACAGAAGCAATCTTGTGATATTTTGTGACTTATTATCATTCTCATAAATAGAAAATTGAAACATAGCACTCTGCCAAGAAGGTTGACTTTCACACATCCAAAAGAAGCAGAAGTGTGTAGAGGCTTTTTTAATGGTGTCTCATAAGCAGGGATTTGGTTGTGCTTTCAGTTTCAGGGGTGATCGAGAAATCTCACATACTGAGCACACAGATACAAGACGGGGGCACAACTGTGAAAGAATTAGGGTCACATAGACATAGGGGGTTATTTGACATGGGTGCCTCATGTCCATGCAGGATTGTGACCCTGCTTGAACAGAGGAGTTTAGGACTAGGGGAGAGGCAAGCAGGAGAGTTTAGCATGGAGCAAGCACACTCATCCAAAAGAGCATGGGCATTTCAGGATGTCATGTTTCCGAGGCCAGAACTGAAAACTGCTGATTCCTTTGAGACTTTTAAGTTTTTAGGTCACTTTGAACAGGCTTCTCTTAAGTGTGTGCAATGCAAGTTATTCCTGGAAATCCCAGAGGCCTAACGCCATCCTCTTGATGGAATCAGATTACAAGGAAAACTTGGGTCATCCAAGAAACATCAACTAATAACAAAGTCATCTCTGGCAGTCCCAGTGGACTGCAGTGTAGGAGGCTGTGAATCACTGAAGACATGGGAAAATGACAGCAAGAGAAAGAATAAAAGACCAGCTTGCAGCAGATAAACAGGTGCAGCCTCACTAAATCCTTCTGCAAGCAGTTCTCAGAACCTGGTCCCTGCCTGAAAACTCGTTGCTCTTTTCTTTTAAGTATCCAATCTCTAATACTAAACATCTTAGAATGAATTTCAGGGTAATTACTGCAGTATTAAGCTTGTGAATCCAGCCAGTAAAAACGAAAGAAACATCACTAAGCAGCAAGGACTGAGAAGGTGAAAGAAAGAGAATCCACAATGAACAAACTGCCAAACTTTAGCTATGGTTTGTGTTGTATCACTATACCTTCACAAAGATAAACATTAAAACTCATGAGATGCAGGAATTGAAAACAACCATTCATAACCTACATTTTGAACTTACATACTGATGAAAGTTTTTCACTACAATGGTGCAACAAGTGACTATCTCGAAGAGGGTGGCTGAGCACTGGAACAGGCTCCCCAGGGAAGTGGTCACAGCACCAAGCCTGTGAGAGTTCAAGAAGTGTTTGGATGATACTCTCTGGCATGTGGTGTGTGACTCTTGGGGATGGTCCTGCGCAGGCAGGGCTAAGGGTGCGACTGGATGATCCTTGTGGGTCCCTTCCAACTCAGCATATTCTGTGAGTCTTTAAAGTCTTACTATTAAGGTTTTGTCCATTAAAAATCTACCACTTAAACCACTCTCCTCTAGCTAGGATCAAATAACATAAGGAAAGGGAGCTCTGAAGTTTGAGGGCTGAATTTTAATAACCAGAAAATCTGAGAAAACCCACAGCAATTCTGTGGCAGAAAACTTAGGAAGTCAGGTTCAGTTAAAGAACAGTGCAATAATTCATAGCAAAGTAAGCATGAAATCCTCTTTCATACGACATTTTCTTTGCAGATTTGGCACCATTTCCACATTTTATCCTTTTTGCAAGATTGGTAAAGTAAATATGCCTTGCCTATACTAGTTTAGAAAACACAGATGTAAAATTCAGTCAGCTGCTCTGGAATAGAAGCTAACATTTCTGATTCCCTATATCCTTTAAAATTAAGCCTCTTAAAATCATAAGTGCAAGTGCCTTAATATTTTCTGATATAAAGTCAGTAAGAAATGAATTGTATTAGAGTTTGATCTAAAGCCAAGTCTAGTCATTTTGATCTTTTCATTAAATTTCAGTCTGCCTTGGTATAAACCCTTAGAAAACATGTAAAGTAAATGTTGAGGCTCCTTGTGGTTATTGCGTAATGTTGCAAGGCTCTTTGCAAATAATTTCCTTCTTCTGCATCTCAGTTCATGGCCATTGCCCATTAAAACCCAAAGCATTATCAAAGCAATAATCAGGGTGCCAGAGAAGGTAGCTGTGCACTTAGCAGCATAGGCAGCATCACTGAGGAGCTGTGATTTGTGTTTGTGGTTGCATAATTACACAAGACTCTTGCTGAAATATGTTAAGAAGCCTGTATATTCAACACATGTTGTGAGTGTAAATTGTAAGCATTTACGAGAAGAACAGTACCAAGATTGGTCATTTTCCTAAATTTTAGGACAAGAAACTCAGAGGGGAGGAAGCACTGTCAAACTTCCCTATGGGCTGGAAAAGATAAGGCTTACAGGAAGGGTAAGTGACACTCAGAAAAGAAATGTCTTCATTAACTCCTGGTTTTCTGTAATTGTCTACCTATCATCTTAGATAAGCATCTCTAACGGTCTAGATCACAATTTATTATAACTTGAATTTTAAAACTGTTCTTCCTAATTTCTGCTGACACAGATGCAGGCTTCTGGGAAAGTATCTCTGCTTTCTTTTTCAGGCCAGTAAAAGATGGTTTTCATCACTGGGAAGCACAGCAGTCGAAAGCCCAGGGAAGGATTAGTTCAGAGCACCATGCTAAAAGCTCGTAACTCACTTCTACTGGTCCTGACTGGGAAGAGATGGATCCCAATCTGAAGTCAGAAGGCCCCACAAGAACTGATGAGGAGCCACCAGAGAGGCTGGGCCAGCCAGTAACACTCACAAGAAAGGTATATCTTAGTCCACTGCTTTTGCAACAATTATATTCTCTTGCTTTAGAAACAGAAGCATCACCACAGTGAATTCCTGTGCTTTTCAGGCACTAACATATATGTACTGGTAAGTCTACTATTACAGCTGCATGACTATAGGAGGGCCAGCATAGCTATTAAGACTTCTTCATTGAAATGAGATGATTCAGAATTGACATGTACTATATTTTACTTCCTTTCATTAACTATTACAAATCAGCTCCCAATCCAGCTCATATCCATGCTGATGTGAAATGATTCAGTCTCAACAAAGAGCCTCATACTGCTCTTCCACTGGGGATGGAGACATCTTGTATTTTCTGGATGCTGATGGCAGGCAACATACTCATCTCATGGCACTGGATGATGAGGTTCCCAGGCTGGCATATGTATGACTGTACAAGTGCAGCTGTTTTTCATATTTAGTGGGAAAGGCTAGTAGTGTCAGGAGAAGCAGGTTCCAGGCTTTTTTTTTTCCCCAAGTATCAGACAAAGTTTAAAAAAAATTGTGCATCAATGCTGCAAAACAGATTGCAGAAGCCAAAGGGATATGTGTCCCCAAACCATCGGTGGGGTGGGGAAGACAGTACAGCAGAGGTGTGTTGATGCAGCCATGGACCCAACTTAAAATTGTTCAGACATTGCTTTTCCCTTCCTAGGGCACTGAGCTCACCAAGGATCAGGCACCCAGGTGCAGTCTAAGACACATCTGCACTCAAGTTCAAATGTAATCAAAGCTTTCCCCAGCGATCACTCTGCTACAGAAAGGTGTGCACTGATTCTGAACAGAGAAGCAAGTTAGCTCTGGAACAACTCAAATTTGAGTAAGTCTTTCAAATGGAGGGAAAGTAAACATATGTACACACACATCTAATTGGGACAAAGGGGATTTCCTAGATGTCTTCATTTCCTGCTGCAGATGCAGAGGCTGACTGCTTATTCAAGCCCACTGCTATTTATAGCCTGTCTCCACATCTTGGGACAAAAAGCATGAACTCCTCCAGAACAAAACAGAAGTTCCTCTGGTCTGGCCCCTCTGAGCCCAGTCCCTTAGCAAACGCTTCATGTGATCATTTTAAACTCCACTCCTAATCACTGGTGCCAACATATGCATCACTCCATTCGTGTGAGTGAGTGAACTCATAGCGCTGTCGCCAGTCCCTTTGTGATGATTCATTTCCATGGCTCCTCAGTGTATGCTCTTTGTCTGCTCTTCATCACTGTACAGTACATAACAATTACTTTGGCTGCTCTCTTCAGTTTGAGCTGTTCCTTCCTTTTGTATATGGGCTTAGGGCTATTTATTTTCTTTTTCAATTAAAGGGCTTTGTTTATGATACCAGGTTTTGAATGAAGACTTTCTAGCATACACTGTAATTATAACAGTTCCAATAAGCAGCACAGACTGGCATTTACAGCTACAACACGGTTGTGTACTTACATGCCAGTGTAACAACTCCACTATATCTGCCTAAATATGCACCAATGCAATTCAAGCAAATCAGATCTCACAAAAACTGCTGCCGATGAATTGCAACTCTCTTGAGGGAGTCCTTGCTATTCTCTCTGTCCAGTACTGGAAAATGCCATCTAGTACAACAGGGAGAAGAAACTTCAACAGGCAAGAAAGGAGAGATGGGTAATCACTCCCAAATACCAACATAAGAATTTCACTGCCCCTGTTTTGATGAGTATGCTGTATGGCATTTGGGGCAAATATCCAAAAATACTGACCATGTAATTTTCCACTCCCCATTTCAGAATTGCAGCTGCACAGCCTGTTTGAGCACCAAGTCTTCCACAGTGAGAACACATGCACTGAAGCCCCAAGGTGAAGCTGCGGATTCAAGTGGGGATTATATTGTCCAATAATCACCTCTGTGGATAAGAACAGGTTTGCTCAAGCAATACAGTTGCTTGACAGCCTGTTCCTTGATGCTCCTACAGCACAAATACAGCTCCATGCTGGGAACTGGGTCTGCTCCTCTGTAACCCGAGTGTATAAAGGAGAAGTGTAGAGTACAGCAGTATTTCCTGTTCGTTAGGTAGGCTCTAAATATTAAAGGCTAAAAGTACAGGGAGAATAGAGACAATTGAAGGCAAGAAGAAAAAAAAGCTGAAAACCTGACGATTTAGGGCACTCTTTTAGGTGAGAAAAGTAAAAAGGCAGAGTAGGAGACCAAGTGCAAGTGGGGTAGGAAGGTAGTGCAGATGAACAAAGCACAGGACAAGTAGGATTTCTGGAAGCTCAACCAGCTTGAATGAATATGATGCCAGACCACATGTAACTGTACTTGAAAAAAAAAAAAAAACCAAGAAAAATGATTCATCTGAGTCATCATAAAAGTCAACAGATTGCAGTTAACAGTAATATAACAAAAGTTCAAGCTAGATGACTGCATGGTGCCCACCCTCAAATGTTCAGAGCTGTAGTATGCACAGCTTGGTTTCAGATATGTTCCTGAAGGTGGTTGGGTTTGTTCTTCAGAAATTCTAAGACTATTGAAGAATTAGTGTTCTGCTAATGCTGAGGAAAGCAACCTCCTCCTTCCCTCAGTAACTAAAGTAGTTCCTGACACTGCGTTATGTAATGAGCTTCTCCATTCTTACAGTTTTAAAACTATTTGAAAGCATTTGCAGAGCTCTTTTTTTCAATCCAGAAGTGTAACCTGTTCTCCATTCTTTTTTGTTTCTCCTCAAAATATGGCCAGAGTTCATTCCACCAGCACAAAGTGCTTCCCAGAAATAGCGGAAAGTAAGAAAGCACCTTTGACTCCTCTTTCCCCCACCACAGCATCAAGCAATTAATCAAGAAAAGTATTATTTCCCAATAAGTCAACGTTGGATGGAAACGCCATTGGTCCAAATGACCCACAAAGTTCCAGAAGAGCAGCCAAGGACAAGGAGACTTTCCCAGAAGTAACAGGACTGCCAATGACAGATGCATGTGTATTTCTGAGGGAAAAAAAAAAAAAAAAAGCAGAAGACAAATCCGATGTTAATTTAGGGAGACAAGTCTCCAAGACCACTGTCAAACAAAAGGGGATATTGCCATCAAGCGGCCTGTGAATGGTAATCTAATGTTCACCACATGGCAAAGGATTCTGCTGAGATTAACTTCTGAAATATGCTCAGACTTCTCATTTTTACAAGAGAAGTAATACTAAAGAGCATCAGAAGGCTGACAATGTAGGTGCAAAATACATAATTTCTCTTAAATCATTTTGGATTTCATAGCAGAATGATTTCATAGAGACAACCCAGAGAAGCAGCACACCTGGTCAAAGTTACCTGTTAGTACAAGAAACAACTCTTAAGTCTTACTAACACAAAACATTGAACACTGATAATGTCAGCACTCACTCTTGAATTAGTAAGAGCAAAGGACAAAAACAACTGGATTTAATGAGTTCTTTGTGGCATCCACCCATTTCTGGTGAGTTAACATACTGTTTTTCTCTTCACCTTGCATTCTGTGCTTAGCCCAAGGCAGCTGCACAAGAGCCCTGACATTATGAAAATGTCTTCTAACATAATCAGTTACCCTGTCTTTAGTGGAAATGGGTTATGGTAGCACAAAGTCAGGCTGATGCCAGTGCAAAACCAAGTAACACAAAGCAGTACCCCACTTTTCACTGGGATATAAACCTAGAAGGATTTTCAGTAGGAAAGTCTGCCACAAACACCAGCATCCTTCATTTTCTTAAAATCTCAACACTTACATTCCCTCCTGAAGTGCTAATTCCTGGAATTTATGTAAAAACACACCGTACACTAAAAAAGGGTTAAGTTTCACTTTTACAAATTAGCTATGGATATTCAAATTAAAATAAACATCCTAATTCTCCAAAGAGAAACCATCAAGATACTTGCTTAATGATCCCAGGAGCCTGTTCTCTCTGACTGTCTGCTGGTGCCATTACCTGCAATTCTTTATGACTGTATTATCGTTATCATTATCATCATCATCTATGAACTTAAAATTCAACATACCAGCTGCCCACAACTGAGGGGTTTCTTTGCATTACCAACTATAATTGAACTGGATGCACTACTGGTTCTGTGACATAAAAAGGAATTAAAAGAAAAAAAATTACCAAGTTTAACTCGAGAGAGTTGAACCCAGGTGAAAAACATAAGTCAGCAACCCACAGAACCCACTAATTAATTACCATACAGATGTATGTATCCAGTCTACTGAAGATCAAAATTTGAAAAAAAAGTAACCTACTATTCACTACCAGTTTCAACTACAGCTAGAAGAATAATTCCAGTTTACATATTCTCTGTGGCTTGGCTCACACCCCAGAGATGTTTCTTGGGAAGAAGCTCAGAAGCAAAATCTGGCTTGAAAACTGGAGCAAGACACCTCTTTTGAAGTCTTCCTTCAAAAATCATAACCAAAAAGTCCCACCAACAAAAAAGTCCCCAAAATTCCAGTTCCCCCCCTTTTTAAGATGACTATTTTCTAGAGTAGGACACTGAGATTAACAATTTTATCCATTCAATCCTTCAGTAGGATGGACTGAATCCACATGTGTTAACCTTTGTAATACTTCATGCATTAGTGCCATATTATATCAAGCTAAATTACAAACTAAATCCACTTCAGAAAATAGAAAAGAACATTTCTTACCTGGGGACTCATAACTGTGGACTCCCACTGCTGAAGATAACCTGTCAAGTTAGTCTTCTTTTCTTCCCTTCTATTTAACCTCCCACTCTTGAAAGGTTTAATATTACCACATGGGAAAGAAAATTCAAGGAAAAACTTGCCTTATCTGTCAATGGTTACATGACACTTCCATTACTCAGCTTCTGTATCAGCTTGGGTGGATATTGCAAGTAACAACAGGGGAGACAACCTATTTTCTAACAAGACAAGAAATACTAAGAATATGCCAGAAAAAACTGGCATTTTAAAATACAAAAAGAGCATATGGTCCCAGCAGCATATAAAGGACCAGAAAATACTACACTTTTAAGTATACCATATATCAGTTATTTTTCACACTAAGTCAATTTAGGTCAAAAAACATTCTGTGTGTTGGATTTTCCAACAAATTATATACAACAGCTACACCTAAAAGAGAGAAAAAGACAGTAAGCTACGGCTTTTGCAAGACACTGGCACAAGAACATACACACATTAGGCATCATTAGCACATACTAAAGCTACTTCACGTTTGGCTTGCAATTGCATATACTTTCTAGAACAGTACTGCAAAATTCATTTACTTATTACTCAAAAACCTATTCCACCTGGGCACAGTGAGCGAACAGCAATATCTTGCATCCTCCTTTTACTCTGCAAAGTTCCATTCATGTGGTCCAGGAGATCTGTATCCCTCTTCAGGACTGTGAGCTCTGTACTCTTGGCGGTTTGTAGTTTCTCACTTTATAAAAAAATGACACTGAATTTTGAATGCACTGAAGAGAATGGAATAGGAAGGTTCACAGTTACTAGTGCATTTTAACAGATGAGAGTTACTTTAGCAATACAACTTTCACAGCTTATCATTATAAATATGTTAACAAGTTTCCATTTAAAAATGAGTCATCCCATCCCACTGGAGTAAGAAAACAGAACACGTCAGATTCAGATTGTCAAGACTGCACAAGTTTCATTTACCTCTAAAGCACTGAAACAAACTAGTTTAAGACCAAAAAGAAATGAAAGCCCTTACAATTATTTAGTAGCTTTTGCTAAGTAAACTACCAGACCTAATTCAAAAGAACTATGATCCATTTTCTAGTTTTTGATTTATAATTTAGACAAAAATCTGACTCATTTTTAGAGGTGAAATTGCATTTTAAAAGTACTTCAACTTTGTGTTATAACAAAAGTTATTGTTTTAAGTGTGGAAGATCTCTATTTTTTCACAGTGAAACCATTAAACCAGACACCAAACTTTATAGTACAGAAAAGCTACAATAAAGTCTTGGAAGAACAGCTGTAAACTTTAAAGATTCAATATAAATTTATGAGACAAAAATATCTGAATAGAGAACACTAAGCAGAATCATTCAAGAGTGGGACTTTACAGTTCATTCATGTAGTCCACGTTCATGCTAAACACCCAACTGAACATCTTTATTGCCTCTTCGCTCCCCAAAAGCAAGGACTAAGCAAATCCTTTGCTTCTATAATACAGTAGATCCATGTGAGTTTACCTGGCATGCTCTTGGTTCACTCTTAGATTAATCCTTTACTAATCTGTCACTTAATATGTGAGAACAAAAGGGGTGACACCACAGTCAAGATAACTTCAACTGGGAGCTTGTCAACAAGCCCCCAGAGCTAAAATTGAAAACATGGACCTCAAATTCCTGCCACTGTGTAAAAGATGCAGTAACCACTAGGGATTCAGAGAAATCATTGACATTTCTCTGTAGACACCAGCAGGGCAACAAAATATTAACAGCTGTACAGGAACAATACTTAGAACTATAACTTATGGACCTGTACAAACCAGGTATGATGGGAAAAGCCAGACTGAACACCATGAAGAAAAATCACCACTTGTACTCCATCAGAAATTATTTGACCCTTTAATGAATACTGCAGGTGAAGAAACTCAGGTCACCATGACTCCACTCGTATTTAAAAAGCCCACCCCTCCCCAAGCTTTGACAAAGGGGCTATAAGTAGTCAAAACATAAGGGTGAGGTTTTGTCAAATAATAGAAAGGTATGTATAAAATAGGAAAATAAAATCCATGTCTATTGCCCCTTTATCAAGCAGTTAGTACTGCAGATAGTTAACACTTAGGCTAAGTCCAACAAAAGAGGTCAAAAGGGCAGCAAAAGGCAGCAAAACTTGCATGAATGTATCTCAGTAAAGACAGGAACAACTGAAGAACTATTAGTGAGTCTGCTGAACAGAAAGTATGCTGGTTAAATACAGCATGGGCAAAACCAAGGTGAGACTTATTTAAAAGAAAATATTATTTGAGCTAGTCATTTACACCACTGGGTCATAAATTAACTATTTCCAAAACAAAATCTTTGACAATTCACACCTCAAGACACAGAAGTTGTTTACAGATGATGAGGTAACAAAAACAAGCAAAAACATACAAAATTTTATAAATCCATTAAAATATAAAGCACATAGTAAACCATTTATATGTATTTGATTTAGTTCTAAGGTACCAAGACTAGAAAGGGGTTAGGAACTAAGAGAGGTTGTAAAAAGGGACTATAGAAAAGGTAAAAAAAGATTGCAAGAGGCATACAAATGCTGCTGGACAGGAAATTAGGGAATATTTCAGAAAAAAAAATGAACATGGGGCATGAAAGAGTAATTAGCATAATCAGTTTACTGAAAAGGTAAACCATTCCCATATATAATTTTTCTAAATACTACAAAGAGACAACGAGACTGAAAAGCATTTCACTGAAACCTGAAAATGCTTATACAACATATAGTTGACTTTCTTAATGTCATTGCCATACCCAGTACATGCTTAGATTCACCTAAAGAAAAAGCTAGGTATTAGAAGGTAAAACCCTACATTCTCTGCAGAATTCACTCATGAAGTTTAAGAAGCAGCCCATTGTGGAGTCCCTCTGTAGGTAGATTGTAAACAACTGGCAACTGGTACTTCTCATCAACTTCCTAAGGAAAACTTCTATTTTCTTAGAAGGCTGTAATGGATAGGTGCTCTTCAGGATAATGCATGATCATTTTGTATTGCTCTGAATCACTGCTTTCCTTCATTAAGCTTCACCAAGCACAAGTGTCACTGCCAAATTTTTAGTTAATGCACATACAGAAAAATACAGTTTTTAATTCAAATACAGTTGTCAATTCAGGAAACCTTACAGAAATAAGATTTCCGTAGTGGTGGGAAAATAGCACATGTGTAGAACTTCAAAAATTGTACTTGCCTCTTGGATCTGAGCAAGACTGCAATTCATTCACAGAGGTACAGTGCAGTCTGCTCGCAGTGTCATGATTTACCCCAAAGCAAGTCAGACAGAGCTGAAGTCTGCTTAATCTGCACTTGGAGTTATGCACAGAGGTAGTTGTACTACTACTGGCTGAAATACAGAATAGGTAAGGAATGTGTTTTAACAGCAAAAAGGTACCAAGAAACAGGTCCATTTTGCAGTTTTCACTAAAGCTATCATCGGACTTAATTATCACAGAAACTAGAAAGACAGAGCCCATTAGATACTGCCTCATATCAAAACTGTCCTCTGCGGTCACAGACGTTTTCTTTTTAGGCCACACAAATTCCAAGACAAACAAATTCATTTTTCACTCTATTTTACCTTGCTAAAGTAACACCAGGACTACCACCCAAGGATAAATCCAGTACTCCATCATGACATAATACCTTTTTTATTACAATATCCAAAAAACTGAGTATGCAAGATTTTGAGATCTCATGATCCCTTCTTCAATCTCAGGAATGTGCCATCTAAAGACTGTATATTTAAACCATAAAGGAGTTTAAATGTAAAGAAAAGAGAAAAATGCATTTTCTTCATAAACATTCTGTGTGTCTCTTCCTACCAACCACACCATCCTCTGTAAAACCCGAAGATTTCTTTCTGTAAAGCAAATATATATATAGTGTTGGTAGCCCACCCCACCCTGTCCCAAGATCAGTTTTTATTAATCTTCTGTATTAGTGTCAACAATCAGCTACTGATACATATTACTTTGAGAATTAAATACATAATCGTTTAATTCAAACAAGCAGAAGGGCAAGAGGAAAAAGCATTATGTGGATGGCACATTTGGTTGTAGATTACCAAAACATTCAGCCTTTACAATTCAATTATTCTTTCTCTAGTAATCAACTTTCAAATAAAATTTCTCTTTGTTGCAATTACAGACCAAAATACACTAGATAGTTTTCTTTTACTACAATCTTACCATAGTAGTTTAAGAAGTACTATTACAAAATGCTTTTAATTAGTGTACTCTTCACAAAGAGTCAGAGAGGCAATGTAATAGCAGAGTACAGTGTAAAGAGTGCTTCTAGGAACTAGGAATTTTTGTAATATCCTACTCGGTAAGCGATATAGCTACAGAACTCACAGCCACAACTGTTACGTCTACTCTCTCTCTCACTTAAGCAGCTGCAGCTTCAGTGCATTCAAACTCTGCCCGATGTCTGTGAATGGAGAGTTCTGCCTGCGTGAGTAATCTGAACAGATTAACACTGGTTTGAATTGAAAACGCCCCTCCTTGATCTGAGCTAACTATGTAAACTTACACAGGAGAGGGGAGTTTTGAACTCAGCCGGGAAGGTGAGCGCTCACCACGGCCACCCAAGGGAAACTCTCAACCTGAAGAGAGGTGGTCGGAGATTAACAGAACTGGAACACAAAAAGAGGCAAACAAAACAAAACAAAAAAAAAAGGACAAACAGCAACTCACAGAGCAAACACTTTAGAAAGAGCCTATTCCTTAAGCCTGCTTCAGATATTGCTCTGCTCTATAAAAGTGAATTTAGGACCTAAGGCTTGTAAGTTATAAGAGGCCCAGGCGGCCAAGTCCATCTTCAATGTCACTGAAGTGCTTTCACAAGATATAGCTTTTCCCCGTGTTCACTGGTGAAGATGGGAGCCTTTTTGTAGTGTTCCACCAACTCATCCATAGTATTAAAGCGTCGCTGCCCAATACAATAGACATTGTCCACGAGCTGCACCTTGAAATGTTTGTTCTTCCCCGACGCCTTTAGAGATACCGAGAAGTCACTGGGCTGTTGACAAGAATTCAAAAAGAAAAAAAAAATTACATAAAAGTGAACAAAATGAAGGTGTAATTTTGTGGTTTCAAGAACAAACTGTGTCATATAGTTGATGGTAATTTATGTTAGTCTTTGTTCCACAGCTCAGTGCTTTAGCTACTTAAGAAACCCAGTAGCCTATTATTCAATAAATAATTGCCATTGTTATTAACGTGTGCAGTTAAGTCAGTTAAGTGAAAGCTCCCCAGATGCACAGTCTGAAGTTGCCAATTATATGACTAAATTGCAAATATTATCTTAGTTACTCAATTTAGAAGCATGAGAATGTCAAAGAGAAAGGAAAAACTTTTATCATGTATGCCTTCCTTGCTAGAGTGCCCTGGAGAAAGCAATTATTGCAATATTGCTTGAGTGAGATGAAGAAAATTCCCTATACTGCTTTTTTGAGAGCTGTGACCACTAGAGGGCTGTTATTGCTTTGCATTGTAAAAGACAAAAACACATTCACCTTTTATCTTCATTACCACATGTATGGGGAATCATTTCTCCCACTGAGTATACCTTCTTTGCAAAAAAAGACAAAGCTATAGAATAAAAACGCAGTACAAATTGAACCATCACACCACCACCCACAAAAGACAAAATTTAAGCACTAATTAAGTCATTCAGAACAGAACAATTTCTCATGATAAATCTCTTGTCTTGGCAATCAGTTGCTTTAACAAAGAGAGCGCTGTCATCCAAACAGCCGGGATGAGACCACTGCACTTTTTGCACCACGTGCCACCATAAGACAGTGGAAAGGAGACACTGCCCTGTGCTTCCAGCTGAACTCAATCTCTAACCATCAACCACTGTTGGCTGGCCACAGAGATGGGGTAGAAGCCTGGGCAAGGTGGATGTAACGTGTTGCTATGCCTCAAACCCTGATGACCGTTCAAGCAGGCAAGTTAGAACAGGATATGGCTAGAAAAGGGGAATGTACAGATGTAGCGCAGTACCTTTTTAGGGCCAACCTCCCTGTTTTGGTCTATGGAAATTGCACAACATGGAACAGTGCAGGCACAGGAATGGGGTCAAGGAGCAGGCAAGTCCAGCAGATGGAGGGATCAAGACCACCAAAAGACTCTCAAAGCTCCCCCTCCCTCCCCGCTGACTCATTTCCAGAGAAGTCCAGAAGAACAGACTACACATGCCAACTCATTAATATCAGAAGCATGAAACCTAATCCCAGAGTGGGGAAAACTTACCTAGAAGGAGGTACCCCCACAAAGCCTTGGTGATGTGCACCCAGGATCCTGGACATCCCGTTGGTTGGATTGATGCTGGACCCAGGACTAGTGATCTCCTTTCCTCTCCTATCTGATCTCCCTTTCTCTTTCCTTTTATTATTTCTCTTTCTATTAGAAGGTAGGGGAAAAACACATACAAATTTCTATGTCGAGTGTGCAGTTTGCTAATAAAACTTCATGAGATTTTTTTTTCGGATCTTCTAGTTTTTGCCATTCTTTTTTCAGTGACAGGCATCTATAAATCTTAGGTGCTTCCTTTCATGTAGGGGGACATGATAGGTGGGAGTACAGGTTTGCCCTGTGATAGGTGGATGGAGGCAGGTGTCACCAAGAAGCAGGAAAACAAAAAGCACACACTAGAGTTTGTAGCAAGCACTTAATGGAGATAAGAAATGCCTGACATGACTCTAGAGGCAATGCTGCGGGGTCTTGGCCCACTAAAGGCATGACTTCAGACACAAATCTTTGAAGGCATGTGCCAGGCTTCAGACAACTCCCTGCAACACTGCTGCTTTCAGTTGGGCCAGCACTGCAAACCTGAACTTATCCAGGCTAAACAAAACGCACAAGGGACCATCTGGTCAATAGCATCACCTTAAGAACAACCCTGAGCACAGCTGTGGCACAGCCGAGGCCGAGCAGGGGGGTCGGGAGCCCTCGCATGTTACTGCTGTCACCAGACTTTGGTTCATGCAGCCCCTGCACTGTGTTTGCAGGGGGTCATATACACACTGAATAGATATCTAAGTAAGTTGGAGGACAGCATTTTCTCAGGTATGCTGTCTTTCTTCTCGCAATAATACGTGTCTCTGCCTTATCCCAAAATCTCATCGTTTGCATCTCTCCCCTCACCTGTTTTAGTACTAATGCTTTTTCTGTCTTCCCTCTGACTCCATGTGCCCTGCCCACAGCAAATAAAGCTCCTGTGTGCCTGTTGATCTGGCTCTAGTCCAATGCCCAAGACTCACACCTCAGCTTTGGTCAGCAGCTCTTCCCCTCTTGTACTGCTCAAGGGAGCAGCAAGCTCCCCATACCCCAGGACTAACCCTGTTTACCTCGAGCCACTGCATTCCAGATCAACAATCATCCCTTCTTTAAATTTTTTTTTACATAACACACATAGGAGAATTACTTCTTCCATTTATAACCCATTGTCACTGGGCCTTGACCAGGTCAGTGTAGGCTTCATCAGGAAGGATTCCTCTGGCATAGAGCAGCCACTGGCTCAAAATACATGGAACACTCTCTGTGACTGCCAAGAGGAGAGGACTGAGGAGGATGGGGGAAAGCGATGGAAAGATATGTGCATAAGAGTGTATCTTTGGGATTTCCAATGCTCCACCCAAGATACGTTTTGTGCCCGGTCATTCCTAACTCCAAGTTTGAAAACTGCTATTTTTAGCCAGCTATCTCTGATCCTAAACCCCTGCCTCAAGAGCATCACAGCAAACAAGCCTGCACAGAGCTCACACCAATCACCTACCCCACTGGGTTAAAGCTAACCTGGCTGTACTAACACTGTGCTGTGGTTAAGGTCCTGAATGCAGTGTAGACAAACCCTCCAGCAGCCACAACCACACAGGCCTAGGACCTGCTCCAGTGGACATCTCCATAGCCCCAAGCAGAAGCCATTGAACAGTAACAAAGCACTGGCCTGCACAAATAAAGCTCTCCAGGAGCTCGGGGACCCTGGGCTCATAGAGGAGAAATTCAGAGCATGGGCTCTGGGCAGCATGCTGATCACTGTGCTCTGAACACAGGCCACCAGGCAGGTCTGCAGGGTCTCTCCAAGGACAGCACTGAGGGCAGCACTTACAGACTCGCTGTTTAGGATTCAAAAAGAAGAACAAGTCTTGCTGACTACGTTCTGCTGACTCCATGGGTGATGTCTATGTCAAACAAAAAACAGTAACCAAAAGGTCCTCATTGAAAACCAAAGAACTTACAAATGGGAAGTTCATAATCTGAACCAAACTTTTTTGGTTTTTAGTTTTAGGAACAGGGAAAGATGTTATGACTAGTTTAAAAATAAGTGAAATAATCACTTTCTGCTCAACAAGGTTTTACCGTTTTCTGACAAAGCACAGTTGTTTTCATCATGTCAAAATTATAAGCTTTCAGAGCTCCTTGTATGCATTAAGGATCACTATCTTTAGACAGGAAGGATGTGCTAATGACACACAGAGAGGTGGTGGAATAGCTCATGGACCTCTGATCCCCTGATCTATGACCCAGACAGTGGCCAGATTCTGATCTTTGTGAGGTGATCTACACAACACATTGAATACTATTCCTGCCATTTTAATTATAACTTTAATGAATGAACATTCTCCTGAACTATTGTCTATTTTCCCCAGCCATGGAGCTGCTAATTAGATTGATACATAAATAGAAGACATTCTTATCAGTTATTTTCTGCAGAATATGTTACAAAGTTTATTCTTTCCACGAACTGATTTAATTTTAAAAAATCTTTAAAAAACGGAAAGGCTGATCTAAGTCTTTTGAGAGTCATCATCCGGTGCAAAGAGATGGAAGAGCTCAAACAGCTGTTGCAAAAATTTTGAAACCCTTTATTGGTCTCAGAGTAATAACTTCTATGGGATTCAAAAACAAACAGCAAAACCAATTGGACTTGTATCTGGTTTTATTTTGGTTCCTTCCCACCCTAACAACTGTGCAAATTCATTAGCAAGACTATTAAAAGAATAAATAGTCTTGTTAATGAATTGCTCTTAACATTGCTCTTAAACTATTGCTCTTAATACTGCCATTTCAAACTACGTTGGTTCAATGCAGTTTGAATTGCTTCCCTGCTGTCCTCCTTGGATTTGCTTCAAGTCTGTTTATTTCATTTACTGTTTAAGCTAGTTTGTTTCAACTGCTGGCCAATTTTTCTCCTTCTTCTCTCTTAAATTAATTGCTACATTTGGATGTTTGCACACTAACTTTTCCAGGAATAAAAGACTCACATATAACAAATAAAGGTATATCAGAAGTAGGCTTTAATCCTTGAAATCTATAGCAGAGTTGTTGATTCTGCAACAGATTTACATGGCATAGCTTTGTGGCAGGAAACCTGTCAATATTCCTGCACCATCATAATTGGAAAGGCATAAACCGGAAGTTAAATCAATTCCTAAACCAGAAAATTAGAGATTAGCTGTAATACACATGCAGCCCTACAGTCCAGGTATAGTACTGCTTTGAATTAGGGTTGAATTGTTTCTGATTCCTTTATTTTAACTCTTGCTTATAGCTAAGATGATCATAAGCTAGCTGGTGCCTACAGCACATGGAAAACAACAGGTAGGGAGACATTCCACTAATTTTATTTGTTTGATCAGGAACTTCACTATCTTTTCAGAAAACCAGCTGAAAACTCTACCATGAAAGAAAGTTATAAAGCAATATAAGGGAGAACAAGTGAAACAGGAAAAGAGTTCCCTCTTTACAATCTCCACTTGAGAATTAAATGATAGTTTTATCATAAATGGTAAGGTTGTGAAAAATAGCTCCCTCTGAAAGCCTATAACTTATGTAACTGATCCTATAACTTATTTCAAATTTTTCCTTTCAGCTCAATTCCGTTTGGCAATGCCTTTCCTCCAAGAAAGATACTCTTATGCACTCATTCTTTAAACGATTCTAGAGCCTTTGGATTCCCATCTGCAAGCCTGCCCTGTGGCTCCCTAACTCCTTCCACTTCCATACACAGCTTTTCCCTCACTCCTACTCAGTCAACCAGCCAAAAAACCCAAGTCATAGCTCAAAGATCTAAGGTCAGGCTGGAAAGAGCCATCTGGGAAGGTTAATTCCTTTTTCTACCAATTCCACCTCACTTGGATGTAACCAAATAACCTTCTCTTCCCTATGTAATGTTCACCATGTTCCAAAATCAATATTACACAGGTCAGAAACACAAATTGGTTCCATCGATCTTCAAATATAGCTTAGTAAGATTTCTGTTCTTCCATTTAAAATAAACCACTAAGATATTTCCTTATTCCTGTTTTCAAAGAAAAATCTTTCTCCTCATGTCCACTGCACTCATCAATCACTGCACGTCACAGAACATAACTGATGTTCAGTTTTTAAACAGTTGCCACATTTCATTGCTTCTATCCAACAGTTGCAGGATTAAAACCCCGGGAAAATATAGGGCATCCAGAATGCTACAGAACTAGCACCTCAAAAAACCATACAAACTCTCAACCTGTGTCTCCTCCCTCTATTTAACTATTGCTGGACAAAGAACACAGAAGCTAAATATGATCTCAAAGAACTAATGCAAATCCAGTGACACCTACAATCCTCAGTATCATCTTAATACACCTACAATTGTCAGTATCATCTTAAAACTATACCCTGAGACTCTGTTTAGGAAGGGTTACTATAATGTGATAGCTGTGACACTACTGCAGAAGGTAGCCATTACTCCCTAATGAATAATTTGCTCCTGAAACTTGCACATCTCATTCATGCTAATAAACAGAACTAGTCTGAGAAAAATAACACCTTCTCTGCTTCATAAGAAGATCTCACAGGGGTATGCAGCACTGGTGTTTGTCTAATCACTAGTTTTGCACCCACGCACAGTGGAGCACAAGGGGCCCATGAGTTCTGACAGAAGCTCCTTTGAAGTCTAAGGGTGTCTGCAGCAAAGGCTGTGCTCAGAAGCTAGAGGTGGCATACTCCTGCTTCCTGTTAGCTACTGCACTAGCAAGTACACTTGTTTCTAGGGGTGAATCTGAACAAAACAACTCTCTTCCACCCAAATTTGCTTCTCTGCTTAGTGAAATCTGAGATCTTCAAAGCACGACAATCACCCACCCAAGCCAGGTGACCAGTGTCAGCCAAGAGCTGTCCATCTTGTGTTAGGAAATACAAAACCAAAAAATCTGACCACTGAAGAGCCTGCAATTCAAAAAGGGTAGGAAGTGGCTGTACAGAAACTGCATAGGTTAAATCTACATTTTTTGTTCAGTGCTACTTAAATGAGACAATAAACTGCAGGTTTTATCAAGCCAGCAGCCTGCAACAGAAAGAACAAATCAAGCAGTATTTTTAACTAGGCATGTGCCCATTCTTTTAGATGTCCAAAACTAAGATGATATGAACTAGGTGTAATAGAGTTGGCAAACATTTTATCAGTAGGTAACTGTGCCTGTTACATAAACTATGGGCTTAAATGGTTCAAACAAGTTTATGGTTCTAATAATAGTATTTTGTAATTAATGAAGATTATCAGGCTCCTAGCTACCTTAGAGTTCATCTCAGGATATTTTCCACTATGGCAGCATCCGTCAAATCTAAGTGAAACTGAGGAGAGTATTTTTGGCTAAAAGGATCTAGCTGTGAGACAAACATCTGGTAAGTTAAACTTAGAGAAACATTGTAAAATCTTGCAAATACTAACACTTAAAATGGAAAAACATGACAGACTCATCAAGAGAATATGGAATAATACAAACCTTCATCTATCCAAGAACAGCTTTTCACAGCTCAGTAGCAAGAGCAAAACTCAAAAATCTAAGGAAAACTTTTATATAGGTGAATTTTTGTAAGTATGGTGATTGAAGGCTATAGAAAACCCTAAATCAGGTCAAGAATCCGGCACGGAATTAGCAGGATGATTCACAGTTTTACCTATAGGCCTTTTAAAAAAGGAATAACCCCTGTATCCATAGCTTTAATAGGTAGGTTCACAACACAATGTAATGGGAACTGCTGTCTGGTTGAAAGAGCAAACCAGAGAGCTGACAACTTGGCTCTGTTCAGTCTGGTCTCCCTAATCAAGATCTTTTGTTTGGATTGTGCAGACATTCCTGGTGACTTTTAGCCACATCATGAACAGCCTCTGTAGTCATGCATGTGAAATACAGCAACCTTCAGGAAATTAAGAGTTATTGCTTAACTCTTTTCTTCATTCCATACATAATAAGCTTGAAATAGATTTTTTTATGATCTTTTTCTCAGTGCTATCAAGTATGCCTCTTCACTTATTATATCACTTCTGGCACTTCAGGGAAAAAACTAGCAATCCCCAATGCTTTATAATTCACATACATAAACAAACTATATGATGGGATCAAACATAAAGATTAGGGCAGACAAAAGTTTGAGATGAAATAAATTATTCCTTAAACCTAATAAAAACTAAAACTCTCAAGTAGCGCTAAGACAAGGGAGGCATTTACCTGCATAACTACAGTGTTTTCGTTGCTAAAAAAAAATCCCAAATACAGGATTTGCAACACCAGATCAAGGGTAGAAAAAAAGCAGAAAAAAGGTAAATTCCTCAACTCAGAACTTTTTTTTTTTGCAGGTGTGCAAAAAAACTTGGTGTAATATCAATTGAGCAAATTTTCTGGGATTCCACTAAGTGTTAGATGCTAGAAACACTTTGAGGACCACATTCTGAATTAATTTTTTTATGCTCACTAGCAATGACTTCTCCAGCAACAATGCAGGTAAAAATTTGAAACTGCTTTGAATGTAAGCATTTAGTGTTATAACAGCATATTAAATGAAAAGGTTACTGTGGTCTTTCGAGAAAATTCATTTACTCCAGAGATTGAGGAGACTCCTAAGAGCAAAAAAACAAGCTATAGCATGGTGGTGAGTGTGACATGCCATGCATTGAGAAATGTCTGAGCATTTTTGTATTTTAAGTAATATATTCATTTTCAAACAGTTCTAGTACTTTCCCAGAAGACAAAAGAAAACTGATAGTTATAGTCTCAAGATAAACCACAATCCAGATCTGAAAATGACCTTCTACCTGCTGGACAGACTCACCAAGAGTACATTGCATCCGGTATTCCACTTGCCCCTATCAGACAGGATGATGCCTTGAACAGACAGCTGAAATACCATAATTTAATGGCTACAATCTTTCAGTGGCTTTCTACATTTTAGAAGGCCATATGCCCCACATCAGTCTTTTGGTCTGTTTCCTAAATGAACTTCATTCCTCTAAGCCTCTGTAAAGTTAGTCATGATTTCTAAATTTCTATTTTTCTTCCTGTCCTCTTCTATTTTATTTTTATTTAATCTCTATTTTTCTTCCTGTTCTGCTGTGGTTTACTTGCATTTGCCTTTGTTTAGTCATTACAATTAAGGAGAAATAGGAATTCAATGACACAGTTTCAAAGGCATGATAGCTTGGTAGCTTATCATGTCTTTTGCAGAGAAAATTCATCAAGGAAAGATACCTGAAATTCAACCAGAAAATACTGTATTCAGATAAAGGTATCTGGAGCTGTTACAGATTTGTACATTGTCAATTTTGTCAATGTTACATATGACACAAGATTAAAAGCTGTCACCTTTTCAAAATCACAGTCAAGGGATAGTTAAATATTGAGTGCTATAACTGTGAATTCTCTGGCATCTGCATACATGAAAGTCCTTTCAGATGAATTTTAAATTTGAACTTCCAGAATTATAGTGATCCTTAATCAGCATTACTCATATTCCTCTGATGTCAGCAAGGCTCAGTTTACAAGGCACATGAGTTGCTGACTTGACCCTCTCCCTTGTATATCATAATCTTAACAACTAGATACAATAATAACTTTACCTTATTACAACCTAAATTATCTAAGTAGATCAGAAATACATTAAAATGGGACTTTAAGCAATAAAGAACCCATGTAATTATTCAATTAAAAGAACAAAATGGTCCAATGCAATTACTCTATTTGAAATTAGCTTTAAGATCAAATTAATGACCAAATTTTCAATTAGCTAGAATTATTTTATCTTGTAGCACTGAAAATTTGAGGATTGCATGAGAAACACATGAAAAGTCATACTGAAAACCTGAAATATTTACTTGCTTGTCCAGTCATTAAAAAACCCCTGGATAATACCGACCACAGCTGTTAAATTTCAATGTAAATGCCACTGCACTTCACTAACAGACTGATTCTCTCAAGCAGTAAGTGTATTGGTTGGTAGCGCTGAAGCCTTGCTTGCTTCTTTAAGGGTGAAAAGACAGGGGATCTCTTAAGTGCCACGCTTCCTACCCCACACACAGGGGGTTACAAACCTGCTGGGCTGAGCACCACTTACCGAAGATTCACTGTCTCTAACAAGGAAATCTCCTTCCACTCCCCTTTCATTCAGGGCACATTCTGCTTGGTGTCGGGTAACATTCCCATAATACCATTCTCTTCCAGCAAACCGTCCGGTAGAAGATGGTCCCGTGTAGCTTATCTGAGGTGGATGGGAAGCATTAATGGTAGGACCATCACTAATGATTACTACATAGTTTTTAGGAACAAGACCAATTTGCCCTCTGGAATTTTTACATTTCCACCATTCTGGGTCATTTTCCGGCTTTTCAATAACTTCCATCGTTTCCCCTTTTTCAAAGTTGAGCTCTTCTTCTGTGACAGAGCTGAATGGATACAGTGTCTGAACAATGTGGAGTACTTTGGTGCCCTGGCCGTTACTCATGGAAGCGCCTTTCCTTAGGCTGAGAAAGCTGGGTGAATCTGCAGTTGCCTCCTCAACCTCCTCTACCACATAGTTCGAAGGAAACCAGCCAATCTGTCCGTTGTAGCTACCTCTCCACCAGCCGTCACTGCACTTCTCCATGACAATCACTCGGGATCCTTTAACAAGGGACAATTCATCCTCCCTCTCCGCGACATAGGCGAATTTCACGTAGGCTGGAATGTTAAGATCATAAATCCGGTCGGCGCTGCTGCCGTTGGATGGGTATTCCGCGTCTGTGCTGGGAGTGGGTGAGGCGTCTCTCGCACTTGTCTTTCTCTTGGTTTTTCCCAAGCCTGTTAACGACAGAAATGGAAAGTGGTCACTTGGAATGCTTGTCCCCAGGCTGCAAACACTGGATTTGGTGACATACTGCTCCCTCACTTCAACAACACCGCTAAATGGAGATCTCTTTTGTCACACTACATAGTCAGGAAATAGCAACACCTTTAAGAGATTCTCATTAACACCAAGCTGGAGCACCATTAGGTAAGGAGCAATTTGTGTTACAACGACTTCTATTCTCTTCTCAGAAGTACCAGAGTTTAAACACACTTAAACACAGTGGTTTCTTCAGTAGGAGAAAAGCTAATCACTAAGACCTTTCAGAGTTTGCGGTTATGCATCTTAAAATTTCAGCCAAATGGCCATGCCCTTTAATTTTAGGGATGACTTTAATTTGGCTCAAACAAAAAGGTGAAAGAAAATCTATAAAAATTAACAAGCACAGAAATTAAAGGTTAAGTTTCTCTGCAGATTTTATTTTGCTCTCTTTGTTCTTCAGGCAGTCCCCAAGCAGGTTGCAAGTCCTTCCAACTTCAAGCCCCCTTCTGAAATCCACATCTCTTTCATCTACATTTAATCATGTACTGTAAGTGTAAACCTGACAGTGAGGAAGACCACTTGCATATGTTTCCTTATAATCTATAAGCTCTGATGTACTGTCATGGCTTTAATTATAGTGTGAAATACAATGCACACAAGCAACATTAAACATGCAATTTTCTTTTTTCTTAATTAGAGGAACCATGCTAATGACTGTAAAAATATGGAAGAAAAACTGCACAACATGGTGTATTTTCAAACTTTTGCAGCAAGGACTGCTTTGGCGAATATATAAACAAGCAGCACTCTCATGTGAAATTCACTTATAAAACTTCTAAAGACGAAAGACAAAATGCCAGTATAGCACAAACCAAGCAACACTCAAAATGTTACGCAGGTGGCAGAAAGCAAAATCAACATAGAAACAGGAGCTTTTGTACTTTTCTCCATCTCCTAGAGCCTGGCTAGCAGAAGAGAGATTTAGTTGAGACACAAGAACACACATGTAGATTACGTAAGATTGAATGGAAGGAAAACAAAAAATGTACTTTGTGTTTTTTTTCTTCAAATCATGTGAAACAAGGATATGCAACGTATTTCATTTTTAACAATTCAGTACTATTCAATCTGGCCACTCCACTGCCAGAAAGTGTGTTTTAATATATACAGATATGTAGGTACTTGCATATACAATGAGCATCTTCAGTGAAGCTGTTTGTTCAGCACAGAACTTCTTTGCCGATTTCACAGTTATCTGTACTGCACAGACCAACAGCGCTCACATAACCATGAAGGGATCCCTGACTAGAAGGGTTAAGTACAATTATTAATAGTTTTTTGGTCTCAGAAGATGGAAGAAAATTACGATCATCCTAAAGTGTTTCCTGACTTTCCCAAGCACCTCCTCGCTTCCTGCTGGAGCCTGCTACATCCTAATGTCATTCTAACTACATCATTTCAACAGAGAGCCAGCAGCTGCTCTTTAAGGCAAAATGAGGGAAAGCAGCTTATTGTACTAGGGGAGACAATCACAGGAAAAGAGTGTCCAAGTAAGTGCTAATCAGAAGCTGGTCAGGCTCTGATCTCTGCCAAGACTGGAAATTTTCATCAGTTTAGAGATCATTTTTAACCAAAAGACAAGAACATATCAGAATTAATGAGCATGAAATTGCAGTGATATAAACAAACGCTAGGGTTGTTCTGTCAAGAAAAGAGGGAAATTACTTGCTGTAACTTCATGATAAACAAGCTACTGTATTTTTCAATAGATTCACTCTACATAAAGCCTTCCACTGAGACTGAACCTTACAGATTAAAAGCTAAGGCTTTTATATGCTCCCTAATGAACGTATGCAGCACCACTTCTTGGAAACAAAGCAGAAGACCTAGTAAAATAAAAAAAAACCCAGCAGATGAAATAGCTGGCCAGGAGAAAACTAGTTGAAAATCAGAGCACAGAGATAAGTGTGAGAGATGGGAATGCAATGTGATAAGAGAATGCCATACATTGAAGTATCTAGAGAAAAAAATGTTGAGAAACAGGTGAAAAAACCCAAGTTTCTCAAAAAACCCTCTTAAGTCTGATAACAGTATCTAAACATGTTGCAAAAGGTTATCATTCAAGCACTTTTTTTCACTTGAGGTTTCATAGATTCCATATTTTTTCACAAACCTTCCAATAGTGCATCTAATATTTGAAATGTTCCTTCCTAACATCCCCTTTCAACACAAATCATTACAACTTTGGTAAAATAAAAATTAGAAATTTCACTATGTTTGTTTTGGTCTTTTGTTTGTTTGGGGTTTTTTTACCAATTATGGCAGCTGGAGTTCTCAGTTTAAGCTTAACTTTTCACGTGAACAAACTTTTTAAGGCTGATAACATGGTAATGGTTAACTTTTCGCAATAGCAGCAACTAATACATTTCCAGTTGGTTTGACCAAAACAACTAAATAAGCAGAGACCCGGCTGCAGTCAAGCACAGTAAAAGGCATGCACAACATTATCTAACATAATTTCTTCTGTGAAGTTACAATATTCATAACTGTGTCTATGACTGAAGAGGAAACAAGTTGTTCCGTGAGCAGAACGAAGGAAATCTGTTCCTGTTTTTCTCCTAATACCTCCTGCTGCACTATTTGTCCCCTGCCCTCCTCCACCCCATCTCCTGCAGGATTCACAATCAGCCCCCCTCTCCATATGACTGCCTTCACATCCCCAAGTGTCTCTGGTATCTCCAGCTCCTGGACACTGCCATCTCAAAGCCACCTCCAAAGCATACTCCATCTCCCCTGGTGCTGCCCACCTCCCTACCTTTGCTGGGCTGGCCAGCCAAGCACAGTGCCCGGCACCCTGCTGCCTTTCAGCCCTGCCTGGACTGAGCAGAGAGCTGGGATTGTTCTGGCTTCTCCTTCAGCGAGGGACACCAACAATAAGCCTTCTCAGGCACAGAGTTGGAGAAAACTAGTTAGTTTATCTCTGCCAGTCTGTCAAGTTTGCCTAAAATTGGCCAAGTTATCAAGGGTGGACAGATGGAGGGACGATGACAGCTGACTCTGACAGCATGACTAGCGTAAGCTTCATTTCCTTAGGAAACAGTCTAAAAATATAATTTAGTAGGATGGCTGGCCATAGCCAAGCAAGAATAAAGTTAGGATGATAAACTCTGTATATGCATTTATGACAAAACTCCCAAGTCCATTAAGAAAAGTACTGTCTACATGAATCATCTCTAGAAGAGTAAACACAACCATTTACTTATTACTTACAGAAATATTCACTTACTACTATTTATAAGGGTATCCCTACTCTTCTGTCTGAATGGAATGAAATCCATATAAAGAATTTCATGGAAAACAAAACATTCAAGCACTTTGGGAGTCTTATTTAGAAAAATCAAATATTTATTTGCAATTGCAGTAATAATTTTGGCATTTTTTTATTGCTATTGCTCTAATGAAAACTTATCTACCAGTGAAATACAACTGTATTTTTCCCATTCTGACTCACTGGTTACAGTGCACCTGAATCCTTTGTAACACAAATAGTTGTCAATAAGGAGAAACCTAAATCAAGAGATTAGCTTTCAAGTGAGGGGGAAAGGATGGAAGCAAAAAAAGTACTGAAAAGCTGCAGAAGGCTTGTTTAATTTTACTGCAATTCATAGGAAGTAACACTGTTCACAACCTACAACTAACCCACAACAAACTAATTCATCTTCACTCTTACAAACACATTGCCAAGTGATGCAAAGAGGTTTAAATTTTAGGCGGATATATTACTGAGATAAAAAAAAAAAAACTGATTAGAATCATTTCCAGAGAAGGGATCTACTGCAAATCCTCCTTCTCTCTCCAGTGAAAGAAATCCTCTCGCCCCAAGGTTAAGTCCTAGGGAATTCAGAAACATGCCTGTTGTGCCAATATGTGCTCTCTTCCTTTCCTAGCTCAGTTGTGGCTCTAAAGAATAGCTTGTTTTTTGAGCAACAGGCTTAACAGCAGTTTCCTATGAATTCGCTTCCTGTCTCTTAAGTTTCCATTGTGCAAGGCCCAGCTTAGCACCCTTTCGTTACCATATTGTCCCTGCAATTGCCTTCCCATTATACCCATAAGGCCCTCCAGCTCGCACCTCTCCAATGTCCTCTTCCCACAGCACTTCCAGTCTTCCCATCTAATGCTCCTTAGACTTCCCTAGGAAATGTCTAGAGCACCCCAAAATTCAAAATGGTGGAATTTCCTTCTGGTCACTCTCCTTTGGCCCAGTGCTGAGGTAGTGCCAGATCCCCTATCCCCACCTGTGCCTCCTGCCATGCTGCCACGCTCCTGGCCCAAAGCTTGGCCACCTATCAGACAGCACAGGTGCCCCAACTGCCCAGACTTCTGCTAAAATCAAAAGGGTTTCTCTGTGTCTTTCTGCCTTCAGTGAAGGTACCAAAACAAGGCTGCATAGCTATGATCTTTATGAAAATTGGTTCATAGGATGAGTTTAGTTATCTTTAAGTCATTATCTTAATACATAGTTTATGAAATACATAAATAACACTTGTATAGAAAGGGTTTTTTTTGCCACTAGTAAAATTTATATTCTATTTACTAATTAGGGTTTAATATTCCATATTACCTTCACTTGAAAAAGGCTATTTACAAAAGAGACAATTTCCTCATTTTAGGAAGGCTCATTTGATGAGTCTTTCCATGTTCCTGTGAACTGGTGTCCTTCCCTGAAACTGAGTGACCACATTTTCTATTTTAACTGCTTTTACTCATTCCCAGAAGTGAAAGAACAGACTTACTGATGCGGCTGTATAACAAATCTCTGCAGGCTTATCAGTATTCACAGTTATTTTTTAAATTTCTGATTAACATGAACTAAACACTGAAGGTACTTGCAGTCAAATTGTCTAGCAAACCCTTCCCAAGACTGCTCTCTAAATTTGTAACATCTCATACGTAGCTTAACTTTAAATAGACTAAATATGACTGCATTTCTTTTCCAAAGGAATTTTAAGTTGATCTGATAGCTTAGATTACAGAAGGTGGGACAATGGAAAAGTCAGTGTACACAAAAGGTCATTCAATATCAAAAGCCAATTTCTGAAAAATAGTTGGCAAGTGAAATGAGTGTTACCTGAATTCTCCCTATCTTTTCTAAAACCTCATCTGATTTTATGAGCAAAAATATTTTCTACAGCTTACCTACAAATCAAACCAAGTTCACAGGACAAGGGAGGGGGGGAAGCCCTTTCAGAAAAAAGCTGCAATACAAGAAAACTGTATTCCTCTGAGAAATCATAAATGCAACACTAAACTTTCAAAACAGAATTCCTCAATTCAGAAATCAACAAAAAAAGACCAGACCACTAAATATGATAGATACAACTCCTTAAAAAGCTTCAAACAAATTCTTATTCAAATATTAAAAGCAATTAAGGAAGGACACCCTCCTCCAAAAGTGACCCTTAAACTATAAAATCTACTGCAAAACCAACAACGAAAGTGTCTCAATACAAATAAGTTCTTGCAAACTAATTCCTCTTCAAGGGACTAGAGCTCTACTAAATGGTGTCCTTCAGTTACCCTGTATCAGTGTTAGAGAAGCCAGTTTTAAGTCTAAATAAACAGCTGGAAATAGGAAAATGAATGCTGCTGAGTAAAGCTGTTAGCTCTCCCCATGGCAATTAGAAAATGAACTTTTTGTACATTTTCATCTATTGCTGTATTTACATATCTTAATAGATTCTTTTTCATAACAAGTCAGGACTGATTTTTGTATCATGTATTCAACCTTTTATATTTAAAATTAGTTTTTCATCAGTTATTGTACATTATTACAAAGCTGTAAATCGTCAAAAAATTACCTTGAACAAGATAAGGGTCATCAAATTGGTATCTTGAATTAACAGTGCATCAAATACTGACAGGTACTTTCTTTCATGGTCTATTCACAAATATAACAAGCTTTTACTCAATTAAAGAACTAAATTATGCTCTATCACTTAGTCAAAACACAAGACCTGATACTAGACCTGAAAAGGACACATGTACAGCCAAAATCAAATGTGGGGAAAAAAAGTGGTATATTTAATTGTTATCTCTCTAAACTGAACGCTGCAGATGTTTTTATTTTTTAAGTTCTCCACAAACTGACAGGTGATGTTCTGTCCACCTGGAATGGCAGGGAGGGCTAGTGAGGATCCCTGCCTTCCAATCCCCAGCTCTCTGCCAGCCCCCCAAGTTCCCCACACCAGCCATGCCCTCCCCAAATAGACTTGCTCTGCATTCAGGTTCATACCCAAAAATCAACCCAAGATATACAGTTCTTTCAAAAACTGACTAATTGGCATGGTTTTGGTGAATTGGATGCAATGTCAGGCTGATTTTGGTGGGTCAGCAGGAGCACTGTGGCGTCCCTTGGCCCCCAAATTGTGTTGGGGTTGTTCTCCCAGGGACTGAGCATTTCCCTCCTTCCACAGGGGAATGCCCTCACCCAACTTCCCAGTTCACACTCAATGGCAATGCCTCTCGGCATGATGCTCAAATTCAGCACTTGATTTCTCAGCTATTAGCTATCAAATTAAAATATAAGAACAAAGGTATTGAAGAGAGGAGGAAAAAGGGAGAATTCTGAGAGATGGTTCCTTCACGTTCTGCCTTAAATCTTATCCATACTGCCACAGCTCTCACACAAGCTGTCAAAGCATGGGTTTTAAACATAACATGAATGAGTATTTGAAAATTATTTATGGGGAAAAAAAAGAAGCTTTCATTGGCAATATGAATAATCCAGAAACTGATTTTTTTTATATTAACAGCCAGTCTCTGAATAAAAAACCCCACAAAAACACCAAAAAAGAAACCAAAGCAACAAAAACTTCAACCAAAAAAAAACCCCAAAACAACAGTTACTTGTAAAATTTTTCATAGAAATTTTGCTGCACTTCAATTTATGTACCCTCCCTCTAGAGTAAAATGCTTCAAACTGTACCACTTGCTTTACGGTTAAAAAAAATAAATTAAAAAAATCATAGAAGCCAGCACAAAAGAGCATGAGTACAGTGTATTTTTAAATGGAAATATTTTCATTGTAACAAGGTTTTTAAAAATTATGGGGTTTACTATTTAAAAATATCCCCATCAAAATTTAAATTAAAAAAAAAGGACTCCAGAGCGCTGAAAAATTTAACATTATTATAACCTATTAAAAATCAGCTTCCATTAAACAGCTGAAATATTCAAGCAAAACAAGTTTGAGGCTGATAAATTTAAGGAAGTCAAACAAATGAGCTAGGAGAACTCCCAATATAAATACCTAGAGCAAGAATGTGTTCAAATACTAAATAATACTTGTAATCTCTGAAAGAGCTAGAAAAAAATATCTTTAAAATAATTTCTGCTAAGCTCAGAGACATATAAAAAGTTAATAAATTTCAGCTGAAATGGGAATATGTTTCAGTTCTTCCAAATATAAAACAAAATTTTACATGACAGCTCTCCTAGTTCCAAAAACTTTCAAAGACAAGGCAACCAGAAATTCTTATTCAATTTGCTAATCATGTGTTTTCTGTAAGATGTACCAGGAGCAAGCAAGTTTCTCAAAACTAATTTTTATTTAGAGGTAGCACTTAACATTTTAGCCCATTTTTATTTAAGATACTTAACATTATTATTTTTCTTGTGCATTCTAATAAAATTGCAATTTCATCTGACTTCATACAGATACATTGACAACAACGATCCCTTTTTGTTATTAATTTCTGAATACTAAGGCTCTGAATTGTATTGCATATAATGCATACAGTCAATAAGTATTCAAAGTGTACAGTGTCTTTTACAAAACAAACTAAAAATTATACTAAGAAAGGAACAATTAACTTTTCAGTGAAATTCTTAAGAAAAACCCCCAATATAGTGCAATGTAAATTAAGTAATTAACCCACCCAGCACAGAGATAAACACATAACTTCCTGATGGCTGGAATGTTCAGATCAGACGTGCACTTAGCTTTACGTTATTTATTATTATTTTTATCATTTTAAATTAACTTTTCTTTGCTTCTTTATTACTAAGGAATTCAGCAGACTAAAGTTTCTTCTGTTACACAGAAAAAAAAACCAAACATTTCTGCACATGTTCAGACTGCAACCTCCTACTCCTTATTCACCCCTTCCACCTACATGTCCAGTTTCCAAGCAAATGTTCAAAGGCCAAGATCCGTATGGGATAGTCAGTGTTTTAGAAGCAACATATCCATCAACAGCACTCTTTAAAGGACACTGCTATAAATTCCAGAAATCTTCAGCAGCATTTGTGATACAGAAGTGAAGCCTTACAGATCTATTAATGACTTTTTGTATCTTCTTTAAGCTCAATATCAAAAAAAGCCACCCTAGAACAAATTAGTAAGTGGAAATTCTTCTCTAAATGTCAAAGTGAAATTTTGACATTTCAACAACCAGGCTGCTTTACCACTGTTTTTCAAATACAGGAAAAAGTAGCATCAAAGTTTTCCATGCATCAAGCATGATATAGAAGCTTCCATAAAGAAATCAACCCAACGACTGTTTTAAAAACCACTACTGCATTAATTCTTGCAGTTTACACTGTCTTAAACATGATTATGTTATTAGGAAAGGTACTTTCCAATTCCACTATCAGATATTGAGTTTCCTCTACCCAGGGAATTTTAGAGGAAAAAGTGAAAATGAGAGATGTAATACAGGAACAAAGGTGGACAGAGGCAAACACATGATCTGAAGGCTTCCATAACCTGCCTCATGTATATTTCTTACTCCAGTGGCAAAATGAAGTAGAAGTAGTCCTACTAGGCAAATATAAATGGCCTTGGGATTTTGAATCCTCTATGAAGCAGGAAAACTGCTGTCTTGGTCTCAAATAGACGGCAAATAAAATGAAGGATTTTCTCAAGACCTACAGTTCCAATTTTCTTCTACATATTAAAATTGAGGCTAGCTTGCTTTAAATACAGTCTCTGTATTCAAAAACAGATAAAGATATTTCCACCTACTTCATAATCTGATAAATGATGCTCTCTTGATTTTCTAGGATGACCTGATAAGAGTAAATAACCAGAACTAGCTTAAACCTAAGGCAGACCTATAATTCTAAGAACAGGGAGAAGGCACAGTAACCTTGTAGGACTTCCCAGTGTTTTTTGTTCCCTTGATGCTGAGAAGGAAAGCTACCATTTTGCCTCTCCTTCACAAACATTAACAGAATATTGACCTATTATGCATGAGGTGCTCCACACTGTCTACTCGAATACATATGCCTGTCCCTCAGTAAGGGATTAGAATCATAGCTTGCCCTTTCCTCCTCTAGTATTTGATGGGAAGATGATTTATATTTAGCTATCTTACATCTACAAGGGGCAAGAAGTGCACAAAACAGCTTAGGATACAAATTCAACTTCCTAACATGAACCCACTCAATTAAAAAAAAAATAAAAAATCCAGCAAGTACAGAGTAGACTTCCCTGAATGCAAGATTATGATCATCCAATTTAAAGACTCTTCCAGACAATTGATATTGAATCATTCTATTTTAGACACATGACTATAGCACTAACAGTCTTTTCACTTCTTGTTTGCTCGAATTTGCTCTCAATTTTGTACATGAAAATCAAAGACTTAATAGCTGTTACAAATAGAGACTGAAGTTCAGATCATGGAGCCCAGGCCTGAACAGTTAAACTACAGAGCAGTAATTATACAGCCCTTCAACTCAAAGAAATGCATTAGAAGACAATGATGCAAATATTGACTAAAGGGCAGTATCCCAGCATCAAAAAGCTCAAATAGTCCCTCCTGAATGTACCATGGTCATCTACTCTTTGAGGTTACTGCATTTTACTTGTTGGCCCATACCAACACCAAGCATGATGTAAAGCCTTTGTAATTCTACCATAAGGGCAGAATGCCAATGTTATACTATACTAACATTTTCAAACATTAAATACCATGTTACAAGAAAATTCAAGGTGTTTATTATGTTTTTCTCTTTAGAAACCTCAGACCTCCTTAGAAGCCTGTCATAGATACTGCAATTTTTATTCAAAGCTCCTTTTAGGAAAGGGAAACCAAACTAAATACCACCTTTTCTTTACTAACTTACTCTCTGAATTTCAAGGCACACAGCTCCATTAATCAAGGGCTCTCGGGTTATTTGCAACTACATACACAAAACCAGACTTCTCTGCCTCTGAAGCGGAAGTAACGGGGAAATGGCTCACTTAACAAAACAGCCTGCCTCCTCTGAGGAGAGGAGCCAGAACACAAACCCCCACAACTCACATGCAAACACAAACTTCTTCTGTAGAATAAAACCCAATAATTACCTAATACCTAACAGAATAATATATATATCTCCTGTTCTGCAGAACAATTTCCTGAATGAACAATGAAAAAAATATCTTACAGGTTAGTAAATTGGTAGAGCCCATATACAAGAAGAATGACATTTTCACTACATCAAAATACCTTTTCCCTTTCGTTTTTCTTTCACGTTCCATTTTCTTTCATTTCCAGAGTCCCAAAGACTGCTAAACAGGAATAATGGCAATGATTGCATACAATTTAGATGATCTACAGCCTAAGTCCTAAACCAATTTTCTAGTGCAAAATACAGTAACAAATAATAATCCATTAGAAAAAGCACCCTTAAATGTCCACCTGGCTAAACTGACCAGCCATTCACATTAAGAGCAGCATCTGTCCAAATGCATTTGCTGAGACCACAAAACCAACTTGTCAGTAAAAAAATCATGTTGACCACCAAAGTGACTCCCAAAGAAAGCCATCTCTGCTGGAACCCTCCCTCTCAAAAACAAGAGGTGGTCATTCTCTCTCACACAGCAGCTTCATTCCTGATGTCTGCATATATTGCACACATCTCAATTCTCGCTTTACGGACACACTCCATAAAATAAAACATTTTTGAGACTCAGAACAGGGAAGGAAATGTTCCCTAGCACATTCTAAGACAGAGCCTAATTTTTTTGGCATGAATTCTAATTTAATTTTTTTTTTTTTTGCATGTCACAATAGCCACCTATTGCTAAGGTCTTCAAAAAACTTGAGGAAAAAAAGCAGTGGAATCCAAGTGGAAAAACGTATAGAAAAAGAAACAAATACTTCAAGAGACCCTAGAAGACTAAAATTTTGACAACCCAAGGCCTCAAAAAGAGAAATCCAGTGGTACTGAAAGAATTGCTTAGGGTTGCATGTTGAAGGAAATAGCTGCATCTGAAGAATTCCTCAATTATTCTAGACTGTAGAAGGCACAGTCACTGTCACTTCTGTATGGAAAAATCACTTGTCCTTTGAGTCACTGGAATTCCTTGGAAAATGGTGTCCCTGGAAGAGTACATACATAGGCTATTGATTTTTGCCTGCTACCTTAACTTGGTCTTTAGAAGGGTAACCCCAGCTTACACACACCAAACAAGGTACACACAATACCTCCAAGTCAGCAATCTATTTCTTCTCTCGGCTACCACCTTCCTGTGCTAGGACATGAAGCCAGAGGGGAGGACACTACACAGAGCACACAAGTATGTGTACTCCCATAAATACATGCTTATGGGAAGAGTCCAACTCAGACAGATGGGTGCAATGCAGTGACCCACATTGCAGTCCCAGTTCTGCTGCCTCAGTAAACTTCAGTCCTTCCAGGAACCTGAGGGAAAGGAAGACAGAAAGGAACACAATGCAAGGAATCCAGTACAAGACACCACTTGGGAAAAAAAGTCCTCTATTTTCACTGGCTCAGAATAAGAGTCATAATTAGCAGATTGCTTAAAGGGTTTTATTCTATGGAAAAAATTAAACATCAAAAGAGTTGAGGGTTCAGACACAAACTTTTAATGCTAAAAGAGTAAAAAGGTTCTGCCTCCATGGCTGGAAGAGAGCGTAGGAAGAGCTACCGGCAGTGAGGTGACTCTTTAATAGGGAACTGTGAAACTACTTTGGGATCTAATTTTTAGGCTTGTTCTAAGGCCAAACACATTATAGGTTGAAACGTAACTGGCTCAGAGAGGGGCAAAACTAAGGGTTCCTCCAAGGTGACAGTTGAAGGAAATAATACCAAAGACATCAGTACACACAGCCACACTGAGGTAGAATGATTGTTTTATCTTTTCACACATAATTATGACTAAAATAAAGGCTCATTCTTCAACCTGTAATTGTCAATGTACCTCTCAGCACACACACACCTAATGGGGAGGGGGGAGAAAAACCCCTACTACACAAAACTTCTAATGCAATACAAAACCCAAATTTATTCCCTCAATGTATCCTGAAACTAGGAAGATTTCTTTACACCTTCAGCCTTGCAAGATTTTACTGCAACCATCACAGCAGAAAAATCTGCTAAAAGGTAGGACACATCATGATTTCCACGGTATGCTTGTTTTAAATTCTTGAAGCAGCAAATCCTTTAAATAATGTAGCCCAATAAACAATGCATGCAAGACAAAATTTCAACAGAATACAATACATATAATTATGAACTGAAAAAACAAACTTCTGCTCCCATCATAAGCTAGTACTGCAATAAGCTGCAGGTTCTGTATTCACTAATGCTTTTAGCTTTTCACCTTGGACCAGTAAAGGGCCTGATGCATACATCCAGCAGAAAAAAACACTTATCTAGCAGTAAAAGAAGCATTACTCTGCACCTTAAATTCTCCAGAATATTTACCAATTTTCTTTGCTTTCAACTCTCTAAAATGCATGAAGTTTATGTTGCATTTTGGTTGGGGTTTTTTGTTGTAGCTTTTTTTGTTTACTTGTTTTGCATTAGTTTGCTCTTCAACTTCAGATTTTTTTTCCTTCTTAGACCCATTTGTTTAGAAATAACACGGTATTTTTTAGAAGGTCTGGTCTGATTTTAGTTCCACAAAGTAGAGACTTGGATTCCTTTAATGCTATTTTCAGTGGACATGGTTGATATCCATACTAAAGTCATTTAAATATTTACAAATGTACAATAAGTCCAAACCCATACATTTGTGAGTTTCTTTCACATTCTGGGTAATTATTTTAACATGCATAATTGTAACACTAATTTAAAATTAACATACTCTTTTGTCATTTGCATGTATCTAATTGGCAGTGAGAAAGCAGACCCTATCCTGTCAGCAATATCTTCACGTATAATTTCCCATATGCATAGCTCCTGCTATTGAATACATCTCTAGTTCTTCAAAAATTATCCATGATGTGAAAATGGCCACTCAAGCTAGGTGTAGCTTTTAATGATGATCATGAGGCAGGTATGTTTCCAGCAAGTCACCAAGCATTTGAATTCCTTATTATACAATTCATCTACTACCACTCCAGTGACATCAGCACTGCCAGCTCCTAACTCTGCATGCTCTAGACAGGAATGGAAGAAATCTCTTCCTTGTGTTTGAAATCATCATGATCATCTCCCATTTGTCCTTCCTCGGAAATCTATGCAACCAGACTGATCTATTATTACTGTGAATACGAGACAAATGCAATTGTTCCAGCTTTTTTTTTTTTTCTCAAACCACCAAAGACACCACGCTTAAAGAGAGTTCCCATCAGTTTCTCTCACTACCACAAAACCATCTTCCTCAATTTCATCCCTGGTGAAGAGTCACCACTATTGCCACCCTGTCCCACAAACAAAAATGCTTGCTTTGAGCAATGCACCTACAAAGCAGGATGAAGCACAGCAAAGAAAGTGCTTTTACTGAACAAATTCAACCATGGAAAGAGCTATTTTAACACAGATTCTAGGAAACAGAGCAAGAATTTGTGCTGTGTTTAAACACCTCAACTACTTCCTCTCCCTAAAGAAGAACTTAAATTCCTGTATGCTGACAGCTTAAAAGTGCAAATACGGACAACTTACCCACACCCAGTCCTCCAAGAGGCACAACAGACATGCCACTACTGTCATGCCCACACTTTCTGAAAAGCTTCAAAGCAACATTAAGAGACACAGGAAAAATACTTTAATTTGTGCTGAATTCCTACAAGGGGATTGATCTTACTGCTAATTTCAAGAGAGATGTCTGGCTAAACACCAAGCTTAATCTCACTCCTTCTTAGGAATCTTTATATGTGATAAATAATTTGAAAAGTATCTATATACTGTAGGAAGCTATTTTTAAAAATCAAATTTATTAAATGCATGCTTTTGAATGAACACACTAGCATTTCTTGCAGGTCTGTGACAAGGAAGTCCAACAACATAGGGAACTCAAAGTTCTAAAGAAAGCAAAATAACTTCTGTTTGTCATATAAGACAGTTCTGTTTTTATTAACATGAGCTCTATAAGGCTTAAGAAGCTGTGCTATACAACAGTATACTTATACAATGATACCATATTTATTTTTATTTCCATCATTCTTTCATTCTGTAGTAAATTTTAGACCTTCATACTGCCCAGAGAAGACTACAATTGGAAACAACTAAGTAAGAACAGATTTTCAAACCAGTACTTGGTCACATTAACAATTTAATGTGTTTTCTGTGATCTTGCAGCTCCTATGGCTAACGCAGTTCACTGATAAACAAAGAGAAATTTATCAAGCAAAAAGTATGGAAGACTCAATTTATAGCTATGACCATACTAAAAACATGGCATATACTTCTCATGTTTACACTTTTTAAAACTAGTGCTGAAGAACTGGACAACGTGCAGTTCAAAACCACAGCCATTAGAGTTACATCAGTAACTTTCACCAGTGAAAGACTTTAGCAATCAAATTTCAATACTTGAGATTTAGAAGCAATCTGATGAATGTCAAAATACCACCTCGTACAATGAAATCTACTAGACATACCACATTGGAACTATCAAAATTGGCCCACTGGGATATTTTTAAATGAAAAAATCGTCAAAACCAAAACATACAAACAAACAAAAATTAAAGGTGACTAATGCACACACCAGAAGTTAAAGGTTGATGATTTACTTGGAGAATGGTATTTCATAACTATGTTACGCAAAACTATGATGGCTGTAGCTTAAACGAGTTGAAATATTTATATCTTAAAAGGAAGTACACCAAACCTCTTAACCAACATTTTCCATTGTTAAAGAAAATATTGCATTAAAAAATGACCAATTCCTCATTTATGCTTCTTACTAAGCAGTGACTGTTCAAAGAAAAAAGGAGCCAACACCCCTGTTAGTTTCCAAAAAGGTATGGAGAAGATGGGTATTAAGTAGTGGGAAAATGTGAAGTTATAAATGTGAAAAAAAAAAAAAAAGAAATTTTCATAAAAATTATCAGGGTAGAAAGGGAAAGGTATAAAACTGTTGATTCCTGGAAGCAACAGTATGTACAGTACTCAAGATTGAACCAAGAAAACAGATGCCACAGAGGCTGATGAACACAGGAAATACTCCTGGACACTCATAACACTTCTGAAATAACATACTAGGAACACTGATGGTTTCCATATGTTACATATCACTTGGCAATTCTTACTTTCCACGTGAAAATCTGGCATACTGACTGAATTAAAACTAAATTGTTACTGGAAAGTTTTTCAGTCTTACAGAAGCTTAATAAAGAAGCGTTCCGAAGAGTCTTTTGTGCAACTCAAACATCTCTGTGAAACATTATCAAGGCTACTATTACTTGCCATCACTATCAATACTCATCTCTAGAGCTTCTACTGTTTCTATGGATTTGCAAACACAACTCCTGTATTCTTGGTGTCCAACCTCTCTTTCAGTACCTTCTAAGAAACCATATCTCTTTTAATGGGCATCTGTTCAAAAGCACACACCAAGAGCTGAGGGGAAACTTCTTCAAGGTTTCTTATTTGATTGTTCACTAAACGTAAGAACACCAGAACCCTGTAAGAAAACCCAACATGCAGTGCTGGTTTTGAAAAAGCAGTAGCATTCAGAAAATCAAGGATTCCCATGAAAACAACATCCAGCTGCTGGATCGCAAACATCAGTAACTCATGGCATGATGCTGTCTGGGGAGCTGTGCTGCTGCCAGGAAAATGACTTGCAAAGGGATGGAAAAAATGCAGAAGTTTTATTTTGAGTATACAAACAACTGACTTCTGAATTATTTTGGCTTCCTTCAGATAAGGTTTCTGTTCAGCATGACAGAGATGAGCCAGCAGGCATAGATCATATTTGCTGTGGAAGGGGAAACCCGTGGAGCTGCACTCAGAGGCAGCTCTGGGGGTGGTGCTGGCAAACACCCACTCCAACCAAATGGGTATGGGAATTCCTTTCCACCCCCCAGCGCATGGGAAGAATTATGTTACAAAAAATTACAGTTTAGAAGATGCACGCTGGAGGTCTCTTGCTTAGTAAAACGTATTTGAAATGTATAAAAAATACCCTTCCTGTAAAAGAAACACTGTAAAAGGAATCTATTTTAAACTTCATTATAATGAATGAAGATAAAATTTTAATCACAGGCCTGGAAGCTGGCTTTTGCCTTAAGAATCGTAATAATTAACAGATTTTATTCAAGATGAGCAAACAGAAGACAGCAATTTGAAATGGTCAAATTGCCAATAACTTTTTACTCACAGTATCACTCAGTTAAGACAAAAAAGGGAATGAAAAGATGAATCATTTACTCAATAGGTGCCCTATATGCTACATTTCCATAATTAAAACTCTGCCAGTGTAGTTACCTATCCATTAGACTTCACTCGGGAAACGATTTAAGAACAGAGAAGTAATGTATATCAAACAGAAGAATGACAGAAAACAAACAGCCATCAGTAGAAAAATTTAAAGTCTAGAAATGTCTGCAAGTCACTTAAAGAAAGTTAAGTTTTGGAAAAATTCCCTGGCGCCGGACTAAAAGAAGACACAGTAGAACAGAGTAAGGTCTTAGAATGGAAAAGACAAAGCAAATGGTGCAGAAAAGGCCATTGTTATATAAAAAGTTGTAAGGTGACCCAGGTGGGCAGTGGGGGTGGAGCTCATTTGAGATTTGAGGTGAGCTGTTTTTCATTCCACAAGTAACTGACTTAATGCACACAGGCTAAAAAAGTGTTAATCAGGATTTTTAATAAGCACCCAACACAAGTCTTAAAAGACCTGTCTCTGAACATATTTTGTTTGTGATGCTCTTTTCAAAAAATGCTGAAAATACAGTGGAAATTCCAGAAGTCTTAAGACATTGCTGAAAACAGGCTGATACTTTAAACATCAAGCTACATCCTCTAGGTACCCACATGCCATTAACCTTTCATCAACCACAAGCCAAACAACAGTAAAGCTGATGGGATTCTATTAATAAAGCATTCAAAGGTTGAGATTCAATTAATGACAGTCAACAGTTCTGAGAAAATTAGTTTTTATCACCAAACAGGCATGACTTCATTCTCTGATGAGATTAAAAGTTTTCCTCATAAAGGCAACTTCAGAAACGTAGTAAACTGGTGCACTGGGTTTTTATGTACCAGGCACCAACATAACTGGTGCCATAAGATTTCATTAGAACACACACTGCAAGGTTGAAGAGCTACTCAGATGATGTATCTTCAACAGCTAACTACGGGAACTATTCATTAAATAGTTATAGCTCTTGTGGGGTCTGCCACAATTTGAACTATGGTTGGCACTTTCCATATTTATTGAATATCTGACAAAAGTATAAATCAACCACCAGTAATTATTGGTGATAAGCATAAGAGTGGCAGATAGCTACAGGTAATGACATTACATCGTTTGTGTGATAACAGTGCTTTCAGACGAAATACGTTTGAACACAAGGAAATGTAGTCTGTTAAGGAAGAGGTAGGGAAAAGTGCATCTCCATGGGAGCAACCATCTGCTGGAGTGACGTAAGTATGAAAGGTGGGTCCTGGTAAGTCAGATGGTCAGTCCCTCTCTTTAGAGCCTGCTAGCCTCGTCACTGGAAGTAGGTAAGAGCCTGCAGTTTCTCTCCTGAGATTTCACAAGACTCATAATTAATTATTGACTGACTATTAAGTGACTTTTTTTTTCCTCCCCTTAAGTTCAGTACCTGATATTTTGGTGATAGCTTCAAGAACAAAGTCAGAAACAGATTTTGGTTTAAGGACTCATGACCACCATTCCCAGCGGTGCTAGGTTAGCAGGTATTTTAATGAGATTTTTCTTGTTATCCTTGAAGATGCAGGATTGATGAAACATTAGACATATTTGTACAAAGAGACCTTAAGAATTTGCTTCACTGGATAAAGTAAAACTTTCAAAAGCTGTTTCACTAGATGAAGCATTGGCCTTGCAATTTCAAAGCCTTTGTTTAAAAGGAAGAAGTGTATTTTTGATAGGCTCTTAGAACAATGGATCCTCTAAGGAAGGATACATGCTCTGCTTGTTCTGAATAGGAAATTACTGTACAGCAATACAAGCACGACTTAGAGACTATAGTTTAGTTGAGGACTCTGATTCAGGAAAGGTAAAAAGAAGACTGCACAGATATGTGGAGACAGTGCAGACATGTTTCATTATGCTAAGAAGTTCACAGCCCTTACTAAAAAAAAAAACAAAACACTCTTAAGCATCACCTTTTCTGGGAGGATGTCAAGAATATCCTGAATCAGTTTGTGAGTTTGGTATAGCTTAGGCAGTTTCTTACTGTCACAGGATGTATGAGCAGAAAAGTGCATGAGAGCTGCTTTACACTGTGGACGCTTAGCAGGTAGGTGTGGTCACAGCAAAAGAAAAAGCCAGGCTTCAACACAAGGTACTTTCAGCCTTGGCTGAATAAACATAAGAAAAAAAGCACACTAAAAAAGGTACAGGGAATCAGCAGACTGTTGTTACAGCACTTCAGAAATTAAAAACTTGTATGTGCAAAGCGCTGAGGAGGTTTGGAAGATGTGACACTGAAAGGCTCAGCTGTGAAACCACCAAGCTTTTTCTCACACCATTTCACAGTTCACCACCATACTGAAGGGAAGTACACTGCAGCATACAGGTTTGTTAAGACTGAAAAGGTAAATGTGTACATATGCTAGGACACATGTCTGTTCCTTCACTTGTACTTTTCTGTTGGCTATAAATACAAGTGTGTTTGCATCAACTAAATACTGCCCCCATTTTACACGAACACTTGATACAGTACCTCAACAGAACTGCATTCTGTTCCTGAAATAGCTTTTAGACAAAAATAAATACATATATTAAACAACAAAAATTCCTATAAAAGGAGCTTAAAGTCACAACTGGGATGTTGATTTTAACTCGTTAATTGATGTTGGAGCTTACTCTTTATATAAATCTTTGAAAAGGCATAATCACATTTGCTGGCACTATCATGAGTATATTCCAAGAGTATCTGTAGAAAAGACTATGGTTTTAAATGTTACCTTGGTAAATCTTATGACAACCTTGTTTCCCTGTGACCCAACCTGTAGTCCTCAATTTTCACATATTTTACAGCAGTGCAGCAGTGGAGGACACAGTAATGAAGAAGTGACTAAGAAACCAAACCTATTAGACACAATATTTGCACAGGATAAACCTACCAAGCTAGTCACATTATTTTTAAGTGAACCTCTTAGCTTTCTAACAAGTTCAATCCCAAATTCTAATTTTTCTATTGAAGAGTCATTTTGTACAGCAGTCTGCAAGTTTTTCCTAAGTAAGATTTCATAAGAGATAGGCAAAAAAACAAAACACAAGGATGAGACCCTCAAAACACATCCATGTTCCTGTTTTTCTGTTTTATTCATTACATCCTAAAATACCACTAAGTAGGTTTTTTTGGCCTCCATATGTAAAATGATCACCTACCACTGTGTTTAACCTTTTCTAGCCATATGCAAAGCCCTTCTGAATCAGTCATTAAAAATATCAGAGAAAAATTATTTTCACCTGACTTTCAAGTACATTTCTTCAAAATAAACTCAGCATTTTTCAAAGTTAGATTATTTTATATGTATGATACTTTGTTGCAACAAATTTATGTGCAAGTATAAAACAGAATACGTATTAAGGACTTGGAAAGAGAACAAGTATCTCAGACCACAGAAACTTAACCCCTGACTGCACATAGCCACATCATATAAACCCATTCATGAAGTCATTTAACTTTGGCTACGATAGCTTTGCTGAACAATCCAGTTTACACCTTCTAAATGAGAGGACTTGGCATTAGAGGAGAAGATTCAGCAGCTGCTATCTCTATGAAAATAGAGTTCTTCAGCCACGGAAAATACACAAATTCTGACAAACTGGAACAAAAAATAGTATCTTTTTTTCCTGGATATGATGCAATAAAACCTGTTACAGATTTTTACACATGATTTTTCCACCCACTCCCATTCTCTCTCTCTGCTCCTCAATCATCCACCATGTCACCTCAAACTAAGGATTAAGAAAATCCAAACAGGCATGTTACAAACATACGCACATTACACTCCCAATTTGAAACCCATCAAGTCTACTAAACTTCTTCCAAAATACAAAAGGACTTACCCAATGTGTCTTTTAGATTTTTAACCAGAGAACCTTTCTTCAAGCTGTTTTTTCGCTCCACATAATTTGATGGCACATATCCCGTTTTGTTGGCCGCGTTTCTTACCCTCCACCATGTCTTAGAATCATCTAATAGCCAAAGACGCTCATTTTTCTTGATGTCAAGTTCTTGGTCCTGCTGTGCAGTGTAATCCCACTTTGCAATAACAATAACTTCTTCTGTCATCTTTCATGGAGTCCTTCTGCAACAGAATATTAAAACATGATCATCAGTAAGTTATATAATTCTTGCTCAGTTTTCTTTGAATTCCTTTAAAATAAGCAAAAAAAAGCTAGAGAAAAATGAGAATGTCATACAGAGAGAAACCTTTTAAAAATAAGGGAAGTCATATTGACCTTGTTTTCTCTGCCACTGAAGTATGACAACACTTTGATAGTACATTCTAACCATAATGTATTACATTCACTTCCTCAGAATGTATATATAATTTTACATTATCAGATACACATTAACAGACACTAATTTATGCAATCCATTTCATTTTTGTGTATAGCATTATAAAAACTTCCCCACACCTGGCATTCCAAGTTCTGATATGAGAAAAAAATAGCAGCATTCCAAAAATATGTTTTTCATCTACCCTAGTGCCTCATATTAACATAATATACACAAGTTTTCTGCAATTAACAATGTTGTCCATATCTTTTTAGTAGAAACTTAAGAAATACTTCAAGAAGTAATATAACTCAAAGGGAAATCTGACACCAAGAAAAAGTTCCAGTGTTTAGTAAGCCTTTATTCACCATGTTTTATGCAGGCAGCACAAGACTGCATTTTAGGAGAAGCCTTCACTCCCTGACTTGTTCTCAGGAAGATCCCAGCTCAGCACAGTCCTGCATTGGGCATTAGTCAGCAAGGTAGAGAACACCCACTGCATTTCATTTCTTCCCTACCTGAAGTATATCCAGAGTTCCATTAAGACTGAATGAGTTGTATTTTTTCAGGTACCTGTAAGAACAATGATCTTTTTCAAAGCTATTTGTCAGCTGCATAAAGATAGCTGCATGCCTCCACGTTTTCCTGTGCATCCCAGCAATTACCAGGAACAGTGTGAGAGAGAACAATAGTGTACAAGGAAGAGAAAAATCCCATGCTAGAACCAGTGCCATTCAAACATACTATAATGCCAACCAAAACATGTTGACTTTATCTTCTAAATTCTGAGAAGTCAGCTAAAAGGTTCTAATCGCTGCCAGGAGGGGCTGGGAAGGGCGGGAAGCAGAGGAGGATGGGAGAGAGTGGGAGGTGAGAACATATTTGAAAATCAACATAGCAGATTTTTAAAGTAAAAGATGTAGATTTCCTTCAAACTACTGATTGTAGAAAAAGGTCCCAGAGCACTTCAAATTATTAATGTCCAAGAATCTTTGTAACATGATTTGGCTTTGTTGCCTAGGTCTTACATGTACTGATACCTAATAGTTTATGTGACAGAAACCTAATTACAAAAAAACCCCAAAACTCATTCAGGGATTCAGTTCAGAATGTTAAGTTTTAGCACCTATATTCTGAAAGGGTTCCTTCTGCAGTCTGTAACACAAACACACTTTCCCCCTTGAGCTATGATACAAACTGTGAAAAATGCATGCTAGACAACCCAGCTTGTCTACTCTGAGGAAAATAAGTGCTTTCCTTAGTTAAAGTTAATCTATTACTATAAAACATGATAGTGGACTCTATTATAATTTAATAGCCTCCTCTTTTGAATTTTCTTTCCAGGGGAACATCATATAAGGTTGAGCTGTGGTTGCTAAAGCATTTGACAGTAAAGCTCTGGCAAGCACCACCAATGTCATCCCTCATGGTCAAAGCAGGACATAATTTCTGAAAATATGAAGCTGAGATCAACAAGTTTGAATTCTGATTTTCTAATCAGAAAACAAAAAGGACATACAACACAACTAAAACACCATTCAAACACCAAGACGAATTTAAAAAGGAGTTATGAGGCTTTGAACAACTGAGAAGAAACAGTTCAGATACTGTGACTTATGCACATAGAATTGATGCTTTTACAAGAAATAAGTCACTACATCATTCAACCATTTCCCCCCCTAAAATAGTAAACCCATCTGGCAATGACAGAGGAGAGCCTGAGCATTCGACCTCAGTCTCCAATAAACTGCTCTGCTCTCTGACTGACATAAAATGGACAGAGAACCTACAGGTCGATAAACTGATGTAGCCACAGGGGGACTGCAATCAAGCATGTTCTGGAGGCTGGCATTGTCAATATAATCTATCTCTCCAATTTAGATTAGGGTTTTTTTTATCTCAGCGATTGTAAAACGGTCAATTCTTACTATTACTGGGGACATGAAGGGCATGAAGAAATAGGACATCATCAATGCAGTTGGTTAATGTTGCTACTACATAAGTTCCCCTTCTAAAGAGGGCTATTATCACAACACAGGGAAGTTAAAATAATCTAACAATATTACAGCATATTAATAACAAAAAACCACATTAGGAATAATATTTGACTAGTAACTGATGGAAAATTATTAAACTCTTCCTATATCTCTGAAGAAGAAAAAAATAATTTAATTGACTTCCATTGTTGGAATCATCCAGTCTTTCCCCAAGGTGTTGGGCAAGGACAGAAGCACAGGAAGAGACCACATATCAGGGCTGCAGTCCTCTGAAATTCACTCAGGAAGGTTGCTCAAAGCTACTCAATTTCTTAAATTCCCCTTACTGTAGACGTCTAGAATTGCCACGATGCCTGAGAAACAAGGCATTTCACAACCAGACCCCTTGCATGATACAATTTTGGCAGAGGTATAGAGCAGCCCAAGCTTCATACCAGACTCATACACAACCCATTGCAGAGAAATACTCCATGTTTTACTGGATATTTAATGGCACAAACTTTTCTTCCCAAGTGGGGACAGGATTTAGAGTCAAAATATATAGTGTAATTGCAGCTAAACATGTCCATTTAAAGCTCTATGCATGTGGAGTTAAGTTGGGTTTTTTAGTTTTAGGGAATTTGGGGGTGAGGGGTGTGTTTGCTTTGAATTTTAGCGGGGTTCATTTGCTGGGTTTGGTTTTGTTTTATTTTGTTTGTATTTCTTTGGGGTTTTTTTTAGATGTAGGGAAATACATTAAAGTTCTTAAAATTATTTTCATATGGTTACATCATTAGACTGGCTTCGTCAAGGACAATATGGTTCTTCCTATGACACTGGCAGAGTTAAGATTTCCTAGTATGTGAATAAGGACACATTTGTTTCCCAGAAGGGAAGCTGTAGAATTAATAGTTTTGAAAGGCTTCTGCAACACAGCTGTGTGCCAAATAAAAGATTATAAGCAAACAATATAACTAGATTTGGGGAAAAACATAAGAAAAAAACAACAATAAATCCTTCCAAAGCATCTGAGTGTCCCATAAAACCTGACATGCACTAAAGAAGTGAAATTTCTTTAGTGTACTGCTTATAGACTGCACAACAAAAATGCCACAGTCCCACAGATTTTAATGGTAACATGAGAGTCCTTCACATCAAGAAAATGAAAATCCATTACTGCAGAGAGTGTACAACCTTTTGTAAAGTTCCTCCTCAGAAAGATCAAAAATCCTAGCACTGAAATACCATTTTCTTCTCATACCTGATGGGATAACACTCCCCACTGTAAAAAGCACAAGTGAAAAGCTTTCAAATACTACTGCAAGGAACTGTAAATGTATGAAATGCAACACAGTCTTTTCTCCATACAATATTGTTTCACATGGCCCTGGTTTTTACCTTACCATATCAAGTAGCCATTTGCTTTATTTTATGGAAACCCAGCCTTAAACAAAACCAACCCAAAATGAAGATACCACACTAAGTGAGCAAAAACTCCACAACCTAGACCTTCAAAAGGTAATTCTTTTATTAGCTCTGTGACTAATACACACCTCTAACTCTTTTTAACCCAGCAATTCCTTCACTGCTAGCAGTGGTAGAACACTAATTTATTTTACCGACATTGTATTTGCTGAAATGTTACAACTAATATAGTAGATTGAAGTTAAGTATTTTCAGGCACTTTGTTTCTTCCCTCCAGTTTAGATTCTGCTACAAGAGAGTCCTGTCTTCAGTGGCAGCTGCCCTACTGCAGAAACACACATGAAAATTTTCCTATACAAAATCACCCTTGGGAGAGGGGGAAAAAAACTGGAAAATCTGCCCGGCTGGGAAGGCAGTGAACAAGAACCCAGCCAAAGTCAAGTCAGTTACGACCATACTGAAAGCGTGCTCACACAGGTGAGGAACATTAACAAACCCTATGGCAGAATAAAGGCAGGCATCAGTGCAATATCTAGTATGCAGCTCCTGTACAGACTTTATCAGAAGAAAGTCCAGGAAGCAAAAGCTTAAGTTCAATAAACTACCAAACATTGAACAGTTCAGCAATGCCAGAAAAAAAAACCCAAACAGACTAAAAACCACCTATGTCATTTTGAAGCCATGCTTAAAACTGAACCATGCAAGCAATATTGGAGATTATGGAAATTTAAATAAAGAGCTGCTTAAAAGAATTTGCTCTGAAAGACTTGTAAATCCACTAGTGATTTTTCATGCGGAAGATTTGCTCTGCTGGTGTTATTTTAAGTATTAATATATATATAACTGTTACACAAATCTCATTCTCTCTTACCAAGCCAGGATTTCACTCCCCTGCTCTGCTCCCCTCCCTATACAGGACTAATGTGTTTCTCCCACAATAATAAACAAGAAGGGATCCATACCAGCATGCCACCTGAACTGGAATCTCTGCCTATAGACTGACACAAGTTAACACTGCATCTAGTTTAATTCACTGGCCCAATGGGTAGAAAAGCAGAATTTTTAATTTGCCCTCAGGAGGAAGGCTCACAGTTATGTCAGGGTTTGGCAGGATAGTGCAAACAGGAGGTATGTTTGAGCTTTAAAGATGGAGTGAGAAAGGAAGTGGTTGCTCTCCTTGTTCACCATTTGTTTTGTAAAAAGGAACATGACTGAAAAATGACTGACAGCAATGCTTGAAATTTAATCCCTCACCAAGGGAACAAGCAAAAATTCTATTAATAGGTAGTGCCAATTGACATAATAGACTGTTCTGGAATTGGATGTCTTCCGAAGACACACTGAAAGAAAAGGACAAAATTCATACAGAGGCTTTTACATGACACTGATGTATACAAAACACATAGCTGCTTTACAATATTAAGTAAGACATAGTTACTATATGATATTTAGTTAACTGCATTGTGAGAATGAAAAGCTAGTTGATTACATATTATGGTTTTCTCTTAAGATTTGAAGGCTGATCCATCTCTTCTTCTTCTGTCCCCAAACTCTGAAAGGCAAAATGGGTTTTGAACCCTGCAGCACATGTTGCTGATAGGCCAGCTATCTGATGCCCACCTGGTTAATCTTTCATAAACTATAGCAAACAGGCAATATTTGGTCTTCTAAGGTAACACAATTGCGGAAAATATATATATAAAAAAAAAATCTCTTCACCAAAGCCTCTTTCATAGTAAACAGGTGTACTTACTGTATTCTACAATTAATAACTTATATTAGATCACTTAATCTGAAGTCCGCTCTAAATCTGAAGCCCTTTTTTTATGATGATGCAATCTCTGGTTAGCCTGCCTACTGTTTCCAGAAGTTTGAAGCTTTGTTTTCACTTACAGTTGTTTTCTTTATTGTGTGTGGGGGTGTGTGGTTATTCTTTTTTAAATCAGCTTGGATGAATAGTTTTGACATGCAGAAAGATTTCAAAAAAAGCACATCTCTACATTTGAGATTGTTTCACTCCGTTCTTGGGGATCAGTAAAACACCAAACACAATGACAGAATTCAGAAGGCATTAAAAAGAACAGAAATGTGAATTCAAATAAACACTTGTGAAAAAGAATACACCTTTTGGACATACTTTTAGCTATTTCCAGCGGAACATATTTAAAAAAACCAGGAAAATATAATTTCCTTCTTTCAAAGGCCAAAGTTAACCTAAACCAAGGAACAAATTTCCAACGATTGCTACGAGAAAATCTCATAATGCAGAGATTTAAAAAGAGTAAACAAACTGCCCCAAATTATGGCAAATCAGAGCCTTTTGTTACCACCAGTAAAATCCTTCCCATGCTTTGTTACTTGGGCTATTTACTAGTGCTTGGACAAACAGAGAAGGCTCACAAAGGCCACCTTGTCTAACTGTGCTTCTGCCGTTTAACACTTTAATACTGCATAAAATGTGTGTCAATCCATCCTAAGGGACACATTTCTTTGGAAAGAGGTCATGGCATCAAAAATTATTGTAAGACTAGTTCCCCCTGCTTTTAAAGAAAGTTAGCTAATAGCTGTAGCGACCAAATATTCATCACCCAGCTATGCAATTCTAAGATGTCAAATTGCTACCTGAGTAAAAACTCCACACACACCTGGGTAGCCTAAAATTGCTGACTTTATTAACATAAGGTTGACAATTAATTTGGGGTATTTCGCTATTAGGTCTCATTAGGATGCATTGATAACAGAACTAAAAGTGATAGCTGAGTAAGTGCAAGTAATTATTATCTAATTTACTTTGATGTGCAAACTGAAGACACAATCACAATCAATAGATGCTGCTGTCGGTACTTTAGGCAGGTCAGTTTTCCAAAGCTGAAAGCAAACATGAGTGGAAGCTGTAAAAAACAATTGTGAAAAAAGCTGTAAATAAATTAATCCACTGTGAAGGAGAAATGTTTTACTACAATTTCCTACTATCACAATTTAGCCTTTACAAAAGAAGTATTACATAGTTAAAAGAATAACCTGTTCAAAAAGTGAGGTAGAAATCTCTAGAGTTTTTCTGTGTCCCCTGTCCCTGGTCCTTTCTTTGAAAAGGAAAATCTCATAGCAACAAGTTCAAGCCAGAAAATGCAATCTGAAAGAATCAAAAGTAGTGTAGTTCAGCTCATCAAGATCTACAAAAAAAGATATTAAACTGCACTGGAGTAAGTTAAATATTAGCAAAAGAATAAGTACAGAATTAGAACATTAAGTTGACTGCACACGATGTAGGGAAAGAATGTTTAACACCTATTTCTACATTATTAGATTATTTTACAATGACAACCATTTCCTTCTCTATCATTAACTAGCATATAAGAGTAATAAGAAAAATTAAACACCATTAATGTCCAAATGTACCCCAAAATACCAAAACCATCCACAAAGCTACTGCAGTTTTAGCGTCCACTCTGAGGAAAATGTGGAGCAATGAAGTTGTCCTGGAGAGTTAAAGTTGCACCACTAATTTGAAAGCATAAATTGGCCCATCCTTGAGAACACCACTAAGTAGTCAGACTAACTCTAAAAGAAGAGACAAAGGACTCCTCAAAAAACGCACACAGCACACCAGCAGATTATGGAACTTATTAGAAGGCTTTTAAGAAAGAGGCATGAACAAATCAAAACAAATTTTGGCACATTTTTCACTTCTTTTGACAGCCTGGTTTAGGTTTAGCCATCTAGCCAAGCTGTACAGATTTAACAACCAGCTGAGGGACAGGCCCAGCCACAGTGCAGGAGTGACTACAAAGGCAGGCTCAACAGGCACCATGAACCTTTTTGGCAGCATCCAGGCGATTTGTTCTTAGGTGCAAAAAATACTTGGTTTCCTTTTGAGTCACTTAGGGAGAAAAAAAAAATCCCCAAACAGAAAGGCATAATTATAAACGAAACAGTGAGGGCAATACAGCCTGGTGGAAACACTAATCACACCAGAGGTGCTATGGCTTGTGCACCCAGGCAGGATGGCCCTGCCATGGTCCACTTCTACGGGTACAACAAATACTGGATTCCTACACGATACTTCTTGCTAAAACATAAGTGGACTGTATATCCTCAAAAAAAGTGAAGGATCAGTCTTAATTAACCAATACTTTAGAGCTGTATTAACTATGTAACTTGACTTTTCTTCCTGTCCCCCCACACCTCAGACCCCCTTCCCCTCTGTGTGGCCTGCCACTGTTCACGGGCACAATGCTGTGAGGTTTGGCATTTGCTTCTGCAGCCAGATGCCTCTGACAGCTGCTAAGCAATGTTTACCTCTCTCAGCCCCACAACGTATCTGCTATCCCAATCTTTAATACATCTGCAGCTACGCGCCAGCACCCTGCAGAAGAACTGCAAACAGGAAACCTCAAGGCTACTTTAGTGGTAACGAACTTCTGCATAGCTACAATAGGGCACAGAAGTTAAGCTTGTTTTTTGTCTTGTAAGTAGCTTAGAAGTCCTTTTAAAAGACACAAAGAAATAAGGGAAAACACATATTAGAAGCACCCAGAAACACATCCTTCCTGCTAAGGAGTCAATACAGCATTTTACCATTCAATGCGAATGAAATCTTTGTTTGTTTATATAAGAACGTATAAAAAGATGTTTGTAAAAAAATTTCCTACCCAATATTTTCATGAAGCCTATCACACAAAGAAGTCTGCCCAGATGAAGCAAAAAAGGAACTGCTTCAATTGGTCTCTTACAACGTAAACTAACCATTTAAGGAAAAGGAATAGTTTTAATCACAAAGTCTGCATCTCATCTGTTTGGCCAGATCCACCTATGCTTTGCTTGCAGCTCAGAGTCTCATCAATGACAACCTCTGATGGCTGTATGTGCTGCTTTGGTCCTTTACAGCTCTCTGAGCCCCACTCCAGCAGGAAGGTGTAAGCACAAGTGTCTATCATGCAACATCAGTTGGGATGTCCTCAAAGGTTGAGACTGCCAAGCACAATAAATGCAGTGAGGGCAATCTCCCAGCTCACATATTTCCACCTTTCTTGAAAGCCAACTCAGTCACAGCTGCCCATTATTTAGACTAATACAGTTCATAATTTGAGGCATACGGTCTCAGAAGTTGCAATAAGAGGACACAATGCTGTCAAAACAGTAAGACTCTGAAAAACATGAAATAAAATTGCTAATGGTTATATGAGAAAGTGGCTTCACCAAATGCAAGTCCTACCTGACCAACCTGGAGTCACTTCATCATAGAAGGCCGCTATCTGTAGACAAGTGAAGGGATATGGTTATTGCCTATTTGGACTCCAGTAAGGCCTTTGACATGGTCCCCCCACAACATCCTTCTCTCTAAATTGTAGAGATATGGATTTGATGCACAGATTACTCAGTGGATAAGGAATTAGCTGGATGGTTGCATCCAGACAGAATGTGGACATTGATCCATGACTCAGTGTCTGCATGGAGATCAGTGACAAGTGGTGTCCATACTGGGACCAGTACTATTCAGTGTCTCCATCAGTGATGTAGACAGTGGGATTGAGCACATCCTCAGCAAGTCTACAGACAACACCAAGGTATGTGGTATGGTCAACACAACTGAAGGATGGGATGCCATCCAGACAGTCCTGGACAAGCTCAGTAAGTGGGCCCATGGGCANTTCATCATAGAAGGCCGCTATCTGTAGACAAGTGAAGGGATATGGTTATTGCCTATTTGGACTCCAGTAAGGCCTTTGACATGGTCCCCCCACAACATCCTTCTCTCTAAATTGTAGAGATATGGATTTGATGCACAGATTACTCAGTGGATAAGGAATTAGCTGGATGGTTGCATCCAGACAGAATGTGGACATTGATCCATGACTCAGTGTCTGCATGGAGATCAGTGACAAGTGGTGTCCATACTGGGACCAGTACTATTCAGTGTCTCCATCAGTGATGTAGACAGTGGGATTGAGCACATCCTCAGCAAGTCTACAGACAACACCAAGGTATGTGGTATGGTCAACACAACTGAAGGATGGGATGCCATCCAGACAGTCCTGGACAAGCTCAGTAAGTGGGCCCATGGGCACCTCATGAGGTTCAACAGGGCAAAGTACAAGGTGCTGCACCTCTGTCAGGGCAACCCCTAGTATCAGTATAGGCTGTGGGGATGAAGGGATTGAGAGCAGTCCTGTGGCAAAGGACTGTGGANACAGAATGTGGACATTGATCCATGACTCAGTGTCTGCATGGAGATCAGTGACAAGTGGTGTCCATACTGGGACCAGTACTATTCAGTGTCTCCATCAGTGATGTAGACAGTGGGATTGAGCACATCCTCAGCAAGTCTACAGACAACACCAAGGTATGTGGTATGGTCAACACAACTGAAGGATGGGATGCCATCCAGACAGTCCTGGACAAGCTCAGTAAGTGGGCCCATGGGCAACTCATGAGGTTCAACAGGGCAAAGTACAAGGTGCTGCACCTCTGTCAGGGCAACCCCTAGTATCAGTATAGGCTGGGGGGAGGAAGGGATTGAGAGCAGTCCTGTGGCAAAGGACTGTGGAGTACTGGTAGATGAGAGGCTGGACATGAGCCAGGAATGTCCACTTGCAGCCCAGGAAAGCCAACTGCATCCTGGGCTGCTTTGACCAGCAGGTCAAAGAAGGTGATTCTGTAACTCTACTCTGCTTTGGTAGGACCCCACCTGGAGTACTGCATCCAGCTCTGGAGCCCTCAGCACAGAAAAGACATGGACACATTTGAGCAGGTCCAATGGAGGGCCACAAAGATGATCAGTTGGCTGAAGCACCTCATCAGTGAAAACAGGCTGAGAGAGCTGGGGTTGTTGAGCTCAGAGAAGGTAAGACCTTACAGCACCGTTCAGTACATGAAGGGGGCCACCATAAACATGGGGACAGACTTTTTAGCAGGGCCTATTGGAACATGGCAAGGGGTTATGGTTTTAAAATAAAAGAGGGTAGATTTAGACTAGATATAAGGAAGAAATTTTTTACAATGAGGGGGTTGAAACACTGGAACAGGTTGCCCCATCCCTGGAAACATGCAAGGTCAGATTAGATAGGGCTCTGGGTAACCTGATCTGTTTGAAAATGTCCCTGCTCACTGCAGGCGAGTTGGACTAGATGACCTTTAATGGTCCCTTCCAACTCTAAATATTTTATGATTCTGCGAAAAGTAGCAGATACTTTAGCCTGCTAACTCTCTAGTGGTAGAAAGACAAAGACATCCAGGCTGTTAAAACGTAGGTAGCTGCAACATCAGTAGAACACGAATCTGATTCTACCCTTCTATTAATCTTGCAATACCACCCTAATTTTATATGCTATTCACTTGTTTCATGTTGTGACCTTCACACAAGCTAAGCCTCCCAATTCCATATTTTCAAACAGCATTTCAGTTAGTAATACTGCTATGCCACAGAATTTCTTCATCTGGGGCAGTTCAAGATACAAATGTTTAATCAATGTGACAGTCTGTAAAACACATAATACCAAGTACTATCTTTTCTATTTATGTGATAGGCACTCTGTTGTTTCAGGAAGTTTTTAAAAACCTTTTGATGTTTTACTTGAAAAGGATATTTCTATAGCCTTTTCGGAACAGCATGCCTATTATAAAGTAGGCAGTGTTCGTTTTTAGCTTCTCACAGATGATTTAAATTTAAAATTCTATTTCAAAGGACAAAAAGCTGGTATTCTACAGGAACAAGCTAGTATTATGGCAACTCATGCTACAGTTTCACAGTACTAGCTAGGAGCCTTATAACTTACCTATGCTTAAAAGACAGGTAATGATAGTAACAGAAATTACAGAGAAAACACCCTAACAGGTCTTTAACTAAGCTGAGACTGACTATGGTCACCAACAGGCAGGGCAAAGGGCTTACAAGAAAAAACTAGCTCAAATCTTTCCATGAACCTGGGATGACAACCTTAAGGGAATAAAAAAACCCAAACAAACTTATTTCAGCTTGTTTGGGGGGACTGGGGGCTGTTTTAAAGAAATGTGTATTTTTATGTCATTCAGAAAACAGGGCAAAGATTAACAGACGGTACTAGAAACCTTCTAGAAACCAAGAAAAGAAACACTAAGAGAGAGGATTTTTGTAGTTAGATGATTTAATACTGCTTTATCCCACCCAGACAGTATTTTTGACAGAATATATTTCCCCCTATCTTAAAGACTATACACAATTGCACCTTTTCATGTCCTTTTATTATATACTTACCAGAATGCACAAGGAACATGAACTATCATCTTTGCCAGTTTCAATTTGTTGAAAGATGGGAGGGGAGGGAGGAGTCTGAATGTAAAGCAACTCCAATGGCAGTCAGCTACCATCCTTTCCTATCAACCCCTTTGTCCAGCCTTTAGCCTCCTCATGCCATCTGCCCCTAACCTTCCTTTGCTTCAGCTGCAATCCCCAGCAGCAGGCAGGGCTCAGGCAGGTGCTGGCAGCGGCTGCAAGTTTTGGTTCTTCCTCCATCAGCAGCCTATGCAGATGCAGCTACCATGGATGACTCAACCTGAAGTGACTTTTTCCACTATTAGTGCAAAAAGATGTTTCTTGCTTTATTGTGAAGGCAACGCCAAAAATCAAGAGTGATGGTACATTCTAGACAGCAATGGGAAAACCCAGAGAATGCAGCGAGGACATCTTCAGACTCTTTGGCTGCAAATAATATGAGACAAACAGAGAGGTGGCAATTTTTTGGCCTCTGTTTCCTGGCTGCACAGTAAACGCAACAGAATCCCAAACTGACTCACTTTTAGATACAGCAATAGGATCAGAAAAGAGCATAGGCTCACCTTTTCCTGAATGCTTTTAAAAGCAGTTTCAGAAAAAAAAACATGCAGCTAATAGACAACTCAGCTACACTAAAGGAAACTTTTGGAAAAGAGACCTCATCTCACCTCTAAAACAGCAGCCATGACTAATGGCCACATCTCTGCAGTTAGTTTATGGGTGTTTCTACTACGTCAGAGACACAGATGAGCTTAATGTTTGCTGGTGTGGCTCTGGACTGCTCTCTCCATTCCTCCCAGAAGACATTACCTCTCTATTCAGAAACACAGGAAAACAAAAACAAACAAGATAAAAGAGAAGGGAAAGTCCAGAAGAATACAACATACCTTAGGTGTCTACACAAGACAAAATTACAAACCATTTCACAGCTAACAACCTCTCCACAATCCCTTACAAAAATGGGGTAGGAGGGAGCCACGTACGTGAGGTCAGGAAAAAAACAGAGACTCTTCTGAGAGGACATTTAGGTAATATTATCTGTATGATAGACTGGTGAAACATGCTCTGTGAAAGAACAAGTTAAGTGTACCTCTGTTCATGCACTTACATCCTCACTATCAATAAACCTTCTCCCCTCAAAATTAAAACAGCCAGCCACTCAGGACACTGTTAACACCGTGAGATTTTGTAAAGGAGTAATCAAAATTCCAAATAATAAAGTGTTTAAATTATTTGCTTCCATTGCTTCTTTTCCCATGGCTCAGACATGCAATGGTCTGCAGGAGTTATACTTCACTGGAAGTGTTAGTACATTTATGTATTGTATAAACAAAGAACAGTCCTCAGACATAAGAAGTTTAACCTTGATCTTGCACAGAAGGACAAAGCTCAGAATCACTGTGGATTGCTACGTTTTACTGCTAATCCCTTGAAACAACACTACCTACTTTTCAAGGGATTTCACTTTAAAGTGTCTATAAAATGCTGAAAATAAAATTGAACTGCTGACCTTCTGTTCCCCAACGGAAAAATCATACATTCACTTTTTAACTAGAAAGAGGAAGAGATGTTTGTTCAGTTCAAAAACCCATTTATTCCCAAAGTTAAAGGGGGGGGAAAAAAGAGTACATTGTCCATTTCCAGACAATGTTCACTTTATAGTCTTAAGCAATTTATCAATTGCTTTCAAAAAACCCCATTCAATCTACCTCATAACAGTGGGAAAACGTAAAAAATGCATTTATTAAAACAATTTTAAACTTTTTAGCTCATAGAGCACTAAGTAATTTAAGGGCCCTGTTCAGACTCTCCTACAGTGAGCTTTCCAGTTTACTGTAATTTCAAATATTGAATACGTTCTTAGACTTCAGGATTTTTTTTTACCAGGTCACCCAGACAGGAATTTTTACTCAATATAAAAAGCTCCATGTAGCAGTGAAAATAAATTAAGGTACTTCTCAATTTAAATCTCAAGGCAAAGTTCCACATATTTGACCTGAGTTTGGAGGTAATGAACACATATTTCTCCTATCTAGGAGAGTTTCTCTGGCAAAAAGCTACTTCCTAGAAGCAGGCTTTTTGAATAATACAGCTAAAAATAATCATCAGATGCAAGATATCATTCTTGATTCTGTGCTTATGTATGTAACCAAAGAGACAGCTTGGGAGATACAGGGTTAGATTTCATTAAGAAACAGGTAATACCATTAAATTTATTCCTGTACAAATCTGTACATGTTCCTGAAGAAGACTGGACCATGAGATAGTTTCTCAGAAAGCTATGCTTTTAATTTCCTGATAGGATACGAATCAAGAAAAAGCACAATTTAAATAAAGAAACACTGTTGGATCTTGTATGAGATGCAAGTGGATGCTGTAGCTTCACAAGTCTCTCATTAGCCCCACTGACTGCATGCTAATGTTATACTGAGAAAGTATAAACCCAGGCAAGAAATAGCAAACCCAGTCTTCCCCTAGAGTTAGCTATTCTTCTGTCGCACAGCACTTCGGGGTCAAGACAGGAATCCTCTCTTACTGCTCCCGAAACACAAGTGCAGAGGAAATACTACTCCTCACACTTTCCCAAATAAAACAAGTTTCAAAGTGACTTGGTTCTATAACTCTTCAAAAATGTTTTAAATTTAAGTCAAGCCAACATTTTTGATCTGGAATGTTGGTAGCATTCATTTATTTCAATGAAATTATTTCTTACATATCTTCTTCCAAAAAAGCTGTACTTGTGAGTGTTCTGCCACACGATTACAGCAGCTATGTATTTTTAATTCCTCAGTCGATGGGGAGGGACACAAAGCCAAGAGAGAAACACCATTCACTGAATGGGGAAAAGGATTAAAGAGGATTTTCTGAAACCCTTCTGCCAGGCATCCTCCAGAGAACACAGGCTGCTGTAAGCACGTTAGGAAGATGCTCCTTATTCTGAACTCTTGCGTTCAGGTGCCAGCTGCTCTAAGACAGCTTACACAGACAGCCTAAAAAGTTGTCCCACTGCTATTATCCCAACACGATTTTCTACTGCACCAGAACTGACACGCAAAAGGCTAAGCTTCTGAAACTAAACTTTCTCTGTAGGAATATCTTTTTTCACAGAAACATCTACCCAAAACAAAACATAAGCAAAGCCTACATTTCTAAGAGCAAAATATATATTCAATAGAGACCAACATAGCCTGATGACATTGGACTCTCACCCTCCTTTATTCCTACTCTTACCTCTAGTGCTTGAACAAAACTGAGTATTTCCAAACTCCTTTAAAACTTCTCCTACTATTTTTATCCTCTGTCAGAAATTTCTTCACAGCTTACTTTTTCTGAATAAAATCTCCCTGCAGTAAACTGGTTCAAAATTAAACATTTAGCTTTGGCTACTATATCACGTTCCCCTTCATCCAGAAATGTTATGTACTTTTACATGGATGAGACATTCTATCCTCACATACTTCCAGACACATTTTTTTTCCTTACTCCCACTACATAACAATAAAGTGCATCAACAAATGTGAAAAGGAAATAATGGCAGCCAAATAATTTCTAGACATGCAGGGACACTGTGAGGATTAGTATCTGTACTAGAACAAAGATTAAATAAAGGAAAATCAGGTTCAAAACCACAGGTCTTAAGCGTGGAAGTTTAACTACAGAGTTCTTGTTCCTTCTAGATTAATACAAACTAAAAGATTTATGTTGCTGGTGATTTTCAATAAAAGTGACCATGCCATCCGTTCTAGACATAAGTTTAGCTGAGAGCCACACAAAATACTTAGCAGCTTCTTGTACCTTACTATTACTTGTAGTCAATAGCCAAGAGCAACACACCACAATCTTGTTATAAGTAATATTACAACAAAAGTAGATGGTTTCTTCCTTATCTAACTCAGACCTTACTCAGAGAAGTCAGTGTTACCAAATCTGCATCAGGCCTCAGTGAAGAAGATTTTTAAAGAAGATTCATGCACAAATATTGGGAGCTGTGGAGCAGTAAGTTACAATCCCTTAACTCATCAGAAGTAGAAGCAAGATAAAAATTGCCAAATCACCTCAATGTAATATAGAATAAAATAGAAAATAGAGAAATAAAGAATAAAAAGAATAAGGAACAGTGGGAAGATACATGCATCCTCTCCCTAAACCTCAGGGAGAGCTTAGAGAAGAGAGATCCTTTCTCCTTTCCTGCACCACACAATCTCTGAATCCTTCAAGTGATTAATACCAAGCATTTTTATTTTATTTGTTCTTGTTCTTAAGCTTCTTGTTGAACATTAAGCTCTGAGGAACAGGTCTTGATCTGAAGTGTTATTTGATGCCTTGTTCCTACTCCTCTAGTGTGTAATAAACACATTTCAGTTCAAAAAACTCAACCCTGAAACAAAGCCATAGCCCATAAATGTAAGCAGCACTATGTCATTGCATCAAATTCTGCCCTCAGTTTTTATCTCTTTTTAAGAATTCTCCAGAATTACTTGGGGTACTGACTCAGGATGTGGAGATGCCCAGCCACCACCTATAGGCCAGAATCCTTAGTCTGACTAGTGCTTTGTTCTGTCATTTTCCTCCACTTCTGCTAAACCACAGGCCGGAAAGCAGGTCACAACAATCAGCAGGCTTCTGATCTCTCCACCACCACCTTTTTTCATCAAGAATATGAAGCAGCAGCTTATCCTCACACAATGCACATAAACCCAGTACACATATGGGACACCCCCACTTTGGCAACAAAACCATGCATTACCAGCTACATGGAAAAAGGCCTACAGCTCACAGATCAAGTCTTCCTGAAGTCCCAGTAATTTACTGCAGTCAAAGTATGTTACATGCATCTAAAGAGTGCCTGAAGCACAAGTCAGCAGTTGAGAATGCAAGTTTTCATTATCCCTTTGACAGCAAATTCAATTTCTAAGAAGCACAACTGTCAAAGCCTTTCTTATAAGCTAGTTTCAAAACCAGTTTCATAAACATACATACACACACAAACACACAAGGTTTGTAGTTATAGTCAAAACATTCAAGTAAACTCAAGGATGTCACACCCTTTTGTTTTGAGATAAATGCTTTAGTTTACCAAGCACCCGGATCTTCATCATAATAAACCAGTACTCTCTCTAGCAATAATAGAACAGACCTTTCCAGATCCTATGCAAATCCAGGGCTGGCAGAAAATACCATTCAGTAATCTTCAGGGGAAACTACGAAAGGAAAACTAATACTCTGACTGTTTAATCTTGAAAAACAAACACAGAGATCAAACATAAAGAGAGGTCTAACCCTCATTCAACAGCATTTTTGGGACTGGTATGTGATAACTTGAGAACTAATGGTATGAGACAACTGAGCTTATCAGGGAATGTGCTAAGAGCTACAGATTTTGGTGCAAGATAGAGAATTCAAAATCAGCTTTTTGGGAGAATCTGGATTCCCCAACTTCATACTGAATAAAAAAGCAGGAGAAGGATCATTTAAAAGAAATGAGTGGGGATAAAAGAGGGTGATGGAGCAGGTAGAAAATAAGCTGTACAGAGGTTCTATTATGTGAGACAACTAAGAGCAGCTGACACAGACAACAGTCTCCAAAATAAGGAGGGGGAAGAACTGCAGGTGATCACTGAAACAGTGATCATTTTCTCAGTCCTCTCTGCTTAGTACAACTGGAGCTTTCTTACTACGGTGCAAACAGTAATTGTAATCCAAGATTAATTAACCAAGCTATTAGAAACACAATTCCACACAAAATACCACACAAACCTTTAAGTATTTTTCTGTTCTGTGAAAGTCACCAACTTCAGCAGTTATCCAGAGTGCCCCTAGACAACACGCACAAGCCCATTCACCAGATACTGAAGATGAACTACATGTACTCTCTTCCCACTCATTACAAGGCAGTATTTCAGCAAGTCCAACTGTTTCTAATACCATAATACATTCGATGTAATACATACCATTCGAATGTGGGGTTTTAAGTGACCTATCCCAACACCAGCTGTGTGCTCATTTCTGCAAAGCACCAGGTGAAGCAGTCAGTCCTAAAGAGCTACAAAACAGGCACAGAGACCAAAGGAGAGGGGATCTCTTGAACATACCTGCAAGCAGATGACAAATGCTCCTTTATGGGACAGTCACATCTTAGATTAACTCAGTGACCTCAGCTTCTAATCTGCTTTCCTCCTTCAGGAAGGTTTGGGATCACCACTCCTCCCCTGCACCAATACAGCCCCATCAAACTACACAGTGCTGGCACAAGGACTGATCCTAGTTCCCACATCCCAAAAATCTCAAGCTGACTTTCCGCAACATACGACTCCATGTACAAGACTCACCAAAGTCATAAACACTTTCAGTGTTTCAGGACACCCTCTCTGTGATGTAGCTTAACTGCATAAACTATTTTTAAGTGTTTTTCAAGATCATATTCTAAGCCACATCAGTTGTCCCTCAAAAGTGCAGTGCATATTTAAATCTTTTAACAGAAACTGGTGCAACACCTGGATATATTTATTTAGAAACAACAGAAACAGGGGCTCATGACCTCTTCTGTCAGCAGCATTCCTCTGGTTAAGACAAGGTTGGTCACTGTCTGCTTTATACCCTGTTCACTAATATACTTAGGCACAAGTTAGCTCATGCATATATAACTATTTTACATATATATATACACATGTATACGTCTTAACTCAGCTATATTCATGGGAAACATGCTATATTCTTTGCAGCAGGCAAAGTGTTTTTACCTCAGAAAAAAACTGACACACTGAATGACAAGACAACCGAAGTACATACCAGCTATCATACCACAAAACTACTTCCACCAGGAAAAATGTGGTCATTGTTTTATTTTTACTTAAATGAATTTTCATGTGTTGATGAAAGCTGTAAAATGTTCCCTAATGAGGAATCCATATGGACTGCAGTAAAAGCACACAGCAAAGGCCATTTGTGGGCTGTAACATTTACTGTTGACACCTATAAACATGAGTTGCACCTGAAGCTATCAAAGCTGGAAAGAAACAGACAACAGATTCTCAATCAGTTCTCATATTACTAGTAAATTAAAACATGCCTGTATTTCAAGCAAAGAACTACAATTACTACAAAGAGAAACAAAAAAAATGCAATAAACAAAAATCTAAAGCAGAAAGTACAAAAATGACATCATTCGGTGAAGACCAATTTATGCAGAGTGGTATACCTGTGGTTATGGAAGCGTAGGAGCGGGCTGAAAGTGTTCTTCACTACTGTCCACAATTACAGGTTTGAAAGCATTATGCCACTAGCATAACATAATGGGTAGCATTCTATAAATTCATTTATTATACCAAATGTCTGTAAATATATTTAAGTAATACTAAAGTTCCATTCAAAGGCTTAAAATCAACACTTTAGACACCTAGGACAATTGGCATAATTACAGAAGATTTTTTTAAGTGGAAGGAATTCAGACGTCTACTCAGCACATACTTTTCATTCTCTTCATAACTGTCAGAATCAAAGTTTCCCATAACCAACTCATACAAAACAGTTCAAATAGACACTGTTTTCCTTGGGTTTAAAACCCTCAAAAAGTAAGAACTATAAACATGTTGAATCACAGAAAAATACCTACACTCTGATCGGTTAGAAAGGTCAGGGTTATAAATTGTTTTTTAGCACATTTAAAGAAATATATCAGATAATTTGAAAATATAGTGCAAAAGCCCATTATCTCAGCAATTCTACCCCAGTACTTTGGAATTTGCTTTTCCGTTTGAAGGAAACTGAATCATTTGCAAAAACATACAGACATGTTATACTTAAGACTGGATTGCATTTTTAATTCTAACTGGTTCACCTGCACTTTATTGAACAAATTAAGTCTAATTTCAACATCTCATAACACCTCATTGAACAAGTATTTAACAGAACTCACTACAACTACCAAGGCACACAAGGACTTCATATATTGCTTTTCATTTAAAGGTTCCCCAGTGTCAATAATTAGACTTCATAACTTCCCTCTGAAGAAGGTAACATTACTTTTATTTTATAAACAGAGAATTTGAGTAAGAAATAATAAATCCACTTGATAAAGTAATGGATGAAGCTAAGAGTCTGAATTTTCTGCTCCATGCTGCACTCACTAAAATGCTGAATATTCATTCAGTGTTCTGCCATTTTGTTTTTGCATTTTGGTACAGTTTTAATGAGGTTTCATTTTATTAAACATTTCTGTTGATAAATCACTACTAAGCCACAGAGATCAACTACAGTCACGAGAGATTTACAACAGGGTACACAAATTAACAGAAAGAAGATAACCAGACTCTAAAATGAAAAGAATCCTATGGGAACATCAGCTTCATTAGGTCACTTCAGGTCTTCAGTGCCAGCCTAAGATACTCTCTATATATTGAATGCAATCCTGTTCTGCTCTCACAGAAAACACAAAGACCTCCTTTCCTCTCCATACTTTCAGTACTCAATACTTTCCTCCCAATACTCTCAAAGCTATTACCTAGTTTTTAGAATTTAATAAGAGAACAATATTAAGTCTGCTCCACCATAAGCTATGAATGACTGCCACTTCTCCATACATCCCACACCACCATGTTGTGACTTCAAGGGAAAACGTCCCAAGTCAAAGCAGTACGTAGCAGGAGACAGGAACCATAAAACAGTGGTAGCAATATCTAGTGCTTACTTAATACTCTGAGCCTATAATTTTCTCTTGTTCTTTTTTTTTTTCTGAACATAAGAGCTAGAACTGATTTGTCCCAGATCAGTGACAGAAAAAGACTTGCCATTTAATCATTAAAAAAAAAAAAAAAGAACAAGGAAAAAAAATAAATCACATCCACAGTGCCATATAAGAGCCGAAACCAAGCAATACATCCAGTTTACTTGTTATCTTTAGTTTCGAAAATAACCACTGAACTTGAATCACTCACCTTTGGCACACTGTTAAAAGAATCCAGGCAGTGAAAGGCAAGACTCTCCAACAAAGTTATACACCACCGTCTGAAACAATAAACAATATATATTTTAGTTCTAACAGTAAACTTAGAAGACCTTTAACTAGGTAATTTAGTTTTCATGCTATCAAACTCTCCTATGAGATGCTAAAGCAGGCAAAATGGCTTGAACTTGATTCACCTGTTTGGCATAAAAAGACTCCATATTTAACTTCTCTCAATACAAGGTCCTTTTAACCACAAGCAATCCAAACCATATACAAACTCAGCCTTCATAATACTGAGGAAAAATCAATCAAGTAACAGAATAAAAAATTTAGCCGAGTTTTAGAAAGATTACATTTTACAAAGCACCATTATTTACTGTTTTCTTCACTTTTATATTCGTCAGTTTAAGCTGCCTGTACTTCTTAAGAAAAAGGAAATGCCTTTACAAGTGGAAAAGACATACAACAGCAAAAGCATAGCCAGCAGTTTTGTGGGGCACCTGAGTTATTTCTTCCCAGGAGACACTCACACACATTGGGAGGTGTAATCCAGCTGGATTAGTACCACATGTGGCTTGGGGCCCTCTGGCACAAGAGACAGTGACCCAACAGGAGCGAGCTCTGACAGAGTTGGCAAAGCTGAACATAGGGTTGGAGGATAAGAGGATGTATTAGAACTCCTACGCAACCTGAGGCCCCTCATGCACAAATGTTTCTGTTCAAAGTCTTCTGAACAGATTCCAATCAGTTGTCACTCTACAAAAGCATCCTATGAAGAAACTGAATTTAAAGGACCAATTCATCCAGTGATCCCATGCATCACAGAGAAGCAAGAGGAGAATAAAATGTATTAACAAAGGTAGTATAAATACCTTTCGCAGATGTTTAAAAGTCAGATTTAGACTTCCACTCATTAATAAATGGAGTAAGAGAACTACTATTGCCACAGTTTGGCAAACATTTAAGCATAAACATATTGTTAGGGGGTAGAGCATGCCAGAGTCCCTGCCCCTCAGCCCCTGGCAGCTCACCCCTCACTCCCTAGCAGCTGCAAGGGGAGACAAAGCATTGCCAGCCCTCCTAAAAAACACACAAGATTAAAAAAAAACGCAAACCCAAACCAGTAATGGAGGATAGCAAATCATGAGGAAGTGTTATTCCAACAGAATAGCCTCCTGAGCCAGTTCAGCACCTGAATGAAGATATGCCTGTGATTGCAAAAAGCAGACAGGACTGAAGGGTGACCAGTCCCTTCTCCTCTGCCAGGTGGTGGCTGGAATACCTGCTACCCAACTGTGTTTTCAGCTTTCTGCAGACATGGACTGCAGGCAACCACACTTTGCTATATCAATTTTCCTAACCAATTATAGACCTTCTGTGTTCTCACTGAAAACTGCTCCATTGAAATTATAGGACAGATATCAAGTAAATGAAAAAGATACTTTCATAAATGAAGCAACATTAAAGCCCTGAGGCAGAGCAGATCTATTTTCCTGCTGGCTGAATGTTTTGTAGCACACGTTTTTCTCCTGTCAATAATACAAGGATATTTTTAATATTAAGGGGGAAAAGTAAGAAAATAAAAGTCTCTTAATTTTTTGGTACAAGATCCTCTGAATAGTACTATCTTTCCTTTTTCTACCTCACATATTATCTACTGCCCATTATTACCTATCTCTGAAGAGCTGTACCAAGCCTCTGATTTTGTTCAGGGGTTTTTGTTTTGTTTTGTTCCTTAAAGAAAAACCCAACACCTCACTCAATTACTGCTTCCACCTTCACAAATACACACTTGCATAATAGAACATGTGTTTGAAAGTGAGCTGAAAAACAGTACTATTCATCATCAATACTTGAAACACTAAGTTTGTAATTATTAGTCAAATGGAGGGAAAGTACAGTTCGGGAAAAGAGAAAGAATCCAAATTTCATCTAAACATGTAAGAAAAGAGTGAGTCATGTTTATCTCAATATAACAATGCTAATTTCCTTCTGTACAGCAAGAATGGTTTTATTCTTGTAGCTCAATTAATTCACATTAAGAGTACCTCAGAATGTTAATGGTGATAGTGGAAAGAGTCAAAAGAAGATGCACAAGAAAACCTCACTCCTACCAACACTTTGATTGAAATAAAATTCTGTTAGTCTAACAGAAAAAAGCACAAGATGCAGACAGGTCTCTGTCTTCCTTGGGCTCAATTCTGTTGCATTGTCACTTCCTTTCCTACTTTTCTCCTGATAAAAATCTTCACTTTGCTTTGGAAGAGTCATAGGAAACTTTCTGCTACAAGTCACACTAAAGTCACTTCCTCATAATTGTAGCTAATTTTCAGCACACACCCCCACAGCCCAAAGCTTGGCCTAAAACATTGTGACTTGCCAAGTGACTCAAATTCAGGATGGAAACTTGGACCTCAAATATTCACTTTATTTTAACTATGTTCCTTGAAACAATCTTTCAATTACAGTAGTTCAGGACCTTTTTCCTGAAAGGGCAATAAATGGAAACAGTGGTTAGGGCTTGGGACTACCTGCTCCCAGGCAGAGTTTGCACCAAAGATGGGGGTTTCTGGTTCTTCTTTGTCCTACCAGCCAGGAGTATAGACAGAAAAATTTGACAGCAAATTGGAATTTCTGGGGAATCAACTGTTAAACTGTGAGAGTACAAAATCATCTCAATCCACCTTCAAAGCCTTGCAGCATATGGGGCAAATACTTACTGTCCACCAAAAAAATGAAATGGCACAAAATTAGAAACCCTTGGGAAATGAAGTCAACAACTTTTTTTGAAAGGCAGCAAAGCAACAGAGGTACAGAGACAGGCAGTCATATCCCATGGTAACCCAACTGCCCATACCTTCTGTATCATTTAGTGTGATGACGACTTATCACACCTCACTCAATACATATAGTACTGCAGTAATGTCAGCCCTACTGCAAGTAAAACGCCATTGCTCCTTACCACTCATGACTGTCTTTATATCCTACACTTGCTTTGAGGCCCAGAGGACAATGATAAGGAACAGAAATGGCAGAGTGTAAGAACCGGATGAACACGTGATTACAAACATGCAAGGCAGAAAGACAAATTTGTCCACTTCTTAACAGTAACCTCAGTCACTCATATGCTTTCTAGACCAAGGTCTTCCAAACACAAGGACTATACAGGTCCTACTGTAAAAAGCCCTTTCCAATAGTCAGAAATAAAAGCTTGAACTTGAGGCTTGCAAACAAGCACCGGAAGGTAAATATCAGTAACACCTAATATAATAAGCACCTTATATTTTACTGTGTAATCTTTAAAGATTACAACCTAAAAGAATAAACTAGTGCTCTTGTAATGATTAAACTACAAGTAACATCCACAGTTATTAACTGCCTCTCCTTTCACTAATAGCTCTAATGTGCCCCATTTTCTTTATCTCCATGGCTAAAATCCAGATTCAGCTTTCGAGCATCTATTTCAATGACAATTCTCTCAGGCTCTCTTCCTAATATCCAACCACCTCCTATTTATTCCTGACATGAAATAGCTAAAATAATCTCTTTGATACTTAATATGCTAATACACAAGAATGATCTGACCATAAACCTGTACAGCACAGAGTGAAAATTTTAGCTTCACTTGACGTATTACTGGTGACCTTCTGGAGAACAAATGAAAAGCACCGCATTAATACAAATTCTCCTGTGGAGAAGATCAAGCTGGCAATCTGCCAGTTCATTACACCATCTAGCTTCACTCCAACATTAAATATTGCCTTTCCTTGTAATTGACTGAAATACGCTGGAGCAATTGCAGGTAACCACTCTGGGCTATTAAAGTATTCCATTAAGACTTCTCCATTAGGCAGATATTTCAAATGAAGTTACATCAAAATAGGCTAAGTTCAAAATATTTTAACTATGCAGACAATTGGGCAAGCACAATCCAGTTTCATGGAGCAGCAGACAGATCAGCCTAAGCACTCAAAAGCTCAGTGCCTGAATTTGCTTAAAGGGAAAAGAAACCTGCCAAGTTTATTTAAGACTCTGGTATGCGCTTAGTATTTTAAACCTCCTAGTCATATATATCCTCTCAAAATTCATTTAATATTACCTCCTTCTAGAGATACAAAAATGGTAATGTTAAAATAATACTACACCTTTAGACTCTGTATGAAACACAGAGAGAAAACAGAAAGGAAGACTGGATTCATGTTACATTTAAGCTTTCAAAAAGGCAGCAAATTGCAACACTGCATTATAACACATGTAACATTGTGAAAACAAACAAAAAATCAAAATCCTTTTATATTAGGTACTGTACACAACTAAGCTTTTCTTCTCTTAAGACTGTGGTTCCTAAACAGCAAAGAAGTAAGTGAAATGAGGCAGAAGAATAGGTTCAATGCCTTGCATGCAGAAAAACTGTCAGACACTTAAAACACTGGAAAATATTTGAACTTCTATGCCAGCTGTAAAAACGAGAGTAGCCCCTGAAGAAGAGACAAATTTCTCTGTTTAAATGGGCTTTTTTAAACAGTCCAGGTTTGGAGCCATCACCAGAGGCTGTACAGGTTAGTTTGAGAAATTTGTGACTCTTCTCAAGAGTGCAGGAGGTTATGTATCTTCTCTGTGCTCCTGCAGTACACCTCCCAGCCATGCTGTCTGCATCAAAGAGGAAGCAGTTGGACACGTATCACTGGTCATTCAAACAAGTATTTTGTTTTTTGGAGGGAGGAGGGCAGGGATAGCAATTGAAATACAGCTAGAGAAAACATGCTTGGCTTACACTCAACACATACAACCAAAGAGGCTATGCTGACCTATATTCTGTCCTGTAGTCAAATGTATACTCTCTACAGACTGACGTATATATAATATGTTTTCCAAAAACAAGGCTATTTTTTACATTTGCTTGCACAAACACCAACTCCTGATCTACTTGTGGAACACAAGTAGTTGGTTGCCTAAATAATATCAGCATTTAAAATAAATATTGCCATTGCCAGCTTCCCCTGTGTTGTATGTACATCCTCCAAATATATTAATTATTAGCACCTTTTTAAACTGGAAGGGAATTAGGAGGGTTATATCTGTTAGTGACTGTATCTGTTATGACTTCTACAATATATATTGTAAAAATCCGTATTATTGTAAGAGGAATCACCTGCTTCTCAAATTCTTTCAGCTCTCCCCTAAAAGTCTGAGCTGTTAAAAAATCTGATACTGATACCAAATTACCACCTAAACTCACTGTAATATGCATTTTTTTTTATTCCTGGATTAAGTAGAATTTTGGATTTTGATACTTGCTGCTATTGATCTAATTCGTATTTGATTATGCTGAGCTGCAAACTTCCAGAGCAACGTCGGCATGAGAAAAAGAAAAAACCCACAAAGCAGAGTGGACAAATCATGAACAGGAGGCCAGGAAGCTTCCCCCCATCAAGGAAGGCTGCAAACTCTTTGAGAGGGCATGTAATACTCCAGTTTCAAAACCAGACAAAACCTCCCCTCCCTCCTTCCAAAAAGCCCACAAATATCTGTCGTTCAGACTGGTAATCACAGACCAATAGAAACACAAGCCATGTCCAGTCGCATTCTGCAAGCTGAAGGAAGCTCACAACAAAGGTATTATGCCACCAAAATAGCCCTAGATTTTTTTATGCATTTCTATTCAAGAACTATCTGGGAAAGGTATAGTATTCAAACACCCCTTTATACCTATTCCCCAATTTTGTCTTTTGTATTTACAATAACAAAATGAATCCCACAGCCTTTCTTGTTTTCTTTATTTAACGGTTTTGAAGCTGCCTACATAAGTATATGTATAAATATCCCTAAAGCCCACACAGAAGCAACGTAGGTCTTGACTTATGCTTAGGACAGCTCTAACCACCGCAAAACGCCTTACAAAGGTATCCTGAAAGACCTGTATTACCAACTGCAATTGCCAATAGATAAGCAGAAACTGAACTATATGTACCAAGGCTGTTCATAAACTCTAAAGTATCTCTAAGGAAAGGAAAGGATTAGGCTTCAGCCTTAGGTAATACTTAACTAAGCATGCTTCTTGGGCCATGGTTTGAGTATGAGATAATTATTTTGGTTTCCTTAATAAGATACTTTGTTATTCAAATTACAGATTTCATTTTTAGAAACATTGTAGCATCTATAGTTAGTTAATTTTCTTCAGAATTTTAAAAAACAAGTATTTTCTACATACAGTTTAATAATTGGTTCCGTTTGAAATTCAGCCCTTTTCTGATTGATAACTTAATGTTTTCCTTGTAAAAATTGCACAGTCTTTCCCATTAAATATAAAATCAGTTCAGAATGTTTAGGGATTACCTCAGGCCAAGCAGCTCTTTCACAAATCTATTTTTCCTACTGAATCTTTATGTAAAACATTTTAATGGTAAAGACATATACAACCCACTGAATCATACTAGCTCTTCCAAATCTCTCCACTAGACTCTGAGCTTTTAATTCAATACTTGTGGATTTCAGGACTGTGAAAGATGACTATAAACAGCATATTAGTATACTCTTTACAGTAATCTAGTAATCTGCACATATAAGTTACTGAAAATGCACACCTCCACTGGAAAAAGCCATTCACAGATGCCTTTTGGAGAAGTGAAAACCACATATTCCGATGAATTAGTTGCCACAGAAAGATGTAACACTAACTCACTACCAGAGAAACACTAAGCAGAGACAGCTGGTTACCACTCATGGCTTAGACAACTAATGTTTAAAATAAGCAAATAAATCTCGCAGTTACACAGTTTGAGAAGACTTGCTTTGGGGTAAGATGTAACAGAAAACAGATTGCTCCAGGGGCTACAGAGAGTCAAGTAAGGCAGACTTAGCCCACTGGCAATTCAAAGTCAAAGGCTGACTGCAATCCTTATTAGAGTTCCTGTTCTGGTAAATTATTCATTCTTCCTTAGTCCAAAGAAAATTTTTCCTATGTGTATATTCAACACAGTACTGTCTGAATTTAAAGTAACAGTGCTATTACTGTCTTGGTGCTAAAATATATGGCAGTGGTGGTTGCAAGAGGGATAGGTCAAGGTCAGTGTTTGTCTTTGAATCTACCAGGCAGATAGAAAAAACTGGAGGAAATGCACAGAGCAGATTGTGACTGATGTCATCAAGGAAACCACTGTCAGAATCTTCTAGATAACTCTCAAATTGCAAAGTAGCAAGTGGATACCTCACACTGATAGAACAAGGCTGGGTCAGGGCACGCTCCACCAGCTGTAAAAGCTGCCATCACGAACAGCTGCAGCAATGGCTCCACGCATGAGCCTGTTTGCCCAGTGTGTCTGGGTCTTACCCTTCCACCAGATGCTCAGTCACCACATGTATAAGTATGCTCTAGTCATTACTGCCCAAGCAGAGTATCTTACCCTTCAGAGTTTGCAAGCTTTGCCCTATTCTGTTCAGGCAAACTGCATCTGAAGTACTGTCAACATGAATGAGAGTTACTTCACTTGGACAGGACAGCACAAAGAAGTCCAGGCCCTCAAATGAATAAATCTACAACGACTTCAGCTGAGGGAGCAAATTGAAGAAATCTCACTAAATCACCACCATCAGAAACAGTAGAAAGATTTATTGTCTACTCAAACTCAGTATTTTATTTACAATGCGGAAAAGTACAGGGCTGCGGAACTCACACAAACAGACACTAAACCAGAACCCATTAGCAAAACTGAGAGAGAGGGGGAAAAAAAAATCCAAAACCAAAGACCTCAACACAAAGTCCATTACTGACACTGAAATAGGGCCAAAGAGTAGGGGACAGTACTCAGTGCACTGATGAAAATTATCTTTCTTGGGAATAGTAAGTTATTTTTGTTCCAATATTTGTGTATATCAAAGGCTGGGAGAAATTGGTATTACAGATTTGAATTTTTTCTGCATCTCCTCTGATGATGCAACTGAAGAAAATACAAGCTTTATGCAGTTCAAGTACAAAGCTGCCATAACCAAGGATTCACAACTAAGAGCCAAAGGTAAGTGGAAGACAAACACATTGAACTTAGGAGTGGCTTTGCTACCTACATGTAGGTGGTACATGTTAGTCCGTGACATGGGGTAGAGTGACTGCCCTCTTTGAACATGGCAGAGCAGCAGTCCCCAAAGCCAGCACCTTCAGCGTGCATGACAAGGTTCCTTAGATCCATGACTCCTTCTAGAAACAGTGCCCGAGTTGCTAGGATTGCTACTTCCCAAGAACACAGTCCCCGAAACACCTGATTTTGGTTCCAAGTTAACCATGAGAAAAGAAGTTGAAGCAGTTTTTGCCTGACCCACCAGAAACTTTGCTTTAGGTTGACAACAAGAAGAGAAATGTTAACACAGCTTTGGTTCTACCACGGCACACAGCAGCTCTAGCCGCAGGCTCTGCTGTTATTGCTGTTTGAAAGATAACTAGGTATTCCAAAATCTCATCATACCCAAATAAAATTTGGTAATAGCCTACCTTCTGAGGTTTTTAGCACTGATTTGCTCCTTTTCATGTCTTATACACATTTGATGGTGTCTTAGTCTGCTCATTTTAATCATGCCAATTCAGTGGCAGATTACAAATGAAAATGCAATAGAAACATTGCAGGCCCTGTAACAACAGTCAAAACAAAGATTTCCTATGGCAGCTGTCAGATTAATGACATCTCCAAAGCTATCTAAATACAGTATCTGGGCAGAAATCCAATTATGTCAATTTTGTCTGAATACCCCAAAAGAGAGTCCTACTGGGGTTAGAAGTGGAAATAATTTTAAGCACAGATTAGCTACATAAGCAGCTCCACTCTTGAAACCAGAACAAGGGACCAAAAACCTAAAGGCATGACATTTATCTGAACACAAGGGAGAGGGAAAAAAGAACTGTTAGACATCTGGCAAAAGGTCAAAGCCAATTACCTTGTCCAAATTTGCCCCCCAAGATAATAGCTTCCAGGTTCACTTCTTTGAAAAAAGACTATTGACTCGAGTAATTACAAAGATTTCTGCTTACCTCTACATACTCCACTATCATTTTGGTTTTCTTCAAAACTTCTTTTTCCCAATGAAACATTAACAACAGTAGTATAACATGCCAACTTCCCCAAAGCATTAATAAATTTATCTAAAATATACATAAAAGAAAATAATTTTCTCCCTCATTTTGATAAATGGTATTCAGGGCTTTTATTCAAGAGTATGATTCCTTGCTGCTTTTGCTGCTTTCCTTAAGCCATTTTAATTGCTGATTTCCCTTTTACCTTGAAAGTGTCTTGTTACTGCTTAATCACATGACATTCAGTTTGCTGAACCACACGACAGGATTCTGTTTATTTGTCACTTTAAAACAGACAAGGATCAAGGGGGGCGGGGAGGGGGGAACAGCCTTTGAATTCAACTAAAAAAATTACGAGGATTTTTTTTTTCTTTCTTTGCAGGCAAATTAAAATAACTACTCTTGAAACTACAGATGAATATAAGTTTCTGCTTTTTAAAATGAAACTATTCAAGAGGCTGCTATGAAACTAAAGAAAAAAACAGCACATATCAAATAACTGGAGCAATATATATTGGTTAGTAAATACATTCTATCTAGAAATGTTTATCCCTATTATGAATAAAACTTTAAATAAATATATTATAAATAAATGATGATGAAAAATAGCATATTGATTTAGAAAAAATTTCTAATCCTGATCTATCTGTAGAATGGTGAATGCTTTCAAAGTTAAGAATATAACTCACACATATATAAATAAATCACAAATGCTTCTGCTACCAACATGATGCAAAATTTGGGAGTGTCAAGTATTCATTATGAATGGGCCTATATTTAGGCTTACATATTCCAAGCTTGCGTTCCTTACACCAAGACTCACACAATTAGACGTGGGTATTTTCTGTTGTTGTTTGGGGATTTTTCCTGAGCACAGTCATTAGGGATACTCAGAAAAGTTTGAAAATAAGAACACTTTGGTCAAAATCTGGTACATTCTGGAGTGCACAACTAATTCAAAAAGAAATTCAAAAAGAAATTCAAAGAAGCAGGTAATACACAAATGCAGGGTTGGACTTCAGAACTTAAGGCAATCTTAATTGAAAATCAGTGCCAAAGAAGAGTACCATCTTCACCTGGTCAGGGCACTGAATGTCAAAACCCCTTTTAGAGATATTCACAGAGACCTCTTTGCAAGGCAGCAGTTTTGGATATCATGAGTTTGCACCAAATTCAAATCAGTAAACCACCATGTTTTCTGCTGTTAAAGCATAATATCAGAAACAATGATTTTAACTGTTAATAATATAATTTACTACCAATGAAAATATGCAGTTTATTTAAAATAGCTTCCAACTGAATCATGCAGTCAATGAGGCTGTCAGAAACATTTTGACAAAGCCTAGAACAAAACTTGAGCAACAGTTTTTCCAATTTTTCACACTTTTTTGTAAGTTTAAGGACATATACAAGGAACTTTTTTGTTTCTAGTTCTTTATTATAAGAGATTTCATGTTTGCATTTGCTCTCTAGAACACACTGAGCACAGTACCATGAATCCTCCTTCACGTCACACAGGCAAATCCAATTACTACAGTATTAGGTCTCATTTAAACCCCATGCAGTACGACAAACTGAACAAAATGAGCATCAGCACGTTTTTCAACCACATTTACAGTATGACATAGATGGCAATCACAACTTAATAAAATTTCATTTACAAGAAAGGTAGCTCTGAATTTTCCTTCTCTGCCAGGCATTTCAGAAAGACCTGGAAAATGCCTCTTCTTCCCACCATCCCTTGAAGAAGCCAGTTGGCCATTGTTACGTCATGCTTCCCAAACACCTGTGCCGTCTGCTTATGGCACTAAAGTTTGTCCTGGTCTCAATACTCAAAATGCATGTAAACCCTATTAATAACCTCCAAGTGAATTCAACATTTACTACAATAGTATCTGAGTTGTTGTTTTCTTCTTTGTCAGGGGCTGTTTTGCTTTGTTTGTTTGTTGTTTTTTTAAGATTTCCTGCATAAGATACCCTTTGACACTAGGTGACATCAGGTTGGAAAGCAGGGAGAGAAGATAAAAACAAAATTCCACCAATCTGAAAGGATATTGAAAAGATTATGGTATTTTTAAAATCAAGCTCTTATCCTATCTGGATGTAAAAAACTATCATTGCTAAATATCGCAAAGTAAATCTGCACAGCTTTCAGAAGCTCTGAATATTTCACCACTTCAGTGCAGTTCATTTAGAGATATATAATCATCATGTGCCCCTTTCCCTTCATTACAGTCTTTCCCAACTTTCCTTGTCCCACTACCCAAAAACTAATGTTTATAGATGTCCAGGTGTGTCCTTTCTTATGGAAATAAAAACCGCAAAGAAAACAAAAAAAAATACCTCATTTGTAGTTAGCGCTCACCATAGTCAAAGCTCTTGTTGAAGGATATGTAAAAACCTTGTTGAATAGCTCTTTCTTAATAGCTGGCCTGACTAAATCATCTTCCTCATGCAGGCTAGAAATCAAAATGTCATGATGACATTTAAACACATGATCTGTTGTTAAAAAACAAAAGCCAGGAAAACATATGCTGTCCACTTTCAAACACATTCCCTGAACACTGTTTCTAGGACAGAAAGGTTCAAAGTTTAAAGAAAAGACTTTTAAATATTTCAGTCGTTTCATTAAACAATTTTAGTTACAATTTTATTAAATTCTGTCCTTTATATGCCTACCAACAACCTAAGAAACAGGTTAGTTCCAGGTTATGAGAGAGAGAGTGCTGATGGGGGAAAGGAGGGTAATTAAGTAATCATAAGGTTTGTACTCCAATTCCACAACTGAAATAGGAAGATCTAGGCCAGAGCCTTCTCTGTGCAAAGGAGATTATAAAGACAATAACATTGATTCTTTTTTTCTTTCTGCTAGAAAAGGAAACAAAAGAGGGAGGCATTTTTTCATGCATATTACTCAATCACATGGGGTTTTCTGGTGTATTTCCATAGTTTTTTTTCTGCACGCTCTTTAAAATGCCTTAAATGACATTAATGAACAGAAGCTTTGCTAACAGAAATATGAAGATACAGGCCTCACGCTTCAAATGTTATTGACCAAAAATGAAGCCAAGAGTATAATCTCTGAGATTTTTACAACTAATAAAGATCTGAAAACACTTACAGTACTTGTATACTTAAATAATTTTGAAAATTCTGGTTAACTTTAAAGACAGCAGAACAATTCCCCCTCCTTTCTGCAGGGTTTTAATTATATTTGCTTTCTTTGTAATTTAACATTCCTTTCAGTAAGCAAATATGGATCTTTTAACAAGAACGCATCCTCTAGGGAAGTGACATCTCTTAAACTGCAAAAGAGCACAAACATCCTACATGCTTGAGAACCCAAAGTCTATTGCCATGAAGCCTAAGAGTAACAGTCTCAGAAATTCACTGTCAATTGCTAAAGCATACACAGAATTTTTCTTCAAAAAAAGCAGTTATAGCAACCTTTCATTTAAATCAGCAGTATCACAGATGCCACAAGTGCTTTCTTCTTGACAAATAGAAAGTAACAGCTCCCAATAAAACTAAGTATTTTCAAAAACAGAACCCATATACAGACTATGAACATATCAAGTCCTTAAATTATAGCTAATGTATTTTTAGAAGCACTAGGTACCTTAAGAAAGCAGCACAACAAGCTTCACATTCTTAGCACGTTTGCCATATGGTGGCAAACAAAAAGAAATGAAAAAAAAAAAAAATCAGGAACAGACATCCTCTGTGAACATGATTCAAAATTTTGGTGATGGTCCAACAGTCAGAAACAAACATACCCCAGTGAAACTATGTCAACAGCAAAAAGCCTGATGCATCATCCAGTACTGGTCCTATCCCTATAAATGGGGTGCACCATTCATTCCTTTGCCAAAAAAAGTGATTCTCACCTCACGTTTTATTAACTTATAGTAACTTTACATGTGCAAACTTAGTTGTTCAACTGGAATTACCCTTATGCTTCCTGCTGCTGACAGGCATTAATGAGCTCAAGAAAGGTCAATCAATATTCAACATGTCAAAATACACCCAAAACAAAGCAATGCAGGTCTATTTATTTTTCTTAAAGACATATTACTATCACACTTTGTGAAATGCAAAGGAAACAGAGGACAGAAAAAAAACCCCCCATGCACCAAAATTCCTAGCATGTGTTTCTATGCCTATTACTGATCAGTAACAAACTTTTAAACAAGATAGCATCACTCTTATAAACTGCAAGGATAAATGTTATATGCTGCATAACTTACATTTCAGAAGCCAGTTTCAGCTTTGTCACCTAAAACAGTGCTGGCTTCACCAGAGAAACATGACTCCCCTTTTCTGCAGAATACAACCTGATGGGAGCTTCAAATGAGGACATCAGGCCCAAGAACCACACTCAATGCTGTCACAAAGCAAAAACAACTCCTGTTTGAATAAAGTTGCAGATTCTCAAAGGAAGAATCACCTCAAAGGAGGATGATATTGTTTCTTTGTCCAGTCTTTCCATGTACCCACAGGCAAAAAACCCTCTCTTCTATCAATGTTCTCCCTGAAGCAGAGCGGCAGAATGACTGTCTTGAACACAACCTATGCCGGCAATCAGAAGAGTAGGTAATCCTGGCATAAACACCAGCTTTGAAAAGGTATTGGCAAGTGTTACTCAGACAAGTTTATGATGTTAAAGAATAAGCCATCAGACAAATAAACACACATCCACAAACTTTGAAAGGCATCTTGTGTATCTATACAAAAGCTTTACTGAAAAGTGGAATGAGGTCATGGGGTCCTCAAAATCACAAGGCTTCTGTGATACTCAGCAGGGCAGGATTTCCCCCACAACTCCAAAGACTGACTCAGGCTAATTACCACCAAATGTTAGGAAACAATTCTTCACTAAAAAAGAACAAACCCAAAACAAAACAAAAAAAATCTAACCACATACATCTGTGGTTTCAAAGAAAACTTGCAGAACTAGAAGTATGTGTAAATTGATGGCCTAAGGGCAGTAAGAGTTCTGCTTCAAGTCTACAGAGCTTCTCCAAACAGTACCAACATGTAAATGAGAGGACAAATCTACCAGGAATATATTCTGATTGCCAGACCATGCTATCACATTTTCCTTAGTGCCATTACCTGCAATATCTAGCTTAAAGCTTGGATGGGCATACAATCAAAATTTCATTTCAGAGAGATCTGCCAAATTGCTTTTTGCTGGTGTCTTCAAAACAAGAGCTTGGATAGCAGATGTAGCCTTCTAGCAAGTGGCTGGTAAAGACTCCACGACTTGCATACAATAGAGAGTGGGAGGCTGGTGTGGTAACTCACATGATAAGGTTGACCAGGGTAAAACCAGAGAAAGAAACAGGACAAGAACAGCTGAAACATAAAAGGAACAACACTGAAAGAGAAGCAGAAAGGTTTTGAGCAATCAGCAATTCCCTGCACAGACAGGGAAGGAAAACGACACATAGAAGAGCTATGCAAAGTTTAGTTTTTCTAAGCTGATGACAACCAATCATCAATTTTTACAGTGTTCAGAACAATTTGACAGAAAATAAGGGTTGGCTGGTAATAGCTTTGGTGCAGAGATTGTTTGTGATACACTGAAATTTCAGAGATAATACAGTCAAGAAAATTTATACACAATAAAGGAAATGCAGTCCATCTGTACGGAGTTTCATACTAAACTATCTCAGGTTTTGCTAAGGTTTTGCGTTTCACAGCTTAAATTCTATTCCTGAAAGATAAAATAAAATACCAATGAATTCAAGTCAGTCTTTCAGAAGGGGAAGAACTGGGGAGATGCTTGTTGCTAATTCAGATCCAAGTCAGAGACACATGATGAAAAGGTTCAGCATAGAGGGATTCTTCAAATGGCTCACTTACGTGCTCTAGTTCGTGATTTTTTCAAAAATCTCTTACCTACGTTTCTTTAAAGATATGAACATACCCAGAATTTCTAGAAAAACTGAAAGAAGAGGCTTCAAACAAAGGTATGAAGAAAGAATACTAACAAATCCACAGTGCATTAATATCCCTCTTAAACAATTTCAAAACCAGTTTCTATATGGTGGCAATTTGACAAGTGTATTACCATTCTGACACAGAACTTTATGCATCAAGATTGTGTTGTGTGTAAAGTAGCTAAAGCTTAAAAACTCTAAAATGTCTTAAATTTTCTTCCTACCAAAACACCCAGAAATTGCATTCAGAAATGCCAAATTCTCAATCTCAAACATTACATTGAATACATGCTTAGTGTTATATACAGTGTTACAGATTTTCAAAAGCAAAGAACAAAAACTTATTATTAATGTGGGGATTTTATTTATACTCCAGAAGTCTTTAAGGGGAATACAGATATGAATTGAGATTTTGCATTAAAAAAAAATTCTTTGAATTATTAAAAAAAGAAATCTTTTTTCTCAGAAAGAGTAAGATCATTTGAACACATTTCACACACCAAGAAAAAAACCAAATACAACATTCAGAGAGAAAGAAAGGATACAGTTTTCCCCTCCTTGTAACTCCATGAGTTTTCCAACAGCTGCCCATTGTCCCCCACAAAAGGACATGCTCTCAGCATTAGGAACCCCCCACCCTGTATTCATTCATACTCCTGATTCCCTGACCACGGCCTCTGACCAGAAGAGCTGCCCCATGGCCTGGAGCAGGGTGGCACACACACAGATCCCAAGTGCAGCTCCTGACCCTCCTGCCTGCCACCGGCAAGAATCACAGCTTCCTGCTTCTTGACTCTCACTAGAAGATCCATCCTCATCAAACGGATTTATCAATTAACACAGACCTAATGTACCAGTATTTTCCAGGAAGAAGGAAAACATTTTTTCACCAGAAGGCTGTGTGAGTATTAACATCAGAAATGTTGGTAATTATAAACACATGGAAAAACTGCTGCTTTACGTCACTGAAGACCATTCCTTTGCCATCACATTTTTATTACAACAGGAGCACACAATATACACTCTCATTCAAGGTCAGAAATGGTAATTAACTGGCACATAGCAAGTTAAATTGAGCCACAGAGATGCTCTAACAAGGAGGAAACTCAGAATTTATCAAAAGCCTTGGGGTTTCATAAAAGAGCATAAGGGCTGTGGGTTGTAAGTTGTTATGAACAATTACTGTATCAAGGTACAACACTTTTTAAATGAAAAAATTGGGGAAAAGATTTAGTTGAGTAACATGATTTCCCCTGTGAACACTCTCTTATTGCTACAGGAAGATAGAATTAATTTGAACAAATTCTACCAGCTAAGCTACTACTGTGGCAAAATATTAATCATTCAAATTACTTATCTCACAAGTAGGTTTTTTTGCTCCCCCTCTTTCTATATAAAGCAAATTTCAAAATTAATTTTCTTTGATTCTGAAGAAAATTCACAGAATTTGTGTAAGCTTACACAAACACAACTGATCTTAATAAGGAATTACCTTATTAGTTTGCCCTTTGCAATGAAGAGATGCTTTTTCTAACCAAAACCTGACACAATTTCCCCAAACATCTTTTTTGCGTTTAAAAAGTTTTCACAAAGTCTCCAGGATTAAAAATAACCCTGGTACAAATATCTTCAGTAATGCTTCCTCAGCTTTTACTAACCAACAAAAGCTTAAGAAATATACTTGAAGTACAATCAATACAGAACCTTTTAAGGAGACACAGCATATATTTAAAAAAAAACAGTTCAACAATATGTAAGAATCAAGTTCAGGCATTAAAGTCTGAAAGTGAGGTTTAAGCACAAAAAGGGGTTGGAAATCAAGATTTGAAAATGGTAACAGTTGCCAGTAGCAAAAGGATGCTCAGTATTTCTTACCACCTCCCCCAATAACACAGCAACACATAAACCGACAGTCCTGCTGAAATTAGTGCGTATTTTCAAACATAAATTACATCTACACCTTGCTGCATTAGGATGGTGGCTCAGAAGAGAGCACACAACCCCTTCAGCAGAATTTACTTCAAAGCCTCCCCCCTCCTCTGCCTACAGAACTCAGCAATAGATAAAATTGAGAATGTGGTTTTCATTCATTTCTTTCAGGCGCTCTAAAATTCACACATGCACCTCAGAGTGGCTTGAAATCTGGCATGCCATATGGCAGTATGCTTGTCACTTCCAGAAATATGTTGAATATGGGTTCCAGAGATATAAAGCCCCAATAAAATAAAAGAAAAACAAAACAAAACCAAAACTCCTGAAGCCAACAACTTCTGCTCAAACGCCACCAGTTTTATACTACGCACAACTGGAGAGCTTGGGCTTTGATCAGGCTTCAAAGAACCTCTTTATTTGCCCCAGAAAATAAATCTGATGCCTTAGCTTTGCGGAGGCTTATTTCCCTACTGTTTTGCAACTCTGTAAAGTTATTTACACTTGCCTTAAGTGAGACTGAAGTAGAAATGATACATCAACATCAATAGTAGAATTATACAAACACATTGCACTTGGAGCACAAAGTAAATGATTTACAAGCTGCAAAACAGCAGAGAATCAGGATCAAGAGTTTTATGGCTATTCCAGTGTGAACCAACTGAAGAAGAAATAATCACTTACTCCCATTCCTGCATACAAAGTTTAATCGTGCACATGATGAATAAGATTCAAAAAAACCAAAACAAAATCAACAGAAGATTTAGCAAACATTTTTTTTTAAACCTGAAAAAGAAATAAGGCCCTCCTGATGGCTAAAATAATCACAATCTCCAAGCTCAGCAAATTAGTGAGATTTCAAAAAAAGTTGGTGGAGCTGAACTAAAAATCTTGCTGTTGCCAAAAAGAGCAAGCCCTGTGCCGTAGGTAGAAAACAACTAATTCATCCTTCTACTTTATTTTTTTACTTTCAAGGGACGTCTATTTTTCACTATTTGCTATCTGCGATTAAATGATCTTTCTTTCTTAAGAAAGAAAACTCAGATTAGCAAACTGAAATCAAATAACATTACATGACCAGAACAAATTTTCTCCTTGCTTTTTTCTTTCAAAGATGGAATTGCAGATCATGTTATTTTCTGATGCAGACAGAGAATCGTTCATTTTTTTGCTGGTACACTCAGTTTTACCTTGTTCTCTTTTAACCTTATATTGCCTCCTCAAACTAAAGATCTTAAAAAGATCTTAACACATCTTTTTACCCCAAGGACGGAAATTAACAGGGAGTAGTAACTGTTGACAAGACCTGCTTTGGGGGCATACTTTGTTTTTAAACACGCTGAAATCAAGTAAAAATTCTTACTTCAGTGGGGTAGTCTCTAACAAACTTCCCATGCACATACTCCATAACAAAATTTGTTTAGGAGACAGTGGATGGAGACAGTCTATTTATCCAGAATGAGGATGTGACTTTGAAAAGATAGTACAGGTAATTCTGTAATCAAGAGTCCAATCCAGACCTACTGCAACATTTCTATGCATAAGGAAGAAAATCATTTCCACCCTAATTGGGAGAGAATACTTGCAAGCACCTAAAACAATTCATGGCAGCATCAACTGGGATATGTAACATAGCACAGGCACCGTTCTACTACACTAATCAATCATGTTCAACCAAGACCAGGATCCATTCAGCTGCTCTAGCTGATGAGTGTTTCAGCCATGCAGAGACAAGACTACCACATACCTGCCACTCACATCTCCTAACAATGACAGTGTATCTGCTCATTGCTGCTAGAGGCAGTGGGCTTTGAGAAAGCCAGGGCTTTTTCCCCAGGCGTAACAAGCACAGAGCTGTCAGCCGCTGGTGTTGACATCTAGGGAAGCTATTCCTAGAAAAGCAATAAAAATGTGTGGGCTGAGCTGAAAAGACAGTGGAGAAACTAAAGCAAGCAGAAGAGTCCTCTGTAATACAAGAGGTGAAGGAAATCCCCACGTCTGCTAAGATTTAGGTTGATGAGCAGATCTCTTCCCCACCCCAGCCAGTAACCAGGTTTTTCAGGTATACTGAGCTTGCGGGTAGGATCAAAAGAGGCTTCCACATGCAACAGCAAAATTTTACTGTGCCTAGCAGACAAATAAAGTATGCTAAATTTCCTGAACATTTTAATATTCATTGAAAGGAAGAATAAAACCAAATAAAAGCCCTAGAAAGTCTGCACTTTACAGAACTTCCTATTTATTTTGCAGATTGCACTGAAACCACCTGCTGATGCTACCAGAACAATTCAAGAACCACACAAATCTGTGTTTGACAGGTCCAGGCCTACTGTAAAGGAAGGAAAATCCAACACAGGAAGTCTAAACAAGATAATGACTTCAGCATGATATATGGAGGTGTTCCTGGGTAATACAGATGAAACTTCTTTGATTATTCTTTCAATAAAATCAGTTTGAAATTCAACTTTTACACTACTCTTAATTATAGGTGCAGAAAACAGAAAAGGTGACAGCTATTGAAGGCACACACTCTACCATCCTCCCACAGCTATTATTACACTGGCAAAAAAAAAACTATCCTAGACAAACAACAGTATCTAGAAAAGCAGTTCTCACATTGTCACACCTAACATGCCAAAGAACCAGAACCGATTCTCAAGTGTTACACTTCTTTTAATCATACTTTTCTTCTTCACATATGTGCTTTTCTTGACAAAGGCACAAATCCAAAACTCAGAGAAGTTAACTAAATATATTCATAAGTGGTGTGAGTACCATACCTCAGTTGATTAAATATTTGGAAGAGTTCATCTGGTGGCTTTGAAGTGGAGCAGAGGACCAATTCAGGGCTTTGCAAGTGATATTATACTCCTTGAGGATCTATCAGTAAAACGGTAACAATCCTTTATCTAAAGCAAAGTCAAAAGACTCAAGACAGGAAATAAAGCTATAAACAGGAAGAATGCAAAAGTTTACTTCTTGTACCCAAAGTCAGTAAACTATTACAACATCAAGGTACACGTTAGTAAAGCTCTTTTCCTTTCTTGTTTAGAGATTTAGCCCTTAAGGTGTTCTGCACACTTTTCCAACCTGTTTCTGCATATTTGAATTCTATACTTAAGATCTTCTTGCATTTGAAGACAATTCTTATTATTTTGCTTTGATGGTTGGATGTTTTCCAGATGAAGCTCTAAATTGAAGTTCAGCAGAAAAACGATCAGAGCACTACATTTCAATAACAGAAGCATTGAAAGTGTGGCCTTCGGTGTATTAAACTCATTGCTGGAAGCTACACATGAAAATATATTACCCACTTCAGAAAACTCTCCATTGTTATAATTTGGTCATTTCACACACCAGTGATCAATCTCAGCTGAGCACAGTCTGTAAGTCCATACATAATGATAAAAAATTAGACATACCAGAGAAAAATTAAAGCCCTTTCTTCATGAACAAGTTTATTCACCTAGTGATTTCATATAAAAATCACTTTTCTCCTGCTTCTTGGTATGAATCTAAAGCTGAGGATGCATAAATTGTTGGTTACAAGGGTCAATGACTCAGCAACCTGCATTATATCCACTTTGCAGCAAAAGCTGATATGCACAAAAATTACTTCAAAAAAACAATCCTGGAACTATGCCCAAATGAAACTTTTTTAAAATGTACATTTAAGGCTACTAACTGTAAAACATGCATCTAATGTCTAACTCTCCCTAAACTCTAGATTTCTATTTTCCCATTCCCTTTCCTTTAGCTACCCTTAAAAATTAAGCTTCAGATTCATGTTGCCTGATGGTGTTGCCTCAGAATCAGCACATCTACAGGCTGAAAACCCCAGGCTATATCTTAGTAAAGAAGAACAGAGACTTTTTATAACAGCAATGTTCTGAAGAAATATTACAAAAAAGATAATATCCAGCTATTGGAAAACAGAAAACTTAAGTAATATTGCTTCTGTTATTCCCCCAACACCCTCTCGCACTGGGATCCAGTGCTGAACCAAATCACACAATTCTCAATACAGCAGCTCTCTCACACCAAAGAGTGGACCAGCAGAAGGAGGATGTTGCATAGTGAAGGAGAGTATTGTGTTGTTTTTATACAATTCATCTTAGCCCAAAGCCAGTTCATACTAGCAAATCCTATTCCAATTTGGATCACAGTAGTATTCATAAATTCAATTCAAATTTAAGTATTTTAAGTTCAAAATTAAGTATTCTCAAATACCAGGCTGCACTACATATGAAGGTAGAAAATGAGATTGTAACATTCAACAGAATAACCTGTAAGGCACGCTGTACTTACCCCCACCCTGAACAGAATCCCATTTCTGTGACTGTGTGCAACTACATGCTTAGAATAGTGAGCCAACAAAACAATAACAAAAAATACCTTCATCCAAATCCTATTCACAGCTGTTAATTTAATGGAAAGACTCTTCCAGCATGAAGAATACATGAGTAAATAGCCTCCACGGGAACTTTAATAGCAGATCGTTAGACAAAGGGCTTCATAACACAGCAGTTGGATGCCATTCAGCTACCTGACAGCCCCTGTGTTGCTTGGAAAGAGTGCATTAACCAGAAGATGTGTATTTCTGAGGCAGTGACCAGTGCCCTCCGGTACTGCAAAGGGAGCAGAAGAGGGTGGGGGTAAGGAGGCAGATTTGGGTGCTTTGAAAGAGGTATTAGCGCAAAGGGCTGTGTGATGCAAAACAGCATGTGAGGATCAGTGGCACACAGCAGCTGCAGGAACATACAGATTTCTCCACAAGACAGTTACAGACACTGGTTTTGGTATTCCATACATTTACAGTATTTTAAAGCTACTGCACTGAAAATGATGCAAAAACAATGCAAAACATTAATTTGTTACATTTTTCAATGTAATTTTTTTTTTAATTTAAGGCAAGGCAGTTATTGACTGAAACATGTGGGAGCCCACCCCAATACCCTAACACAATTCCAGAACATGTTCATGGAAGGAGAAAGTTAAAAACAATTATAGAGAAATCTTGTATGTGAGGGTTCAAGTTGTGTCCTCATTTCATAAACCTCATCAACTCTATTACTGCACATCACTTAACTGCACGGTTTCAATGAAATCTCACTCATTCCCAAATGAGCGTAATCACACTAGACAGGATACAGTTTTTTCTAGTTTTATCTACTATTTTACTTTCTTTGCTGAAATATTTCTGTCATGTGAATGGATTACAGAAAAGCCAAAAACATGCCCACTCACAATCAAGGCTATTCCCAATCCTAACTATCTACAAAATACTGCATATGGAAGAGGAGGGAAAAGAGCCAAAACAGTGGTGGCCACCACCAGTTTAGAAAGAACAACCAAGGTAATCACCAACTAAATAAGTTTTTCTTGAATGAAGAGTACTTATAGTCTCTCTATATAATAAAATAGTACTACCCTAATAAAATCTAAAGGTGCATCTACACAACCACCAAAACTTTGCATTATTTTGATACCAGGTGCAAGTATTGTTACTGGAGTTTGGAGTTTTGACTGTTGCTGGTTTTTTAGGGTTGTGTTTGTTGGGGTTTTCTTACACCTAGTAGGCACCACAATTTTAGAAGGACAATGTCATCAATTTAAACAATCCATTGAGACGAAGCTGTGTAACAGCAGACATGGTGTCTTGCAAGTTAGACACATCCCTCACGTTCAAAAAGCCAGTGGCAGAAAAACGGAGCCAAAACAGGAGCCAAGGGCTCCAGTCAGGTAGGCAGCAGGTGGGCAGCAGGCGGGCAGAGCTGACCTGGGGGGTGGCAGAGGGACATCACTGCTCTCTGCTGTCAGCACTACCCAGGCAGACGCAGCCTGGGCAGTTATTGATTATATTGTTGATCTGGGGTGAGGGAGGGGAGGAGGAGACTCCTACTAGGTTTTTCTGCCACTGAAATGATTTTATCATACAGCAAAATGTGCTCTATCTCAAGCACTGGAAATATGATCTCCCCTCCAGAATAACTCCACCTCAACCCACCTGCATGTATGACTCTGACATCAGGTTCATGATTGTTATTTTTGAAGAACAAAGCATTTGAAATTTTACTACCTGCTTAGCGAGCACAGTATAATGTACTAAATACCAAGCTTCTAATGCTATGTACACTCAGTAATGGTATGTATGCCATTGCTGCAGAGGAGTAAGTCAATGGCCATTAATTTGGATTGGAGTTATGTATGGTATCTTCTTTAAACCACAAGTACATCACTTCTATTAACTCAAAGGAATCTAAATGACCAGCTACTTAACCACTAAAATTATCTATCTGGAAAGAAGGGGGGAAAAAAAATTCAAAGAACAGAACAGTCAAATCACAAGGGCAAACCAAAAAGACTTTCATCACAGAATATTGAAACTAGGTTTAGCTGCACCATTAAACATCCATTATAGTTAAAATATGGGGGACAAAGACTTAAAAATTGTTAGTTTCAATCATCTGCATTAATATACTTATCTTCAAACCTTGATTCCTCCAAAACAGGCATTATAACCCTCAACGTACTTAAGGGCTTTTCTTGCATTCCATTTTAGTTTTTCCTTTTTGTCTGTTTCCACAGGATCTAGTTTTCTGTTTTAAATTCTAAGTTTCCACATTTTAAAATTAAGCACCAAATTAAATAATTCCTTGCTTTCCCCTTGAGGGACTAAGTTTGTTTTCCATCAGCTTAAGCAGGCATTACATCAAGCACTGCCTGATCCACTCCTGTTCGGTAACATCTCAGTATTATCATTCATTAAACAATGTTAAACTAATAGCAGTCCCACTTACTTTATGGGACTGATAGAGTAGTGTGATACACAATGTATAAATGTAATGTCTCTAAAAATAAGCTGGTTATGTGACACTATAACAGAAGCTCAATATATAATTCTACATACATGTTGTGACAAGTAAAGAATGTGTAACTAAAATTTTGAGAGCTGACCTGCAATGTAACTTTGATTCTTGTCTTGGAAAAAATGTACTTAAGGCTGAACTTTGTGTTCTGAAAATAAGACATTCACTCCAATAGGAACACTAGCTGTACTAAGCATGTGCTTGCATTTTCACCGGGCCACAGCCAACAGTGGTAAAAGTCGGGATACAAAACAAAGAACAAAATTTTGGCAAAGCTATGACATCGCATCTTCATGATATCCCAGAGAGGAGAAAGGAATATCTGAATAAACATCTACCATCTCCCACTGCAAAACAGGAAAATATCCTTAAGGAATACAACCAAGAGTATTACAAGACAGGACTAACAGAGGAAGGCACACATTGCTGCAGTAACAACATTACACAGACTTTAAAGAGTTTTCTGCCATAGGAAGTCTATAACATTTCAGTTCATTGTGATTCCCCATGCATATCTTAAGAGCCTCAAAGCTCATAAAAATGATGTGTCATATTTTGATACTTGTGCTAAACACAAGCTTTGTTATTGCCAGTGTTTAAACCAAATACAATCCATACAGTTCTTACTGAGATATCTGATTAAATTTCTAATATTCATGAACTACAATTTTAATATTGAATGCTCAAAATGATTTAGATCTTTTGATGTAATGGAACATAAGTCATTTAGTGTCAAGTGGAAGGCAGATTATTTATTATAGCATTAATTATTTGGGATATTAGCATTAATTTCTTTCTCTGGCTGAATTAAATGGAACTCAAAACAGTGTGAATTTATGAATAGTTCACAATACAATTATTTCTATATTATCCCTGCAGCACTAGCAGAAAGACTGCCTACAGACCTAAAAATGTAAAGGAAGGAGATTGATCATCAATTTTTCTTTTAATCTTTTTTTTTTGAAAGATAGGAAAGGTGAAACTCAGTATATTTATACAATGACTTTATACCAAAAAAGAGTGCAAAAGACACTTCTTTATACCTATAAATGCAACTCACACATTTTTGTATTCAACACACAATGATTAAAGGAAAGCACACTTAAGCAAACTTCTTTTACAACTCGGACAAAAACAATTAAAACCACAAAACTGCAAAAAACCCAGCAGGGACTTTACAAGATTTCAATACTTGACAGAAAAAACACTACTTCTTAACTTACATTTCCAAAGTTGCCACATCCACATTTCAAGTTCTGGTATCTTTTTTCCAGCACCTAAATGGTACCAGTTTTTAATTCACTTATTTTACAGTATAATAACTCACGCAAAACTGCTGTTTGAAGATCATTTGAATCAGTTACCAGAGCACTAGATATTGAAAGACCATAATCCAGCATAACATTCCAAAACAAAACAGGCAAAAATCTGTATTTACAGGTTTTTGCCCAACTTTACAGGATTTCTTCAGTCTGGTTAAATCAGAAACAGCTGGCCAACTGAGATTGTTTATTTGTAAAGTTAAAACAGCCAAAGCTATAAATAAACCAAACAGACCATCTGCCACTCATTGCCCCTGTTCACAGCCCATCTACACAGGTGTCAGCTCCTGTCCCTGCACTCCACAGCTGAACTACCATGGGGTGTTTGTATCATCACGGACTGATAGAACTACCACAAAATGAAAAAAAACCCAGTGAATAAAGCGGTCGATTCCAACCTAAAAAACACTCAAAAATTATCCTTCTGGTTTTGCTGAAGTTTTTACTAAAAACACTGGAAGCATCTAAAACCACAGACATCTTTCAGTGACTAAAGTCCAACTACCTTTTCTTTTTATTGGTACAATTTAGGAAACAAACTCTCAATCTAAAATTAGCAATTAAATTTCCAACCAAGACTAAATCTATTTAAAATGAAACCCCAAAGGGTATCTATAAAAACAAACTGGGAAAAACTCTGAACCCAATAAAAAGCCTACGGTAGTAAGTTTTTCTAAGACAGGTGGTAGCATGCATTTGCAGCAGCCCAAGTCTCCTGTGGTGAAATCCAGAATCCTTGACATGTCATCATTCAAGACCTGTCAAATTTGATAACACGCTGTGTGTGTCTGGAGGGACACCATCCATTCAGGGAAACGAACGTGTCATTTGTTGTCATGACAGCTATCAAAATTCAGCCTGAGAGTATATCATAGAGCCACGTATCTCCTTCTGCATTAAAAGGTTGAAAAATACTTTCCTTGTCGTCATCCGAAACATCATTAGGATGTCAACTAAGAAGTCAGCTCCCTTTGGAACAGCAGTAGCCCGGGATGGCACTGGGCGCCAAGTCTGACACACAATGGATGTGGGAGAAAACAAGTGTGATGGATACACTGCTATTGTAAGAACAGGAAGGAAAAACCTTACAGCTATGGTATGCTGAGGGTGTTCCTATTGCACTAAAACCAAGAGGTCAGTACGATCAATGCTTGGGACTCCCCTCCTCCGGTATCAGTGCCAGGTTTTGCTAAACAGGAGGCTCAAATTATTGCCATTCCTTGAAATATCTTATTAGTCCAGAATGCTCTAAAAAAATTCAGAGTAATACACCAGTTTAACTCTCCATGTACAGAGTAAGTTTGAACAGGATTTAGTGTTCCTCTTCTCTCCTAAACCTGTTAAGGGACTACTTATGGTATACAAAAAATTATTTCAGCCAACATAAATTAGATGAGTTAAAAAAACCCAACATATTTCATTTATAGTTTGCATGCTTAAAGAACACCACCACTCCTTTCTAAACCTTCCCACCCTGCAAGGGTCTAATCTTATTTTGAAGGAAATGTTCTAAAACAGTCAGAGAATCATAGAATATGCTGAGTTGGAAGGGACCCATGAGGATCATAAAGTCCTATGCAGGACACCCCAAGAATCACAGCATGTGCCTGAGAGCATTGCCCAAATGCTTCCTGAACTCTGGCTGCTTTCCGGGGGAATCTGTTCCAGTGCTCAACCACTCTGCGTGAAGAACCTGTTTCTACTATCTAACCTAAACCTCCTCTGATTCAGCTCCCTGCTGTTTCCTCGAGTCCTGTCAGTGGTCACAAGAGTGAAAAGATCAGCATGTGCCCCTCCATTTCCCCTCATGAGGATGTTGAAGACCACAATGAGGTCTCCACTCAGTTTTCTCTTTCCAAGCTGAACAAACCAAGTGACCTCAGTTGTTCCTCATACTGCTTCTTCTCCAGACCCTTCACCATCCTCATAGCTCCCCTTTGGATGTTTTTCAGTGACTTTTTGAAAAATAATATAAATCAGGACAATATAGTTTCATACAAAGAGAAATGGACTATTTTTTTTCAACAGTTTACTTCCATTTTCTTAAAACATTTTTTTTAAATGCTGCTCTGCTAGCAGAGCCAAGAATGCTACCCCAGCACAACCAAAAAGCACCTGCTTTTGCTAACCCTCCTCCCATTCTCCTACAGGGTCTGATGGCTCCTCCATATTTGCACAGAGCTGACCCAGTATAACCTGCAGGGAAAGACAGCCAAGAGACAACACTCAGCTAAAAGCAGCTTCTCACTCCATAAGAGGACTTGACCCTGTGTCAGAAAGAGCATCTGCAGTCTCTAACTTCTTGCTAAATTTCAGTACCTGCTTTCACACTCCTGTCACTTCTCTTTAATAAGGCCCTTATAAATACTCTGATCATTTCTAGAATGCAGAAACTTCAAATGGCTCAGAAAGCTAAAAACTGCTTTTCTAACATGTAAGTAATAAACTGAAGGCCTGCTCATTTATTTTTAGTTGTTGATCCATCTAGATTAATCAGCTCAGCTCTGGCATAGCAAACACTATCCACATCACCTCCAAGCACCATGCAGTAGATCTCTCTGAAGCAAGAGAGGAAACCAGCCCCTCACCTATCCAAATGGCACAACCTGCTGACACACAACAGTCAAGAGTTACTACCTAACTACATATACTTTTTAAAATTAAAAATCTTCTTCAAAATAAAGTATTTCATGAATTTTAAAAAAAAATGAAAAAGAGGTTGCCTAAATAAGTTATAACCTGATTTTGTAAATATGCCACACATATATTTTTTGTTTAATGAAGTTTCAGCTCTATTCTATCTGTGGTATATCTCATTACTTGTTTTCATGTCTATTTCTACAGTTGCGTGTACTCCACTGATAGTATCTTAGATGAGTGGAGGAAAACTTGATAAGTTTCCTCCGCCTGGATTAAAATCACACCTGTATGGCACCTAATTCTGCATTTGTACTTTGTCATGGCTCTAAGAGAGAAACAACAATTTTGAGAATTCAGGTATCTGCGAAGAGTCCCAAGGTGTTCACCACACTGCTCCACCAAATAATCACTAGTTACATGCCACCGTATTAATACTTGTAAATGAGATCAGGACCAAAATCAGCACAACTAATATACACAGTGAGAAAGCCTCTAAGCCACAAAGTTTATTTCAACAATTGTGAATACCAGCTACACCAGCATCTCTGGGCTTCCACTCTAAGAGATGTTTCTCTTAACATGAGTATTTCTAAAACTTTACTGACACCAGGGTTTTGCCCATAGCTGCAGTAATTGAAAATGCAAGGGGTTGCTATTCTCTAATTAAGATTTATTTCTCTGCACCTGAATTCTTAAAATTTGCAACACTCTTAAAGCTTAAAAACACACACTGACAGGCCACCTCACTGCACATAAAATTATTATTTACGCTGGGATTAAAATATGAACTCACTTCATTAACAGTGAGAAATTAATTTGTTGTGCCACATATATTTAATGGAATATAAAAATATATATTTCATATTTCAATGCACTTCCAATTTATTCATGTCATTCGCATTTACGAAACAATTAAGAATTCTTATGACGGGGGAAAAAAGATTATTCTAAGGGAAAAACAAAACAAAAACTTAGCACTTGGAAGAATTACTTTACCCACCACTGAACAGAGCAATGGTTAATTGGTCAGAACACCCATGACTACGTTATTATGAGAAAACTAACAGGCCTAATTAATTTGCAAGAAAAATTTACATTGGAACTACCTAAAACTGAAATAAGCTTAGGATTTCTGGATCAACATTCATAAGTTTGCAAAGCAAAACAAACAGAAAAGTAATTTTTCAAAATGCGTACCAGGATCTCATGTATTAACTTTTTCAAAAGACTGGATAATGGTGCATGGGTTAAGTGATTAGTGCCAGGCCTCACTTCTGCACTTAAGGAGGAAGAAACAATGCTATTTCCCACATTACAAATACCATCCCAGCTTTCTCTGAAGGTCTTCCACTTCAGGAACTAATAAGAATTCTTGACTTTCGCTTCATCAAAACTATTGTTCTGCAACACCTCTGTATACCTAGTAAACACAAAGATATAGACATATTGCCTTTATTATTTCATTAGAAGCAGAAAGCAGCTCTCCTAGAGAGTGCCTCAACTCTCTGCCTCTTCAACACGAGAGATGACCTACTTTGAGGGAGCAGGGTGTCCAGCGATGAGCACCCAGCACCTTACGCTGGGTCTGACTAAACTAACTGAAACATCGCAGCAAATGGTTTCACAGTTTTCAGCTACCAAAAAACTCGTTCAAATACCTCTAAAAAATCCTCCCCATCAGTCCCCCTTTCTCAAGACACAGAGGGGGTTGGGAATACTCATGGCTTAGAAACTATCAGTCCCTTGATACAAACAGAAAGTATTTTTCTAAAGCATCCTCTTTGGATTCAAAGTTGCCTTGGTTTTGATTTCAAACTTGCAGCAAGTAAATTGATACAGCACCTGTCTCTGTGAGTCTGGAAACAGCTTTTATGCTCAAGAAGCATGAAAAATGCAGGTACTCTGGGTAGTTTTGCTGCTGCTCAAGACCCCTACCAGCAAACAAAGCTATCTGGATATCACTTTTCGAGTCGCTCCTGTTATACTTTCTACTGAGGAAAGCCACGAGTGCCCCAAAGGATTAACATACCAACAGCAACACAAGACACAGAAAACAAAGGCTGGAAAAGAAGCAGAAGTCACTGACCTCGTCCCTCTTCTTTAGCTAACAGAAGATGTGAGGTGACACATAAGAGAGCAAATACCTTTCCTTACACTTCCAGACTGCTAGTCAGGAAACTGGAGAAGAAAAGAGAGGAAGGGGAGATAATTAGGTTCCCTGTTCATTGCAAGAAGCCAAAGGTTGAAGTTCTAAATTTATCATATATTCAGCAGCAAGGATGTAATAACAAGGATCATGCAGACAATCACAGACTAACTGTGGCTGCTTTCAGAAAATATAGCAGAAAAGATTTTGCATATCATTGTATCACAACAGCGATCAGAAACGTCAGCTGGTACAAGTAGGAGGAAAATGCAACAGCTAATGTTGTAATGACAGAACAACAGCAACAAGAGCTAACATTATAATGAATCTGTATCTGTTTCATGGCCTATATAAAAATATTTGCTAATTACAGCCTCGATCTTTGTGGTACAGGTGCCTTCTATTGCTACATTTATTCACTGTTCCCAAAAGTGACATCTTTTGTCAAAGTCATAAGAAGAAAGTCAGTTACAAAGACAAAGCAATCTGCTTAATTACTTAAAGTGACATCACTGAGACAGAGGACTTCAATTTCCAGAGTTGTGAAATCAGTATTTCTAAGAAGTAACAACATTACTTCAGAAGCTAAAATGGTAAAAATGAAAACACAGAACCATTAACATCATCTATATGGTGCTGACTGCTTCAGCAGTGATAAAACAAGTACTTTCAAACAGAAATTCTTCATAATCTCCTGCCCAGTGAGCCCTTTCAAATTCCTCCATATTAAGTTACCAGTCCAAACTCCCAATGATACAAACCACGCGTGGTTAGGCCATGAAAATTTGTTTTTACAAAGGCCACCACCGTGTTTCATGAAAGCAAAGTCTAATTCTCTAACACTGAGCCCCTCGAACAGTAGCGGTATGTTCCTTAGAAACAAAAATTGCTTCACGGCAAGGGGACGAAGCGCTGTTCCAAGCCAGAAAACGCTTTACATTCTTGCCGACATTCAGTCACCATTCAACTTTTAAAGTAACAAAAGGTTTGACTTTGTGTTACAAAAACAAGGCAGTTCGGAGTTAAATGCTACACGGAATTCATGGTATAACTCTGATGCATGCAGAGGGCCACGTTTACTGTGAAAACACAACCGTGGGTGATGTTAACATGGGAACTAAAGCCGAGAGGCACTCACGATCATCCAGTCACAGGTCAGACCTGAATGACAAACCTGAATCCCGATTCTGACAACCTGATCTGAGGTGGGCCACAGTGCCTACCCTGCCAGCAAGGGGTAGCTGCTAGGCTGGCCACCTTTTTAATTAAAAACAGGACGAAAAGACTTACAAACTTCAGTAATTTTCTTTCCAAAACACCCAGGGATGCGCTTCACTGAACAGTCAGTATGCAAGGTGTAATTATACCTTTATGCCCTTTGCCCACCCTGGCATCGACCGGGGCCGTAGCGCGCCCCGCTCCACGCGAAATCCCCCGGCCTCAGCTCTACAAAAGTCGCAGGTCGGGGACGGAAACAAACACGAAAGCAGGGCGGGCCGAGGAGCCGTGTCCCCGCCGCAGCGCTCCGTGCCCGTGCGGGGCGGCGGCGCTGCCGCTCCCGGTGCCGCTCCCGCCCGGGAAACTTTCCGGCTGCGCCGCGCTCCGGCCGGGAGGCGCTGCCCGCCCTGCCC